>CM017568.1:49498705-49951688 GCA_007844125.1 Sinonovacula constricta | reverse complement strand
CTGGTTGACCAGGTGTAAGGATTATGTGACTGGCTGCTATATAGTGCTGCCTTCACTGTGAATAGCATGCATTTGAACACCCAAACTAACAGCATATTAGTACACGGGTTAGTTTGGGTGTTAAACTGGACTAAGGTCTGAATGTAAATGTTAAAGTGTGCGTCATGTTTTCAGTTTTTACTCTGATAAAATTAATTGTAATTACAAATTAGAGAAAAACGCCTTGTTTTGCTTTTAACACAAATGACACAGAAAATATTGACTTTTGTTTAATGTTCCTGTGGGAAGTCATGTGAGTTGTGTGAGTTCGTGTGTGCGATACAATGCCTGACTCAATGTGAGGTTACACAAGGTGTGGGTCTGTCGTCGTGGAATAGTTTTGTTTACCCTCGCCTTTCACCTCATGGGCATATGGCGAGCATATGTGAGACCGTGTGGGACTGGGTGTGAGACTGTGTGATTAAAGGTGAGAGATTATTGGTCTGGTTGTGGATCTGGGTGTGGGTCTGGGTGTGGGTCTGGGTGTGGGTCTGGGTGTGGGTCTGGGTGTGAGACTGTGTGATTAAAGGTGAGAGACTGTTAGTCTTGGTGTGGGTCTGGTGTGAGACTATGTGATTAAAGGTGAGAGATTGTTAGTCTGGGTGTGGGTCTGGTGTGAGACTGTGTGATTAAAGGTGAGAGACTGTTAGTCTTGGTGTGGGTCTGGTGTGAGACTATGTGATTAAAGGTGAGAGATATTAGTCTGGTTGTGGGTCTGGTGTGAGACTGTGTGATTAAAGGTGAGAGATATTAGTCTGGATGTGGGTGTGGGTCTGGGTGTGGGTCTGGGTGTGAGACTGTGTGATTAAAGGTGATAGATTGTTAGTCTTGGTGTGGGTCTGGGTGTGAGACTGTGTGATTAAAGGTGAGAGACTCTGTATCTGGGTGTGAGTCATAGTGATTAAAGATGAGAGATCGTTAGTCTGGGTGTGGGTCTGGGTGTGAGACTATGTTATTAAAGGTACGAGATTGTTAGTCTGGGTGTGGGTTGGTGTGAGACTATGTGATTAAAGGTGAGAGATAGTGTCTACGTGTGGGTCTGGTGTGAGACTGTGTGATTAAAGGTGAGAGATTGTGTCTACGTGTGGGTCTGGGTGTGAGACTGTGTGATTAAAAGTAAGAGATTGTGTATCTGGGTGTGAGTCTGAGTGATTAAAGGTGAAAGATTTTAGTCTGGGTGTGGGTCTGGTGTGAGACTGTCTGATTATATGTGAAATATTGAGTCTGGGTGTGGGTCTGGGTGTGAGACTGTCTGATTAAAGGTGAGAGATTGTGAGTCTGGGTGTGGGTCTGCTGTGAGTTATTCAATGTTATTCTTGGTGCGAGTCTGATTATACAACTGTGTGTGATTCGATGATATTAGTCTGGTCTGAGTCTGGTGTGAGTCTGAGTGTGTGGGTCGGTATGTCGGTGAGAGTGCGGGTGGGATGTGGAGTGCGAGTGTGGGTATGGTCGGGGTTTTGGTTAGAGTATGGGTGGGATTTGTAAGAGTTAGGGTTATATTATGTTTCACAAAGATGATTTCAAAAATATAACTATATTTTGAGCATACATTATGGTATTTTTGAGACTTTGGAATTTCCCCTTTGTCCAGACAATATGTTAAAAGATCATACTTTTTTAAAACTCAAAACACTTTAACTTAGTTAAAACATTTATTTTCGCTTCACGCCCTTATATTTACAACCACCGACTCACAAACTCCCACCTTCACACCACACTCAATCACCCACTCCCACACCACACTCAACCACCCACTCCCATTTTCACACCCACCTACACTCAAACGCTCACACAACACCGTATTCACACACACACACACACACACACACACACGCTCTCAAACTACACTCTCACACCTACTCACACCTTCCTACACTCTCACACCCACAACCTCACACCTACCCACGCTTTTACCCACAACCTCACACCCTCTCTCACACACATCTTACCTCACACTTTGTTTACTCAACTGACAGCACCCACAAGTGGCGCTGGTGGGATTCGAACCCACGACTTTCTGTATCACCAGTCAGATGCGCTAACTACTGCGCTATGGAGGTGATACCTCAACGATAATTTGGAACTAATATTTAAACTCTACCCATTTTCAAGATGACGTCACAGTAATTTCGCAACTTTGTGCGTTCCGCAATATAGAACGGAATAGAACTCGTTGGCTTCATTTACTATAGCAGACTAACAGCATACATTCGATTACTTATTGATAATAGAATTCAGTTCTAATCACTGACTTTTGCCAGTCAGCATTGCTAAAATAGTTATGAATTGGTATGCGTTTTTTTTCCGATAACAGATCCTACTACCGTACGCCGGTGGTTCTACACAAACTGGGGTCTTCCTCCAGGAGAAAGTGATGTCACTTTAATTATAAAAATTGTGACGCGGCAATATATTACGGAACCAAACCAAACTGATGCAACTTTCTAAGGAAGTCGCGACGGAATAGCAAACAATATTTTAGCAGTCTCTCGAAACCAAAAGTTATGGTTTAATTAAGTTATCGGAAGTTTTTAGACCAAAACAGAATCATTTTAAACACTATGTTCATAAACATACACGAACCTCCAAAACATAACAAACATTATTTTTATTATCCTTATTTTAGTTTTGTCGTGACATTGCATGTCCTTGAGACTGTTGTATGGCAATATTTGTTAATAACGAACGATAATTCTGCGTAGGAGGTTGCTACACGGATGAGAGCTTGGAATTATTTCCCCTGGTAACAATTAGAAAGGGTGTGGTAAACGTAAATAATAGCTGTCCTAAGTGGTCTAAAATTATGTATGGAAATGTTTTATTTCGCTGATCAGGTGAACATTACTTTGCAAATTGACTTCAATGAATGAATAGAAGCCAATTGTGAATAAGTTCTTTTTGTGATAAGTTCTCTGGGCTAAAAGTAATCAAAAATATGGAAAGTATATGGTTTCGGAAGATTTAACCAAGAGAGAAAGGAAGAGATAAAGACAGAGAGAGAGAGAGAGAGAGAGAGAGAGAGAGAGAGAGAGAGAGAGAGAGAGAGAGAGAGAGAGAAAGGGAGTGAGTGAGAGTGAGAGAGGGAAAGAGAGGGAGAGAGAGAAAGGGAGAGATACATAGATAAAGAAATAGTAAATGAGTGACCGAGCGCGAGACATAGTGAGAGATTTAAAAAACAGAGAACTGCATGCAGTAAAATTATTAGGGGTAGCGAGAGGAATAATTTACGAACGATGTATTTATAAATAAAGCGCCCTTATTAAGACTGTACGCATATTCACTTAACTTTTGCTTGATATGAGTTAACTTCAAGTTTTTTTTGAATGTCATTAACATTCGCAATAGGAAATCTGATGCCAAAACATAGCAACAGACTATCATCAAAAAGTAAAAAGTCACTGTCACAGGTAGGCTGAGACAAAAGTAAATAATGACTGTCCTCGGTCGTCTTAAGATTATAAATGGAACTGCTTTATTTCGCTTATCACGCTAACAATACCTTTCGCAATTGACTGCTATAAATAAAAAGAACCCAATCATGCCATTAAGAAAACAATTTGTAAACATTTAAATATGTAAACATGTCTTTGGTATATATTCCTACAGTCATTGTCCGACGTAAGCAACTGCCTACAGTTATTTTCTTGGGGAAAATGCGATGAGAAAGAAATAGTAGTAAATTAATTCAATGAGAACAGTACGTGTAGTTATAAACAACCGAACTAGCATACCAAAGATCTGTACAGGTGTACACATTTAAATCTTTGAAGCATTTGAGCATAACTGCTTGAGTTTCATTTGACTAATTTAATTGTAGCAAGTGATTTTATTAAATTAACATATGTAAAACAATAAAAAGCAATATTAAATTCGAAATATCATTTTAAAGGAAACACGGAACTATAAATATGGAAAAGTTAAAGTTACTTGGTCAGTGTTCCGCATAAGGGCGTGCCTCATAAAACCGCGTGATCCGCACTTTATATATTTTATCTCCCAGTTTTTATTAAATAATTGGGTTCCAGTCCAACCAATCAGCGTATTTTTTATGAATGACGTCAACACATGACGTACCTTATCGCATGCGCAATTCGGAGATATACTAGAACATCTGAAATAGTGAAAAACGTCGCGAAGCTTTTTGATTATCATAATTTTAAAGACAACACAATGTTTTGAAGGACAGCATGTTTACATATAAGCTTGTGATCACAGATAATATTTTTTCCATTATTTACTGAGGTACACACACTTGTTAAAACAAAAAATGCAAAAATGACAAAATGTGACCAAGTCTCTAGACAACACAATGTTTTGAAGGACAGCATGTTTACATATAAGCTTGTGATCACAGATAATATTTTTTCCATTATTTACTGAGGTACACACACTTGTTAAAACAAAAAATGCAAAAATGACAAAATGTGACCAAGTCTCTAGACAACACAATGTTTTGAAGGATAGCATGTTTACATATAAGCTTGTGATCACAGATAATATTTTCCCATTATTTATTGAGGTACACAAACTTGTTAAAACAAAAAATGCACAAATGACAAAATGTGACCAAGTCTCTTTAATACCGAAAGTTTAACACATCTGCTTGATAGAAGTCTCGTATACCAGAGAACGAGTTATATAACCAACTTGAACTACACGTTAAATCTCCCGTCCGATCAGATGGCAAGATTTCTTGCCTGCGCAAAGATTTGTACGTGCTTTATATCCGTGTTGCATGCCACACTTAACAGGTCTGGCCATCAAAGCTATTTGCACGTTTTTTGTAATTTCTAAGCGTTAAAAGGATATTCATTGAGTTTATAATTATTAACATCGTTCCGGTGGTGTCTGGTGACAGTTTGTAAAACGAAAAATAAAATTGCACACTTAGCTAAAAGTACCAGGTGGCTAAACACCACAGTAAAAGATCATTCTTTGGAACAGAAGTAAGGTATGTCATCTTATTCTCTATCCTCCTCCTCCTTCTCATCATCATCATCATCATCATCATCATCATAAAATCATCATCATCATCATCATCATCATCATTAAGCCACACCCAATCACCGTGGCTGAGATTTGGCGTCAACGTGTGATAACTCAGGCTTCATGGTCCCTTACCTCGTGGGTTTGAGTCTCTGTCTGGACCACCAACATCATCACAATCACATCACAACCACCACAACTACCACCACCACACCTCCACTAACATCACCATCACAATGTCCATCATCACCACTACCATCAGCACCACTACTACACGACTGCCACCATTATCTAGCACAACAACCATCACCATAACCAACATTATCGTAATCTTCAATAGCACCATTTCTATCATCACTATGTCGCGATCATCACCAACATCACAGCAACAACCCGCATAACAACCCTTTTTCCACCAGTAACACCACTATTACCACCAACAACACCATTATTACCACCACCAACATCAACTCCACGATTAACACGACCATCGGAACTATCTTACCATAACTATCAGCATCCATCACAACCACCAGAACTTACACCACAAATATTTCTTTATCATTTTCTTTCATCGTTTCAGCGGGGCGCCTGTGGCATAGTGGTAGAGTCGCCGATTTGTAACTTATCTGACTGCTAAACCTCTCACCGCGTGTGTTCGAGTCCCGTTCGGGGCGAAGGACTTAATGTGAGAAAGTATTCCATCTGACTTGTGGTGCGCCGGGGGTTCTACCCAGACATATGTGTGGCTTCTTCCTCCACCAAATACCGGACGTTGCTGTACTGATCATAAATTGTCGCTGCAATGCATTTCAAAATCAAAACATTCATCGTTTCTTTCACTATTCCTTAGTTCATTGATTCCGTCGTTCTTTCTGTCTTCCTTTTTTATTTCTTGGTTCTTTTTCTTACATTTCTCGTACGTTAATTTATTCCTTGTATATTTCCTTTTATCGTATTTCCTTTTTACTCTTTATTGCGATCTTTCCTTTCTCCCTCTCATTTTCTTTTCCTTCTTTCTGTCCTCATTTTCAGCTCTCATCCTTTCACATTTCTTGTTAATTATGTATATTTCTCACTGTCGTTGTTACTTTCTTTATTCATTCATTCCGTTATCCCCATCATAACCGCCATACCAATCCCTTCTCTTACATCCCCCTTTTCTTTCCTTTTCTACTTTCTTCAGCCTCCTTTCCTTTCTTGACCTGTTATATTCCTCCATGTTTTTTGTTTCGTTTACTTTCTTTGATTATTTCATTCTTCTCTTTTTATTTTCCCATTCCCTCATTTTTGTTTTTTCTTTCTTCTTTCCATTTTCCTCCATATTTTCTTCCTTCATTTTTCCTTTATTCCTTTTTCCCTCCTTTCTGTTCAATACATTATCTGACGTTAAATGCATACATTTTTTCTTTGCTTTTTACCTATTGATTAGCTTTTGTTTGTTAGTCTCATTCTTCCTTCTTTATTATTTTCGTTCACCATGCTCTTTGATCCTTCTTTGAATATATCCTTTGTCAGTCCTTTTTTGTATATTGTTTTCCTTTACATTTTTGTCTTTTTTTAATAATTTTATAGAATACCAAACAGCAGGTTAACTTTATTATAGAAACACAGCTAAAGATAAAATTTCACTCGTCTAAGAATAGAAGCTAGTTACCTTGGCAAAGAAAACAGAACTAGACCCCGTGCCTACGTTGCCCTAATCAAGAAGAATAATTTAAGCTCATTCTTGTGGGCAACACGCAACAGCCAGGAAAGAGTTTCAAAAACAACAATTACTTAATGATGCAGGTCTTATTACAGTAAATAGGATGGCTATTTTTAAACCCCCAGAAAATGCGCAAATAATCCTAAAATCCTATCTATAAAACATTAATTATTGGAAATATAGTTAATTTCCTTAATTTTCCTTAAAATCCAACACTTATTGAACAATATACGTATTATTAGACAATTAAAAATCATCCAAGCTTTGAATTAACGGAGGAAATAGCGGGATATAAATAATAGTTCCCTCCCCTGATTAGCTATGTTTTACCATTGTCTATTAGAAAGAACCAGAAATATGTCAACTTTTGCAACTTGTAAGAAGGTTCTGCTTCTTAGAATGCTCCTACAGTCAAATTGCCAGTCGGTAACTTTCAAATTTCAGACTGGTGATGCAGAAGGTCGTGGGTTCGAATCCCACCAGCACCCCTTGTGGATGCTGCCAGATGCGAGGAAAGAAAGAGATAAGTGTGAATGTGTGAAAGTGTGAACATGGGTGTGGGTGGGGGTGTGAAAGGGGAGTGTGAAATCTGGAGTGTGAAAGTAGGGGTGGTAGTGTGAAAGGGGAGTGTGAAAGCTGGAGTGTGAAGGTAGGGGTGAGTGGGAGTGTGTAAGCGGGAGTATGAATGTAGGGTGAGTGGGAGTGCGAAAGCGGGAGTTTGAAATTAGGGGTGTGCGTGAGCGGGAGTGTGAAAGTGGGAGTGTGAAAGTAGGTGTGGGCGTGAGTGGTGTGAAAGTGGGAGTGTGAAAGTAAGTGGGAGTGTGACAGTGGGCTGGCTGTTTAAAAAAGGGAATGTGTGGATGGTGTTGGCATAATGAAAGTGGATCACTTCTTCCACTTCATCATCTGCTTATATGTTATGGTCATCTCACTAATATAATAATAATACTAATAATATAAATAGTAAAAATATCAATACTGCTGCTGATAATAATAATACTGCTGCTGATAATAATAATAATTTTAGCTCCGTATTGAGAACATGGGTTAGTTGGTTCAGGCCTTTCTCGAAACTAGATTATCTTTCTGTGCATGTTCCATTTATGTACATATGCAGATACTATGGCTTATTTATGTACCATACACTAATTAAAACATCCCAAATCGCATTTATAATTATGTTTAAAAACATGATTTTAAACACTTTCGAATCATGTTAGGAACACCCAGTCCGCATCTATGATAGCCGTTAGTAACAAACACATTACAAAATAATAATAATAATAAATAAATGAAGAATCTGATATATACATGCATGTCCAAATCCATATTTGAAAAGTTATTCCTTTACATTAGTTGCCCAATTACGTCTTCCTAAATCATCTAGCCTTTTTAACATTATATAACAGTTTTTAGGAGTTCTATCATCTGACGTATATAATAGTTTGCACCAATATTTGATACATTTTAAAAGATACTCGGTAACAAGAAGAAAACGACCACATTCACCTAGAGCAATATTATCAGTTGATTTAATATTTAATCCCAATATTGACTTACAAAACTGGGTCTGAATCTTTTCGACGGGATAGGACAGTACATTTCCCCAAATTTTGGATCCGTAAACTAAAATCGGTTTAACCATATAGTCAAACAGTTTAAAGTACTCTTCAACATTCAAATAGCCAATTGTTTTTTGAAATCTATTCATGGCTAGAATAGATTTTTTGCTTGTAATGAAAGTTTTGTTTGGGCTTTTGAATGCTCCAAAACCTGTTGGGGTCAGCGCGAGCACCAATTAATTTGGATTTCATTTCAGCACAATAAGCGAGTTTCTTAATATTGCATAACTTTTTAAAACTTGACTTTTCTGAAATATAGATAAGTCGGTCTGTTTCACTTCTGGTCCATCTGAATCGCCGGAGCGCAGCGTAATTTGAGTATTTAGCTTGTTCACATTCTTTGCCCCACCAAGGTTGGTCTTTAGAGCGGCTTTGTCTCGTTTTCGTATGCACTTTCATTTTCGACGCAGCTGTTTTATAAATTGACAACATATTCGCAATTGTGGTATTGATATCATAGTAAGCCATCTCTATTATTTCAGATTTATGGTTATCAAACATTTCTTAAACATGGCTAAAAACCCTATTGCTTCACTCTCTTTCCATTTAAAAATATCGTTGTAAATAGGGCTAGAATGTGTATCCATATTAGTCTCGTCTAAAGCTTGTGGGTTTGGTAATGTAAACAATAATGTAGCACAAAGTGGTAAATGATCTGACTCTACTTGCAGTTCCACCTTAAAATGTATGATGTGACTAAACAGCATAGTTGGAACAACATGGTAATCTATCACACTAGCACCATTAGCAGTTATACATGTAAAGTTTGCAGGTGTATCGCCTGGAAAACGACCATTTAAAATTTGACCATCGTATTAACAGCATAATTCACAAAGATCCCTGCCAAACAGATTATGGCTCAAATCCTTACTTTGCCTTGGTTTATCAAAATTGTCGTTCTCATAGTTAACATCAATATTAAATATATATTCTATCGAATCATCTGGTATATAATCTAAGAGGTGACTCGTTCTAGCATTAAAATCCCCCGCTATATATAAACAACTGTCCGGATATGCCTCCCGTATTAAGGACAGGTTATTCTCTATAATAGTTATACCATTTTTGTTTTCTATGTTTTTTATGCAATTAAACATTTAATTTCCCTTGCAGTGCCGTGTGATGACATATGCTTCACTGTTCGCACAGATCTAGGGAAATATCAATGATCAGCATCTTGCAGGATCTCTTCCTGTAACAATGACTTATTTGGTTATTTGATAAATGTGTGTCCAAACTATTAAAAACCATCTTTAAATGGTTAATGATGTCTGACAAAAGAACGCAAAATACTGGTGTCGTTACTCATTGTGTCTTAACCATGTTGTAATTTAGCGGTTTGTAATTAAGTTTAATTAAGTTAATTGACTGCTAAAAACAACAATAAATAAAATATTTACTTTGTTTCTTAGGACAGACCTGAACAAAGATCATATCAACGTGCGTGTGACGTCATTGAAAGAGCACGGGATCATCGAGGTTATTTTCAAGATCAACACAAGAAAGAGCACCTGAGCTATTATTGCCATTAAGGTCCTTTAGCTTACTTCCACGGTAGAACCAGTACTCAGGTATTAACTACCTGGAACAGTGTATAGTAAATAGTCTATCTCAAAGACTAAAGTCTCCTGTCAAGTTTGGAGTTTGAACCCAGGACTTACTGAATAAGAGACCATTACTTCAACAATAAACCATGGACGCTGTTAATCAAATATGAAATTCAGCATTTCCTTCAGAAAGTAACCATGGAACATAGATACTTTTATACATAACATTACATGTCAATAAAAATTATTTGTTGCTTCAACGAAGGTTTTATTTAGGAATGCATTTATTGCGACTTTCGCTTTGTTATATTTGATCGGTAATTATTTAATTTATGGAAAATTCATTTTTATTTGTATATTTCTTATTTCTTAACCGCTTAACAGCTTATTATTATCAGTGTTGTTAAAAATTAATTTAACAAATCCACCCCCACCCCCCTTCCCCCAAAAAAGAAAGAAACGAGGTCATTATAAAATCGAACATATCATCAAAATTACAATATGTTTGCCTAAAGAATTTTCTTAAAATTTGGCATACACATTTAGATTAAAGTATACAACAGTTTTGATTATTTTAAAAGTATGTAGTTTGTCTATTACACTTGCTTTGCCTTAATAAGAAGTTTCTCCAGCTTTATTCTACCTGTTTCGTGTTGCATACAACTTAATAGAATGTGTTCAAATGATTATTCTTGATTACAATGTAGGCACTTTCTTGGTCTAGCTCTGTTTTCTTTGACTAACTATTAAAGTGTAACTAGCTCATATTTGTAGTCTCGTGAAAGATTTTATCTTGAACTGTGTTTTTATTGTCCTTGATTCTGGATCCGGGCCTGAAAACAGTTCTTCAACATTGCCGGTAGGCGAATTTGTAATGACAATACTTGACGCACATCTGTCGAATACGAGCGATTTATAGATAAAGGGGCGAATCCAGTGTTTACTACCATATTTCTGTTCACAATCTTCTCGTCTTTCATTCCAGAGATTCTACAAGGCTAGTTTTATAAAATATTAATGTATAGACAGTTGTAACAAATATTTTAATGAGTGATTGTTCTTAGATTCATGTACAGATGTATCAAAGGTTTTAATGTGTGATTGTTCTTAGATTCATGTACAGTTGTATCAAAGGTTTTAATGTGTGATTGTTCTTAGATTCATGTACAGATGTATCAAAGGTTTTAATGTGTGATTGTTCTTAGATTCATGTACAGTTGTATCAAAGGTTTTAATGTGTGATTGTTCTTAGATTCATGTACAGATGTATCAAAGGTTTTAATGTGTGATTGTTCTTAGATTCATGTACAGTTGTATCAAAGGTTTTAATGTGTGATTGTTCTTAGATTCATGTACAGATGTATCAAAGGTTTTAATGTGTGATTGTTCTTAGATTCATGTACAGTTGTATCAAAGGTTTTAATGTGTGATTGTTCTTAGATTCATGTACAGATGTATCAAAGGTTTTAATTAATGTGTGATTGTTCTTAGATTCATGTACAGATGTATCAATGGTTTTAATGTGTGATTGTTCTTAGATTCATGTACAGATGTATCAAAGGTTTTAATGTGTGATTGTTCTTAGATTCATGTACAGATGTATCAAAGGTTTTAATGTGTGATTGTTCTTAGATTCATGTACAGCTGTATCAAAGACTTAAAGTTGCGTTTTACCATTGTTCATTTCAGTACTTTACGTAAATTAGTTGTTTTGTTTTGTAATTTACACTTACGATTAAGTGAAGCCTCTGCTCATCAAGCGTACACCCCATCTCGTCTATATACTATTTGTTTGTCTTTCCGTTTCTATATGTTCATTGTCTAAGTCCCCCCTTCTTCTCTCTCTCTCTCTCTCCCTCATCATCCCTCCTCTCTCTGTCTGTCTGTCTCTTTCTCTCTGTCTCTTTCTCTCTCTGTCTCTTTCTGTTTCTCTCTCTCTCTCTCTCTCTCTCTCTCTCTCTCTCTCTCTCTATCTCTCTCTCTCTCTGTCTCTGTCTCTCTGCCTCTGTCTCTGTCATTCATCACACAAACGAAAGTTTGATATTTATAAATATTAAATATTTGTAGAAGTCTATGGTCCGGAAAAAAAGTGCACGTTTTAAGGTATGTTGCAAAGTCATTGAAATCTTTCACACCGTCCGTTGCCTACGTATTATTTTACACTGATGTTCGATTCTATTTAAGATGCATGCATATATATGTTAATTACATTACAATAAACGTCACATCAAAGAACTATTTATAAACTTTTATTTTACTCTCACGAATCACTTCCAATCTAAATCTATCAGAATTTAAGGAAAGCAGACGACAACAGATGGCGCACCACGTGTCAAGTGACCGGTGACTGGTAGCGATGAGGTCTGCACGTGCTAAACGGGTTGTGTAAGGCGAGACAAAGTGTTGAGTTTGGTGTTACCCTTCTGTGAATGTGTTCTGTAAAATTGTAAACATTGCGGACATGTACATGAATACTATTTAATCCCAGCATAGTAACATATAAAAAGTTCGGCTAGCTACAAACTAATGATAGGGGTTGACATAATATCTTCGTTAGATGTGGAACTTAATTTACTTTCAAGATTGTGAAATGGAACTTCTGCCATTTTGTGTTTTGAGTTACAAATTCTTTTCATTGTGATTTGTAAGTGATAGTATTATGAAGCCTTCTTGTTGATGCTCAAGGTGCGGTGAGTTCAGTTTACCTTTATTTTATTACTATATAAGTGTATTATATATATATTTTACTCGGTAAGTTTATGCTTTGGTCAATTATTAACCTTTGCATTTTTTACTGATTGTTAGGCGCACTACAAGTGGGATGTCAGATGGACATTCGTAGAATCATGACTGGACTGTTTAAATAATTTTACCACGAGTCCTAGTTTTAACCCGATACGCAGACCACAATTATGAATTGAAATAACTTACCTGTTTAACTTACCTGGGTAATTAGCGCCTTGCATGGGCAACCGTCGTGGTTATAGGGGGCCCCCAGACCGGACCTGGTAGTGCAATTGGTAGAGCGTCAGCTCCAGGTACGGGAGGCCCCGGGCTCGATCCCGGGCCGCGACATACCAATGTCGTAATAAATGGTAGTTGTATAGTTCCGTTGCTAACGTTCAAGCAAGTATAAGTGTAGTTCCACGACTGGTTGACCCGGTGTCAGGATAATGTGACTAGGTGTGGTATCATGTCAGGTGTTCACGGCATGCGTTACACAGTGAAGGCAGCACTATATCTGCTTCAAGTGAACACCGTCTCCTGATAACGGAAATATTGTTGGTGGGAGGATAAATCCAATAAACAAACAACAAGGGCCCCTAGTTTGAGATGCGCTAATGCCAGAATAAGTTTTGTAACGTCAATGCTTGTTTGTGTAGAATTTGGACCAGTAACAAAAATATATTACTCAAGGTTCATGTCGTTGCCTATTGTGAATTTTATAGTAAATTTAGTAATCCCACAATCCCACTAAACACACCTTCATTTAAGAATTCAGAAAGAATCTCTGACATTCTTGAAAGACACATGTTATTAGGTAGATGCCCCAGACCCACATTGTACAATAGTCATGGTCATCGCTTTGAACAAAATACGGGGTGGCGTTTGCCAGCCATCAGAAAGATGACAAGGGTTTGGGTGGGAGTGAGTAGGGGTGTAGTGGGGGTTGTCCGCCTGTGCTTAAATGACCGGAAGGGATTTTCCCGCCTCCGTCCCAGTTGGTCTTCGACCCCACCCCAGTTTAAAAATCCGAGATCCGCTCCTGGTTCCCGACTATATATACCCTAACATTTGTAATTAATTTATGTTTCAATGTGTTAATTGATTAATAACATTAATAAGTATCAATTGACAATAGCTACTATTCTCAGGGTTCCAAGTGTACCACCTAGTATATGGGCTATGGGCTCGCGATAACACTAACAGGCTGGTAGCAGGGGCGGATCCCAAAATGTTTGGTGGTGGTGGTGATGATGGTGGTGGTGGAAGGGGTGGTGGTGGGGTGGCGTTATGAATGCTTTTGCACAATAAGGGACCCTAATTTCTACATAACCAGTCAACAGACAAAATTTACTTTAAAAGCTTAGTATTTTTAAGCTAACATGTATGTGTTTTCACAACTCTAATCTTTTACCTGTTAATTTGGGGGGAGAGGGGGGGGGGGTACAGACATTTGTTTATTAGTCATTTCTTTTGCACTTTTGCTTCAAAAAGCGCATGGCCTAATCAATTTGTTTCGATACCTTCATATTTCTCTTCTATATAATCCCTTGACATTTCTCTCCTCTCATTACACTTATTTCACATCAGTGAGAATGTGTTTCAAAACCTGTTTTTATATTATATTAGATCTTTACTTATTGTCTGATCTGAGCTCGATTTCTCGTCCAAGATGCAAAAATAATATGATTCAACATCTGATTTACAACAAAGATTATTCCTCATTTTGCCACTTCCAGCTCACCACGGATTCAAATGTTTGAGAACAGATCAAAACTAAATTGGTCAGTAATCAGTTAAACATTTCCACGCCTATGATTGATTACGTCAGTATGCGTGCTGTTTTAAAGTTTATTTTTACAACGCCACCTATTATCACGGTCATTAATTTGTGTTAGAAAACAGGCAGGTATGGCAACTAAATCCGTCCTGCAGTAAAAAGCCGCGAGAGAAAAAAAAACTGCTAAGAATACTGAAATTTTGCCTTTACACTGGCGATTTGTCCACCACACATTATTTTCTCGCTTGATGTGCTATGACTATTACGTAACGCATAATCAGCTCGGCAGGATTTAACCTCGCAAAGGAAATAGTGCAGACACAGGTCAGCCCGATCCAAGAATACTTCTTTTTATCTGTGCCTGTATGCATTCTGTTAAAAACTATAGATAAAACAATCGACAACCAAGATCGAGAACTTGTTTGCACATCATGCCAGGTCTCTTAGGTACGTTTCAACAGAGAAGGCAGCACTATCTCTACTACATGTATCATGTCAGTTCTTAATTGTATGTAAACACAGAGAATGCAGCACTATATCTGCTTCAGGTATCATGTCAGGTCTTTATGGTATGTTAAAACAGTGAAGGCATCACTACATCTGCTTCAGGTATCATGTCAGGTCTTTATGGTGTGTTATAACAGTGAAAGCAGCACTAAAACTACAATCCCGTCGGTTTGAAGCCAATGAGTTATCGTTAGCCCCAGCTCCTTTGCGAATAAATTATCGTGTTACGTCCATGTCATTATGGCTGTCCCAGTCCATTTGTTTGAATAGGTCATTGTGCCACGCTGTGTATGTACCGCTATCCCCACCCCATCCCACCCTATTATGACACCGGTCACGCTCATTTATTGAGGCGGTTCTTAATGTATATAAAGAACTCTGTTCCCTACACTTCATTCAGAAACAACGAAGGCAACTGTGATTTTAACTTGGAATGGATATTCAACTACAAGGTAAGATTTTTATTAAGTTAATAAGACAAAAAACTGTGGAGAAAAAATGTTATTTTTCTTATAAGTTGTGTTTATTATTCTATTTTAATGAGAAAAATGATTTTTATGACAGTGTGCCAAAGAGAAACTGTCAACTCTTCGTCCTTCTCAAATTGTATTTAGTTTTGCTTTTCTTTATTACAAGACTGGTTCACTTAAATGTTAGAGTAATATTTTTTGTCGCTGTTGTTTGTTATTGTTTTTTTGTTTTTTTTTTGAAAGAAAAAGAAGCAGTAAAGTTTCTGATAACATGTTTTAAAATAGAAAACCTTTTTAATTGGTAGCATGTTTTAGAGTTGGCTAGGTTGTTCAATTCCTAGTTATACGTACTGGTATTTTTAT
This sequence comes from Sinonovacula constricta, assembly GCA_007844125.1. Lineage (NCBI taxonomy): Eukaryota > Metazoa > Mollusca > Bivalvia > Cardiida > Solecurtidae > Sinonovacula > Sinonovacula constricta. The sequence goes on along the minus strand of CM017568.1, from coordinate 49,935,939 downwards.
CCACGGGACAGTTTTTCTTTCTTTTAAGGTTTATAGTATCAGTCAGAGATGAAAAAACTTTGTTAAAGACTTTAAAATAATGTAGTTTTCAATCCCTCAACGTTAAATAAAAAACACACAATTTTAATATTACGGTTATTGTTATAGCTGTCATTGATACGCCACAAAGCGCATCGATGATATCGGTCTAGTCGAAAGACAAATTTCGTCGATATATCGACATATCGAAGGGAATTTGGGGAAATTGTAATTCTTATTTAATAACTGTCTAGTATGCACATTCTGGGTATACTATGCATAGTGTTCTTCTTTAATATATTTTCCACTAACATTCGTGTACTTAAAGTTTGATATTTAACAGATATTTTCCAATAAAATGTTTAAAAATAGTTTTTAATTCGTTTTTAACTTATTCAAAGATAAAAATGAAACGATTATGTTTTAACCATTTAATTAAATAAACAGAAAGTGTTCATCACTTTACAAATATTCACTATAACTTTGAAGTGATTACAGTCAGATTAACAAATGTACTGACATAAACAAACTACAAACAGTAATAAAACATTTTCATAAACTTTAGAAGTGAAAAGTACCCAGTCATGTACATCAAGTCATAAACTTATATGATAGTGTTACAATGTAAAGACATTCACATTGTCATGCGTATGTGAAACAGTATAATACTGCTTAGTAACAGTTTATTCCATTAAAAACAACACCCCTTAAGCACAAAACATAAACCATCTTCACCCAGTTATAACTTATAAGGCCATGAGCTGACGGTAGTTGTGGTATCAGAATACCAGCATCTCTGCGTTTTCTGTCGTGAGCGATGATCGCTTTTTAGCTCACCTGAGCACAATGTGCTCAAGGGGAGCTTTTGTGATACCGCTTCGTCCATCGTCCGGCGTCCGTCGTCCGTCGTTCGTCGTTCGTCGTCAACATTTTAAGTTGTGAACACACTAGAGGCCACAATTTTTATCCAATCTCCATCAAACTTGGTCAGAATGTTTGTCTGCATGAAATCTTGGATGAGTTCGTTATTGGGTCTCATGGGGTCATAAAGTAGGTCACTAGGTCAAATCTTAGAAAAAGCTTGTAAACACACTAGATAACACATGTATCGCCCAATCTTCATCAAAATTGGTCCGAATGTTTGTCTACATAAAATCTTGAATGAGTTTGTAACTGGGTCACGTAGGGTCAAAAAGTAGGTCACTAGGTCAAATCTTAGAAAAAGCTTGTGAACACATTAGAGGCCACATTTATAGCCCAATCTTCACCAAACTTGGTCAGAATGTTTGTCTGCATGAAATCTTGGATGAATTCGTAACTGGGTCACGTGGGGTCTAAAGTTGGTCACTAGGTCAAATCTTAGAAAAAGCTTGTGAACACACTAGAGGCCACATTTATAGCCCAAACTTCACCAAACTTGGTTAGAATGTTTGTCTGCATGAAATCTTAGATGAGTTCGTAACTGGGTCTAGTGGGGTCAAAAAGTAGGTCACAAGGTCAAATCTTAGAAAAAGCTTGTAAACACACTAGATGCCCTATTTATAGGCCAATCTTCATCAAACTTGGTCAGAATGTTTGTCTACATAAAATCTTGGATGAGTCCGTTATTAGGTCTAGTGGGATCATAAAGTAACTCGCTAGGTTACATTTTAGAAAAACCTTGTGAAAACACTTAAGAGGCTGCATTGAAGGTCCAGTCTTCACCAAACTTGACCAGCATAAATGTTACATATGTTTTGAAGTGAGTCATGTGGATTCAGTTTGTTACTTGGTAAAATTCTAAGAAATATTATCAACCCAGTGGCAACACTAATGGTCCAATCTTCACCAAAGATTTCTAAAGTAAATTTTTTGCATTTTTCGATGAAACTCTTTTTTTCAGACAGATGTCTCAAATGTTGTTCCTATGCTAAACCATGGGTGCTGAACAGGAATCCAGTGTGTCACTTTTGAGCTGTCTCACCATGTTGGCACAGATGGCTATTTCCAAAACAGGCGCCGTGTCCATTTTTGTTGATGCCCCAGATCTCCAAAAGGGTAAGTGATATTTAAAAATGGACACCGGAATCGTGTTCCGCAACCCCCCAAAAAAAACCTTGGTACATAGTTTAGGTGAAGGTTTAGAGGAAAGTTTATTTGATCCCAAAATGACCAAAATTTCCGGTCCGCGGTCATCGATTATTTGCATTTTTCAATGATTTTTTCCCAGACAGATGTCTCAAATGTTGTTCCTAGGCTAAACCATGGGTGCTGAACACGAATCCGGTGTCACTTTTGAGCTGTCTCTTACCATTTTGGCATAGATGCCCATTTCCAAAACAGGTGCCGCGCCCATTTTTGTCGATGCCCTAGATCTCCAAAAGGGAAAAGGATATTTAAAAATGGACACCGGATTCGTTTTCCGAACCCAAAATTATCCCCTGGGACATAGTTTAGGTGAAGGTTTGGAGAAAAGTTTATTTTACCCCAAAATGACCAAAATTTTCAGGTCCGCGGTCATCGATTTTTTGCATTTTTCGATGAAATTCTTTTTTCAGACAGATGTCTCAAATGTTGTTCCTAGGCTAAACCATGGGTGCTGAACTTGAATCCGGTGTCACTTTTTAGCTGTCTCTTACCATTTTGGCATAGATGCCTATTTTCAAAACAGGTGCCGCGTTCATTTTTGACGATGTCCTAGAGATCTAAAAGGGTAAGGGATATTTAAAAATGGACACCGGATTCGTGTTCCGCACCCAAAATAACCCCCTGGGACATAGTTTAGGTGAAGGTTTAGAGGAAAGTTTATTTGACCCCAAAATGACCAAAATTTCAGGTCCGCGGTCATCGATTTTTTGCATTTTTCGATGATTTTTTTTTGTTTTGAGACAGATGTCTCAAATGTTGTTTCTAGTCTAAACCATGGGTGCTGAACACGAATTCGGTTTTCCATTTTGAGCTGTCTCTTGCCTTTTTTGCATAGATACCCTTTTCCGAAACAGGTGCCGCGCCCATTTTTGTCGATGCCCTAGATCTCCAAAAGGGTAAGTGATATTTAAAAATGGACACCGGATTGGATTCGTGTTCCGCACCCAAAATACCCCCCTGGGACATAGTTTAGGTGAAGGTTTGGAGGAAAGTTTATTTGACCCCAAAATGACTAAAAAAATGCATTTTTCGATGATTTTTTTTTTCGCGACAGATGTCTCAAATGTTGTTTCTAGACTTTAGATTTTTAAAATGTTTTCTTTGTACGACTTGGGTGTCCCTTCCCCGACCATTGTTGATCTAAGTCAAGCTCAGATGAGGGTCATGACCTGTCCTTACAAATTTTACTGCATGTCTAATTTCTTCATTCTGACAACATAACTTATTGTCTAAATGATAATTGAGCTAAAACTACATTTAAAATGACAATTTATCTTATATTATCATATTTGATCATGGCCACTTCGAATCCAGCCAACCGAACTTTGTGCCCAACCTGAGGTTAACTCTAATTCTCCCTTAATAATCTCTCGACTGACTGAAACTAGTTTAATGAGGGTCTACTCGCCCTTTTGAGGGCTTTTTTCATGACCCCACCATGTTGCCCATGCATGGCTTAAATATTGTATTCCAAATATGTTGCCTGAAGTGGGCCCTAATTAGGTACCTAGTTTATGTACCCATTAACTAAAAGAATAGTTAAATTTGCATTTTTTATCCTTAGGGAGATTGAGCAAGTTTTGAGTGAATTCCACTCCCTTTTATGGCTCTCACCCCAGACATTAGGTTCTAGTGAAGTTGGTATTCTTTTATTTTTCGGCGTAGCTGTCTAAGCTCACTTTTGACCTATATTTCTGTATAATGACGTCTGTCTGGGATTTCAGAAATCTTCCGTTCTATTGAATGATTTCATAAGCACTGAAAATGACGTGCGGGGAAACAGAGAAAATCCCCTCTTCGATTGGATGAACCTGATACGCGCGAAAAAATAAAGGCCACACTATTGTAATGCATGTGTTTTACGAAATTTTGCTTCGTTCGTAGATTAAATTTTTTAGGTATTGCTTTCTAAAGTGTTTTTTATATTGAAACAATAAACAGTTACGTGTCAAACAAAATATTTTATGGATAAAATGAATTACGTCTCCAGATGTGAACCGGTTTATAGTAAAAAGTCTGACATATTACCCAAAATTATTAGGTTAGCCTCACTACGTCCAGATTCCGGGGTTTACACTTTGAGAGTCAAAGCTCCACATATATTTATTAATCCGCAGAGTTATTCGTACGTAACTTTTAAGAATAAATTGATTGTTTTTGCTTTGTAGCATTAATGATGCATCATTTAATATATTGTTTATAAAAAACGAATACAGCACGCAATCTGGTTTTAAGAGAAAGATATATTGCAACTATTTCCAGAACTACTTTTAGTGTGATAGTGTAAACTGGGAAATGATGCGTTGCAATGCGGTTAGAAGTTAACAACATTGAACGGGCAATTTCAGAAGACTGAAGAAAAACGGACATCAAAACAATGGTAAGAATTATTAACTTTCGATGTCACCAAGGTCAGATATGCTCACAAGCTGCAGGTTATCAGTGCACGGCAATTGCATTGGCTGTCATATTGTTTACGGTAGGCAATCATGTGCCAAGTCTGCGAAACTGGTCTGTAAATGTTGTTGATGAAGTTACGATGCGTGGTCACAACATATATGTGCAAATACTAACGGAATCTGGCAATCCATCACCACGCTATTTAGGCCACTGGGAACTTCCTACAGCTCTTGAAATTAATTCCGAACTTGTTCATTTAACTTATTACAATGACATTTTCTATGGATTAAATTTGCCTTATAGTAATCAGAACCTGGATGCAGATCAACATGGGCATGGCTGTAGAGAAGATGGTAGTATGTCTTTGTATGAAGGAATTGAAGCAGGTGGGAGAATATCAGACTTCATGTTGATAACACTTGAATCAAGTTCCTTTTCTATTTTAAGGTGTGATGGTGAATGGTATTTGTTTGATTCTCATGGCCGCAATCAAAATGGTACAAGTTCAAATACAGGATTTGCTTCACTTTTTTCTTTTGATAATTTACAAGAATTAACTGCATTTATAAATACTAACTACTGTTCGGGTACATACAATTTAACTCCTGTTTTCATTGAGAGGCAAATTTGTGAAGAGCGAGAAAATGATAGTACATATAACATGAATGAAGAACAAGATGACTTAAATCTACTTAAAATTGAAACACACCAAGAAAGCAGACCATAGTTAGTTGGAATGGAAATCATTTAGCAAAAGGGACATGCTCGGAAAATTCAAAGTGTAAAGATGGTAAATGTTTGTGGTGTTTTGGTAAAAAAGATGACTTGTTACAGATTAAAAGATATGAAGAACACATACAACAGAAAATTGAAGCATACTGCATGTGTTGTGAAAAACTTCTATTTCCAGAACAAATAAGAATATGTAACTTTTGTAACCTCGGTAATCCATTTGATGAAAACATTTCCTTGCATTTTGAACCAAAAAGTATATTTTGTAGTATGTGCGCTTCATCTTTTAATAAGAACAATATACCATCAACATGCAAATACAATAACGTTTTGCACAGGAAATATTCCGCCATGTATAAAAAAGCTTGATATTGCAGAGAGGAGAATGATCGCTCAGTTACAAAGCTATATGACTATTCTAATGCTCCAAGGGGGTCAATTTGCTAAGAAAGACTTGGCGATTCATTTGCAATGGATATGAATGAATACTGTGACCAACTAAAACACATGAAAGAAGAACATTTTATAATCTTAGATAGTGGCAATGAAGAACCACAGACTCAAATGTTATCTTTTAGGAAAGTGGCTAATTTTCAACATGTAAAAGATGCTTTGCAGTGGCTGAAAATTCATAATCATTTATATGACAAATTACCAAATTTAGTGTCTTGTAATATTGAATTTCCTTTGCAGCCACAATCGATAAACCACAATGTTACTTCTTGCAGAAATGAATATATTAGGAAACAACTAAATAATGTCCCTCAATGTAAGTTATACCAAATGATTTTGTTCAGCAAGGATATGATCTTGGAACGCTAATACGCAGCGGTAAGAAAATATCACTACCGACCTAGTTTCAACAGCCTGTATGGCTTTCTGACATTCCACATGGTGAGGAATTGGCATATCCTTCATTATTTTCTTTAGGAGTGGGTGGTTTAAATGAAAGGCGCATCATTCCATTGACACTAATGAAGTATTTTCAAATGCGGTTGTATAATAATGATAACCGATGGCGACAGGACATTCCCTACCTGATGTTTTCTGTTAATCACATGGAACAGCAGAAGTTGGGAAATTAAATTGAAATACAAATGAGGGTCAACAAAGGACATTCAGTTACTGCTGGCAGTCTTAATAATAATCCAGAGATATCTGAAAACTTATACATGTTTATAAAAAACATACGGGGCACGGTTACATACTGGACCAATGTGCTATATGATTTACCTGCAATGGTAAAATGCTTAGGCCCTCCAACTATTTTCATGACATTATCAGCTGATGATTGTCATTGGACTGAACTTGATATGCTTCTGAATGGGTGAACATATGAAGAATGCCTCTCATGTCCTTCCTCAAGTTCAAACATGTTGAAGGATCCTCTGTTGACTTCAGTACACTTTGAAAGGAGGTGGAAATATTTGCTGCGTGATATAGTTAAAGGGAAACTGCAGCCGTTTGGAAAAATCATTGATCATTTTGCCCGTATTGAATACCAGAATCGTGGAAGTCCTCACCTGCATATATTTTTTGGGGGGTTAACAATGCATCCAATTTACATACTTCTTCTTACAATGAAATAATTACTTTTATAGATCCATTATGAGATCTACCAAACCTAAAAAAGAAGATGACGACGAATTACATAATTTAGTGTCTCGGTTACAAGTTCATCATCATACATCTACATGCAGAAAATGAAAATTTATGTCGCTTTGGATTCCCAAGGCCAGCAGCTGAAAGGACCCATTTACTGCAAAATGTTGATGTGACAAACCCAAGAAACAGGGGGAGATTTTATGAAACAGCTCGCACTATAGATGATCAATATGTTAATGCTTACAACGATGTAATTTTAAGAAGATGGAGAGCAAATATGGATATTCAGATGGTAAGTGGTAGTCATGGATTGGCATACTATGTTTGCAGTTACATTGCCAAAGCTGAGCCAGACGACCTCAAACAAGCGCTGGGAAAAGTTATTCAGGATGTTTCTTCACAACCTCAGGCATATTCTTTAAAAAGGAAGCACTGCACAATTGGAAATACTGTTTTTAAGTCTAGACGCTTGAGTGTACAAGAAGCAGCTGCCAGAATTGGACATCTGCAGTTTATTTGGAAGTCGAGAGAAGTTGTATTTTTGACCAGACCAATTGATCAACGCTTTAGATTATTGAAACCAAAGAATATAAGAGACAAGCTGCCAAATAATAGTACTGAAATTTTTTGTACTAGTATTTTGGATTATTATGCTGACAGACCAATAGAAATGGAAAAATATCACTGTTCAAGTTTGCTTCGAATTATAAAATTTCTCAATCTTAGAATGTTGATGTGACAATGAGAAGTCTGCCAAGATTCAAGTTACAAACACTTGGGAAAATTATGCAACAGAGAAGGCACACTGCAGTTATTAGGACACCAGGATTTCGAGCCAACAGTGATGAATATTTCTTTTCTCTTCTGATGCTTCATTTACCATATAGAAATGAAACTGAAATAATTGGTTCTCATTCAGCAAAAGCAGTTTTTATTAATAAGAATCATTTATTTGATATTGATAATGTGCAATACAGCTCATATTTACATGATATTGAACGAGTTGTGCGTCTTATTAGGGCAACAAATGAAGACTTGGGAGCTTTGATTGCCCCGAATACAGATGAAGGTTTTGAAACGGCTGAAGAAAATGTTGCTTAGGAATTTAAATTGATGAGTTGTGATGTATTGCCTCAAAACTGTGACAATTCTACAGAGTTTTCGAACAATTTTACCAGTGACATTAATGTACTTCAAGTTAATCTTCTTTCTGAAGAAGAAATCAGTGACCAGATTGAAAGATTAAACACTGATCAACAAAAGGTTTTTAATATCATTCAAGGACACTTTAACAGTCATTGCCCTGATGTTTATCAGTGGAGAAGGTGGAACTGGTAAATCTTTTCTTATCAAAACTTTAGTAGAATGGATAAGGTGCTATACAGCTTCTTTTCCTGGGGGAAATCCAGTACTAGTTTGTGGACCAACGGGAATGAGTGCAAAAAATATACAAGGAACAACTATTCATTCAGTGCTTAAATTACTAATTCAACATGGTAAGGAGCCAGAGTACAAAGAATTATCTAATCGAGTATTGCAGCCGTTACGATGTCAACTTAGAAATGTACATACTCTTGTAATTGATGAGATATCAATGGTTTCCAATTCAATGTTAATTTATATTCATATACGTCTTTGTGCAATAAAGCACCATAGTGAATATTTTGGTGGTATGAACATTATATTGATAGGAGATTTCTTCCAGTTAAAACCGATACGAGGCCAGTTTGCATTTACAAATACTTTGCTGTGGAGTTTATTTGACAATTTCATTCTAAATACTAATGTGCGTCAAGCCACTGATGTTAGTTAGTCTTCTGCTAAGTAGGATTAGACAAGGTAGAATTTTAAGAAGTGACATAGATTTTTTTATTGACAAGAATGATAGCTGATGATGATGAACTATTTATAGGAGCCCTGAGAGTTTTCCCAACTGTGAGAGAAGTTACAGAATACAATAAAATAAAACAAGAACATCTGAATAAACATTGTATTCAGCATGTTGCCACACATGAATTTCATTCTACAGACACAGGAGTCAATGATTGTATAGATAATGTTATCCCTAATGATGACAGAGATGCTGGTGGTCTACCAAGGGTGTTATCACTGTCTCCAGGCACACGTGTTATGTTGATAAGAAATATAGCAACTGACCAAGGACTTGTAAATGGAGCATTAGGATTTGTGAAGAAACATGTTATTTTGAAAATGGACAGCTTTCAAGCATTTATGTGCAATTTGATGATGAAACAATTGGTTCTGCTTTTTACAACAGTGAGCACAATGCTATTGGTATAGAACAGATAAGTCAAGAATTTTATTTTGAAGGAAGATCAATATCCAGAACACAGTTTCCACTTCTTCCAGCCTGGGACTGTACTATTCATAAAGTTCAAGGAATATCTACTGATAAAATTGTAGTTTCGTGAGGGAAAACTATTTTTGCAGAGGGACAATTTTATGTTGCTTTATCTCGTGTTCGAACATTAAACGGACTTGGCATATTATCTTTAGACCCTTCAAGAGTAAAAGCTGAAAAAAAGTTATCACATTCTATGAAAACTTGTCATTGGACTGTAAGCACATACATAATTGAAGACTCCTAACATTCTTTTTACACAATTATGGCTGTGGCAATAAAAGCATGAACATAAGCATTTACATTATTACATTGTCGCACTATGTCAGTAAAAATTAATAATAGCTGGGACATTCTTTTAAACACTTGCTTATATGTACATGTATTTATCCATCCCATATCATTTTCTTCTTGAACATGTCAACATTTTATTCAACAATATCATATTGACCAATGATCATATGTAATTGAGATATTGAACCATAGGCTCCGCCTTCCGATAAAGATTGAAAAGATGTCAGTCAAAGTGGATAACAAGTTATAAAGGCGTTCAATCCTACTCATATTAATAAACTGGTTGGATGTTGGGTGAGGCGAACTTCTGATCAAATACTGGCAAAATGATCGACATAGTTTAGCAATATTGCAATACTACTAACAATACCCACCATAGGAAATTTGGCGGTGGATTTAAAGCATTTAAAAAGTATACGATAGCATAATCCAAACATTTTCATCATTCATTCTGAAATGCACATCTAAATAAACTGGAACTACTGGATACATGTTGACCACTCTGTTGACGTAAGCATGCCACAGTATTTACTTTAAACACAAACATTTCTAACATTGGCACACAACCGACCATGTAATTAGACTATCTGCGTTTAAGCTTCGTGTTACAAGGACCAATTCATTTAAATTGAGGACAACATAGGTTGACATAAATTAATTGTATCATTTAGAAAATCCTACAACGCAGTTTGTGAACTACACCGCGATGATCACACTTTTATTGCTGCAGCCATATACTGTGGCTACCCATTGTAAAAATGCTTTATATTTGCAAAAGCTCTCGAAGTTTTCTTACTTTTACATGTACATAACTATAGCAAATGTAGACTTTTCAACTTTAAATCAGTAATTAGTAATGCTTATGTATTGACTAATATAATGGCTTGTTTTATTCCATAATTTTTCGAAAATACTTCCTGAAACAATAATTTGAAGCTGCAACTTTGAACATAACATGTATTACGTTTTACGCTGTACACTTTATATATACATCTCTTTGATTTTTTTCCATTTCTTACTTTAGTCTTTACGTGATTTGCCGAGGACAGGGCAGTCAACTTCACCACTAAGAGTGAAAGTTCTTCATGCTCTTCCTGTAAGGGAGTATGAGAACGCTCAAAAAAGAAAGATGGCAGTTATTGAGGCAGTTGTTGCTGACTCAACAGCATATAAGAAGCCCATGGTGTATAACAGGACGGCATTCCCCATGATCAAGGAAGAGAAATCCTTAGTGATGTTAAATGTAATATGCAAGACAAATGAAATAGTAGCCACAAGTTCATACAAGTTACTACTCATCCCAAATGTTGAGATAGGAGATGACGTAGCAGTAGGGGCGGCCTCTCTTTTTAACCAAATGAAAAATCCACCTGGGCCATAATACTTCACAATATTAGAGGCAATGGAACTTCCACCTGGAACCTCTGTTACTGTGGATGTGAAGGTTGTAGAGGTTTGTATCATTTTGATTTTTTTTAGCGTGAGCACTTTGTGATCATTTGTTGTCTGGCGTGCATTTGTGCATGTGTAGTCTTCATTTCCTATAAACATCTCCTTTATCACTGAGTCAGATTTAATAAAACTTTATAGGATTGTTCAAAGAATTAAATTCCATGAAGAATTTTTGTCGCCTTGCTTCCGTCTGTTTATTTGTGTTGGTATGATTGCCATAGTTTATTAAGCTATTGTTAATTTGATTTATAATTTTGTATTCTGATATATATGTGTGTTCTGTATGCAATTATGCACTGAATAATGATATTTCAATATATTTAATCTAGCAACAAAAATTGTATAAAATGTAAAATATGTTTTTTATTGATATAAATGAATGTTGCAGGTTGAACCTGTTCAAACAGGTGCAACATCATATGGCGGAGAAACAAACGTAAGAAACGGAGTGTGTGGTGACGTAACTGCTTGCATGCCATTTGCCATATGGCGAGATCTTGCCACAACACCGCTGTCTTGTGGTGACTGCATACACTTCCAAAATGCCATCGTATCAAAGACCACTGATGGACAGCCAAAGCTATCGGGAAACCAGAAAACCACTGTTGAGGTTTGTTTTGTATTTGGTCTCTTTAAGGCTACATATATTAAGGATTCAAAACAAATAAAGCATTTCTTTTGCCTTCTCAAAGTAATAATATTACAGTGCAATTGTTTCCTGTGCACTTGCATAGTTACCTCCAATAAAACACCATGAGAAAACTTTGCTTTAAATTTGAGCACTTGTCATGCCAAAAAAAGTTGTGTACTTTGTAACTCTTTTATTAGCTCACCTGAGAACAAAGGGCTCAGAGTGAGCTTTTGTGACAGTCCTTCGTTCGTCAGTGCGTGCGTGCGTGCATCTGCGTGCGTGCGTGCGTAAACTTTTTCATTCAAACGACTTCTCCTCTGAAACCACCTATTGGATTTTGACCAAACTTGACAGCAATGATCCCTAGGTGTTCCTCTACCAAAGTTGTTCAAACCGTTCCAGTTGGTTGCATAAGTAGGTCACGGGGTTAAAAAATAGGTTTTAAAATGCAATTTTCAAAAATCTTCTTGTCTGAAACTACAAGGCCCAAAGCTTTCATATTTGGTATATAGCATCATCTTGAGGTCCTCTACCAAAGTTGTTCAAATTATGCCCCTGGGATCAAAATTGACCCTTCCCCGGGGGTCGCATTTTTACATTGAATTATATAGGAAAAACTTCAAACGACTTCGTCTCTTGTAACCGCTAATGTGAATTTGACCAAACTCAACAGAAATGATCCCTGTGTAGTCCCCTACTAAAATTATTCAAATGGTTCTGATTGGTTGCATAAATGGGTCAAGGGGTCAAAAAATACGTTTTCAAAATGCATTTTTCAAAGATCTTCTTGTCTGAAACTAAAAGGCCCGGAGCTTTCATATTTGGTATATAGCATCATCTAGAGGTCCTCTACCAAAGTTGTTTCAAATTATGCCCCTGAGGTCATATTGAACTCTTCCCATGGGTCATAATTTTATATTGAATCATATAAGGAAAACTACTTCCTCAAACTACTTCCTTTCTTGAACCACTTATGAAAATTTGACCAAACTCAACAGGAATGATCCCTGGTCCCCTACCAAGGTCAAGGTCACACTTGAAGGTCAAAAATTGACTTTGAAAATATTCTTAAATTTTAACATGTTTTTGAATATTTCTGAAACTAGAAAAATTATTTGCTTGAAACTTAAAATATATATGAAGTGTCACGATTAGGATATGCAGGTCAAGTTTCATAGCTCTGTATTGCATTATGACAAAGTTATGTCCCTTTTAAGTCTTCAAATTTACATACAGCCAAGTATTAGACAATATGTCGTGTCCAGCTCTATAAATCCTATACTAATGGAAGAATTTTCTTCAAACTTTACTCAAATGTTCAACTCAACAAGCTTATGTGCAGAACCCATGTTACCTGTGTGCCGGCTTAAGGTCAAGGTCACACTTGAAGGTCAAAATTGACTTAGAAAATTTTCTTAAATTTTAACATGTCCTTGAATATTTCTAAAATTAGCACAGGTATTTGCTTGAAACTTAAAAGATATATGGACGTATCACAAGTAAGATATAGCAGGTCAAGTTTCATAACTCTGTATTGCATTTTGACAAAGTTATGCCCCTTTTTAAGTCTTTTAATTTACTTACAATCAATACTAGACAATATGTCGTGTCTGCCCTATAAATTCTATACTTATGTAAGGATTTTCTTCAAACTTAACTCAAATGTTCACCCCCACTGGGCAATGTGCAGAACCCATCTAACCCTTGTACCAGCTTTGTCAAGGACATTGGTGGGGGTATGAATCGCATTCAGCGATAGTTCTAGTTTTAAAATTGTTTATGTTTATGTCTTTATAAACTTGGTACTTACTGAACATTAAAAAACATTTAATACACAGCTTCCTAAATCATAATTTCTAAGAAAAACAAATATTTATACACCCAAGTACACCAATCGTATTTAACCAGCATTAAATGATAGGTTGTAGACAAACGGTCAGAAGCAAAGGTCAATGTCAAACTTAGAAGTTTAAAGTCATGTAGTGAATTTTCTTTCTATTTAATTTTATTATCAAAAATCCATTCTTAACATTCTTGTCCAGATCTTGTTTTCATTTCGGTTCCTACCTGCTGATACCGTTCAACATACGAAGGTTTCGCCAACATTTGATGAAGAAGGAGAAATAATTGGATTAAGCTCTGTAAACGTGTATCAGTCACGTTCAGGAGAACAGTGCTTCAAAAAAAAACTGGAAAATAAAAAATGTCCAAAATGCAATGCAGAGTACACTGAAAGCAACAACAACAACAGTGTGGTCTGCTCTGTGGCTATTCAGCAAAAAACTGAGATAAACAACTTCACATTATTCTCTCCTCAGCTCCAACAAATCCTTCAGACTGAAGAGAAGTTCACGTCAAAAGATCAAGTGGAAGAAGCAATTCTAAACATTCTACCGGCAAAGGTTGGCTTCACCAAAAGCCCTAAAAAGACTCAAATACTGTTACAGTTATTTTTTTCACCAAACTTTATCAAAATAAGGTATAGATAGGGGGAAACAAAAGTTATATAAACCGTAATTGGGTCACAAGAGCTAACAATATATCTTTAAATTGTAATCTTTAAACGACATCTCCCATGCTGCTAAGCCAATTTTGATCAAACTTTACCCAATTGATATTTAAATATTTACAAAATTTATATAAATGGTTTCGGTCGGCTGTCTAAGTAGGTCACAGGAGCTAAAAATAGGTTTTTGTACTTTGTTACTTCAATGATCATAAAGAAATTCTTCAAACAACACTACCTCCTAAACTGCATGATGAATTTTTATTAAACATTCCACGGACATTTTAGGTATTTGAGTTTATGATTGAATATTTCTGAATTGCAATCAGCACTCAGGTGAGCGATACAGGGCTATCATGGCACTCTTGTTTGCTATACTTGCTAGAACTAGAATTAAGATTGCTATGTTAATATTTCTCTCAAATGTTTGTTATTGTCATCACCATTTCTACAGAAAAAGAGCTGTGAAATGAAACTAACAAGATCACCTCAGCTGGATTTTATTTTATTTTTTTGCAGCTGTTCAATTTCTTAGAAATTACAGAAGTTATAATGTCAACATGGCATAAAATATAAGTCATCTTGGACAAATTAGTCATATATGATCTCATCTATTTATGATCTCGTTTTAAGTTTCATATAAAACCATTTCATGTTTTCATAAGTCAGTCACCATCAAGTGTATTTATTATAAACATGGTATAACATCTCTGTATAAAAAAAAGTGATAACTTAATAAAAGACCACAAAATTGAACAGTTGGAGTTTAGGTACAATTAGTTACAAAAACAAAAAAAAATCAAATGACCATTAACTAGTCAGAGATCTTGAAAGTTGAGTTCACATTTAAAAAAAAAAGGCAAATCTGTTTTCCATATTTAACAGTTTACATGTATAATAATTAATATAATTATGTAAATCTGTCACAAGGAAGGATATTCACATTGTCTTAAGTTTGTCCAATGAAAGATAACTATTATATTGTATTGTCTAAGAAAAGCTTATGTTATATTGGTACATCTTTTTATATTTTTAGGTTGTTCAAACTGTTTAAACTTTGTTCATATTGTTACTTGTTTATTGACTGGTTTTGTTTTGCTTTTCAAATTTATTACTTTTCTGTTCATATTACTTCCAATAGTTTTCATATATAACACATTTTTGTAACTTATTTTCTTTTTCTAGTCACAAATGTCATATTTCATTTATGTATTTTCATTTAATTTTTATTCATTCTAAACTGAATTTCCATGGTAAAAAAAGGTATTTGTTTAATTTAGTAAGAATAGAAAAAGAAATAGTTGCCAACCTACCCATACTTAATACACCTGAGTTGTGGGGGAAGAAAATAAATAGTCAGTTTGTGTTTAGTTTTCCATGTTTCAATCTGATTAAATCTTAAAAAGACAATTTTTCGTTGTGTTGTTATCTTGTAAGTTGACTTAAGCATGTGCTTTATGTACAAGATAAGACTTGCAAGTTTTTCCTGCCTCTGTCTGTCATTACACAAGTAATAAATCTCCTTAATAAAATTTTAAGACATCACTTACTTTCTAACAAAGTTGGCAAAAATAGCTGTTCACTAATCCTTGACAATAATCTTTTTTTTTCATCTGAATAAGATTTATGTACAAGTACTTAGCCTTGTGTTATATTTGTTTTTCCTTTTTTTTAATCCGACGCCGTTTGTCTTTTTTTAAAGACATTTCTTGTTTACCATAAAAAGGGTTCTCCGTTTCGGGCGTACCTCTTCCCTTAACGAAATGTGAGATAGTAGGGAAGGGGTGCACCTTTAGGGAACTGTTTAGCTACTAAGCTGGGTATTTAATAGTGAGTTAAGGATAGATAGTTTAGACCCTAGTGTTTGTTACTTTAATGTTCGATGTCTGGACGCCCGGGGCTCGACCGCCCACTAAACCATCTTCCTTGCCTTACATATATAATGTATACGTCAAGAAAGAAGTCCCCGGCTGGTGGTATAAGGTAATGCTTGCCTTTGTTTACTAGTTAATATAGGACAATTTATACATGTCTATAATATGTTAGGCGGCCATTACCTTATGGGTTTCCTTATTCTACCGACACACATAATCCATGCACTCAAGGGTCTCATACACTCAAGAGTCTCATGCACTCAAGCATACTTTTCACTACAAGTTCTACATATTCTAATCTACGCATTTCTGTACTATATACAGCAGTGGAATGTGTTTGTTTTTGTTTTTTGTTTTGTTTTTCCCACAGTCATATAGTGCATAAACAGTGTTTGAGGGGGTAGCCATGCATGTTATAACATAGTAATATATATTACATAAAGGTAGGTTGATAAGCTTAATGAACCTTGATGGGTAGCCTTTGTTTATACGGACCCCTTAGTGGGCTTCCGTTTATTCAGCGAACCCTGGTTCTACTTAGATGGATGGGGTCTAATCTGATACTGGATCCTATGTAAGTTTTATACTGATAAGCCCAGGTTGCCGTTGTTTTTACGGGGTCCTTAGGGGGCGCCCTTTTATTTGGCAACCCGGTATTTTGGTTATTACTATATGTTATTGATGTAATGTTGTGATGTGTCATGGTGGATTTTCCTATGAAATTTTAGATGGGGGTTTCAGGTGCCTTTGTTTTTACGGGGTCTTTAAGAGCCCACCGTTTATTCAGCGACCTGCCATCTTATTAGTAAAAACCTTATATATTGCCGCCTAATGGGTCTGTTTGTGTAAATTAATAGTATGTCGTGTCTTACTTATATATATCCTTCTCCTTTTATTTAATATTATGGCCACGCTGGGTATGGAATTTTGGATTTCGAGAAACGGATTGACCTACTTCGCTATTGTTTGTTCCGCTGATTTCTGATTGGTCGAGCCGTACGGACCAAAGTGAACGCATCGTATATTGGTGATCTTGACTGGGATAGATGTGGGTTTTCGCTTGAACTTAAATGCTGTTTGTGTAGTTATTTTTTTTCTAGATATTCAAATTACGCCGCTTTGATTCTGCCTTGTCGGCGGGCGGAAATAGCAGGTTTTTTCTATTTACAATTGTTATTCCTAATTTAATATTTAACTGTTGTTCTAATTCTGCTCGCGCAGTTGCGTGCTGCCCACACTGGAAGATCACGTGTTCAAATGATTCTGGTTCTGCGCAGTGAGGGCAACTTCTTGGTCTGGCTTTATTTTCCGTACCTAAGTAGCTTGATCCGATCCTTAATCTTGTGTATATCTTGTCGTATTTGGTATAATAATGGTATATCTTGATTTTCGTATTACGTTCTCCGTATTTGTAATTATGCGTTGATTTGTATTCGTAAAATCTAGCTTCCGCTTTCTTTTTTTAGTGATTGATGATGTAGCTGTAGGCCTCTGATTTACTCAGTCCTATTGGCAGTATGCTTCCATTGTGAGCACATTTTTTAGCTAATTTGTCTGCTATTTCATTACCTGTGATTCCTATATGGACTGGGTATCCAGACAAGATTTATTGTAGTATCAAAATTAGACTTAATATCAGCGGTGAGCCTATATATGTGGTTAATTATTTCTTATCTGTTCTTTCCTTTTATTTGTTGTAGGGCTTGTAAGGCGCTGAGCGAGTCTGTGTAAATATCTACGATACTATTGCTTATTTTATTTTTATATACCCAAGAGATGGCTTCCTTAATGGCTAATAGTTCGCAGGAGAATATTGAAATTCTATGGTCTAATTTAATTTTTGCGTTGGCTTTAATTGATTCTTCTTCGTATATAGCTATGCCTGCCCCTGCTATCATTTTAAGCTGAACTTTACTGCCGTCGGTGTAGATTTTGATTGATGCTACAGACCTGTTTAAGTAATTTTCTGCTGCTTGTTTGATTGTAAGCGGGTTATCTGTCTTACTTATTAGTTTGCTTAGGCCTGTATCTATAGACATAGGTTCGATTCCTATGAAGTTTTGATAAGAGGGTGATGTTAAGTGGTCGGATTCAAGCTGTGTCCTCTTCTAGTAATTCTAAAATGCGTTGAGTGTATGGATTTTTTCGGGAAATAATCTCTCGGACTATGGGTAAACATTATAATAAATGAGGAGGGCGGGATTATTCAAGAACTCTCTATCGTTATACTGCGGTCCCTGGTTACATACAAGTGTCATTTTTATTCATGAGGGGCGGGGTTATAAAAGAACTCGTTCGCTTTATCACTAGGACTACGGTTCCCAACCTTTCCAATTTGAATATTGACTTTCATTACAGTACCGTTTCTGTGCTGCATGTTAGACAAAGGGTTGATAGTCTATACCTCAGATGCTTATTTGACATTTTTATTTCATTACGGTCCTTAGTTAAGGTGACACTCAGTTGTCAGTAACTTGCTTTAATGAACAAAGGATGATTATATCTAGCTGCTGGCAATTTTACCTGACAGTAGGTGACTTCAACTATACATTATAAAGTAAAGCTTTTTAAACAATATTTCGATTAAACATACTTTTATTAAGATTTTAAAGTAGTGAAAATGAAAGTTAATTATTTAAAATCTACTTTTTTGATCTAGGACCGAGTTTTAAGATATAAGTCACTTTATACTGGATAACATGAATGGACAAGTCACCGATTAAAATCATAGCCTGTCTATTGTTATAGGCTTTTATTTATAGAACGACAAGTTCAATTTATGCACAACTTATTTGTTTCACATCCAGTGATATCCATACAACATCCTGGTGTGTCTCGTTCTTTTTCATTATTTATCTGATATCAGAACAGTAGCCGTACATTTAAAACTGAGATAACGAAATCTGTATTTTCAGCACATAGGTATTTTATAAAAATTATGCATCATATGCACAATTGAACAGTCATTCTGCGCTAACAACTGAACAATTGAGATGAAAACAAATTGTGACTGACTTAAATAATTGACACATACATGCACCACAAGGAATTCTACAACATGGTTAAGATTACTAAAATGAGTCAGATGAGATATTGTTAAAAATTGTGTTGTTTCCCCCAAAAATGTGTCTCCCATTTACTTATTTAAAATCGTCATGTTCATGTTTCATTTAGAACACATAGTGTGTGACTATTTATATACATCATACATGTATATGTAGGTCATATATTTCTCTTATTTCTGCCTTCACCCCTTTTAGTGTATTACTATTGACAAGTAGTGTTAATGCTATTTTTTATTGTAGCGACTTCCATTGATTGTTAGTGGACCAACCCTGCATCGCAATATGGAGTGTGTCATCTTTATACAGTTACATATTACGACCCCTGGTGCAGCATTGGTTGTAAGGTAAAGCTCTTTTGATTATGCTAAGCACATATCAGCAACAACCATGACAAGTAACCTGGTATCAACCTTACCTGAAATGTTGATATTAGGTCAGCTGTGTTTATTGCATACTATTAGAGTGAAAGAGGCGCTATAACTGCTTCAACATTAAAGTATAACTAAAATTGGTGATATTTAACCAGGCAAACAATCAGATGTTTAGGGAGCAGTAGCCTAGACATATATTTAGCATAGTCATGGAAGAACCATCAACATATTACAGGCTTGTGCTTCATCACATGTAGTGTACATATCTGTATTCCCTTTAAAGTGGCAGGGCATGTGCTCTTGCTCTTTGAGAGGAAAGTTTTGCTGAAAAACTTAAGCAGTTGAGAATTTCAAAGTAATATATATATATATATATATAGAGAGAGAGAGAGAGAGAGAGAGAGAGAGAGAGAGAGAGAGAGAGAGAGAGGAGAAAGAGAGAGAGAGAGATTTATATATATGAAGAGTTTTTAATGTGCTTGTCTGTTGTTTTTAAAGGGTTGACAACCAGGTTATAAACACTGTACAGTGTGAATTCCTGTGTAAAGGTCACTTTCACAAGGAAGATAAGAGAATTGTAACTATTTCCAGTACTTATTCTCATTCTTCAGACAGAAAGAAATGCTAAGTGATTGATTGTTTCATATCATTTTTTTCCCATTTTAATACATGCACTTGTTTTAAAAATTGTACATGCCTACCAAGTCCCAAATAGGACTTCCAATTATGTTTTATGCCCCTTCAGGGCAGCATGTAGAAATGCCTGACTATGTGTCCATATGTGGAATGGGATAGTGTAATAGTAGGACACAGGACTCCGGAGCAGGTGGTCCATGGTTCGAACCTCATCAGGCCACCTTTACTTACCTTGGACATTTACCTCGGATTGTTTCATTCCGCCCAATTGTACAAATGGGTACATGTGAGGGTTATACTGGTCTTGCACATGACTACCAAGCGTCATGTCTCGACTGGTAATATAGGATTTATGAATATACCCAATAACTATACTGAAAGTGTCTCATGCATAACGTTTAAAGGTGCAACCATATATAATACCAAGTTGTAGTCTACTTTTAAGCCATTGTTCAGCCAGTTGTACAGTTTAACCCCTGTTCATTCGGTGTATTCCTCAATACTGCATGTTTTTAGTCTACATAAGGCACTAAGGTGTCTTATTTATTCCCTAAATATTCCAGACAGGTAACCCCTTTATTCAATCTTAGGTAAATGTCTTGCTCAAGGAAATTAGCAATAGCCTGAACTGGGGTTCGAACCACAGATCCTGTGTTTCTAAGGCCTGCATCATACCACTGGACTATCACATGCCTGAAAGTGAAGGTCATATTTAAGGGCAATATTTCTACTAAACAGCTACTTATGCTATATATACTTGTATTAATGTCATAGCCGTTACTTGGTCGTTCAATTGTCATTTCTTACATGTATTAATCAAACAGCCATCTAACTGACGTGTACCTCATACCAAGGTCAAGGTCATATTAAAGGTCGTTACAGCTGCATGAGTGTATGTCAAATCCCATGACATTTTTATTTTAGGTAAGTTAAAGGTAGTACAGTTGCTTTTTTCAGCAGACTTAATAGGGGTTTTTTTTTACAATTTTTATAATACCATTTCCTTTTATTTCAGGCAATCCTAAGTTTGGTGATTCTAGGTCACAAAATCAGAAGGTAAAACATTTTTTTTTTATTTTTAAATTGCAGAATTTGTAGAAACAGAAATACAAAAAGATGTTGTTTTTTTTTTGTTGTTTTTTTTTTTGGGGGGGGGGGGGAGGGTTTGGTCAAAAGTACAGCGCAGTGACTTTCCTTGGGTTACTGTAGTGACATCTAGCTATCAATGGTGAAGGCAAATAAAAACAGCTGATACAACCTCTAAGGTGCTGTAGGTCTGCGCTTTAAGACCTTCTCATATACAAGTTATTGCCTGACTGGTTTCAAACCCATGAAGTGAGGGAAGTCTGATTTTATATGAGTCCTGTTTTATGTATCTACAGGTATCCCTTTACATGGCAGTATACTAAACCTTACAATTCCATTACAGAATTTTTGGGCCTTATATATTATCAACATGAAGTTTTTGGGCCTCTCATATTACCAATATGAAATTGAAATTGCCCTACATATTGCCAAAAAGAACTGATTGGGCCTTTTTTATTGCCAACATGTTGTTATCGGGCCTTCTATATTACCTGACATGAACTTATTGTGCGTTACATGTGCTTATTGGGCCTTGTTTATCACAGGCTTTAGTTCAATGTGCCTGAATATATACAGAGTCAGAAGTAATTGGACTTTACCTCTTACAGAAATAAAATTATTGGTTGTTATTTTCACATGAAGTTATTAATTACCATCATGAACTGATTGGGCCTTATTTATTACTGACATGAACAAATTGGGCCTTTTTTATTACTGACATGAACTGATTGGGCCTTATTTATGACTGGCATGAACTGATAGGGCCTTATTTATTACTGACATGAACTGATTGGGCCTTATTTATTACTGGCATGGACTGATTGGGCCTTATTTATTACTGGCATGAACTGATTGGGCCTTATTTATTACTTACATTAACTGATTGGGCCTTATTTATCTCTGACATGAACTGATTGGGCCTTATTTATTACTGGCGTGAACTGATTGGGCCTTATTTATCTCTGACATGATCTGATTGGGCCTTATTTATTGCTGACCTGAACTGATTGGGCCTTATTTATTACTGACATGAACTGATTGGGCCTTATTTATTACTGGCATGGACTGATTGGGCCTTATTTATTACTGGCATGAACTGATTGGGCCTTATTTATTACTTACATGAACTGATTGGGCCTTATTTATCTCTGACATGAACTGATTGGGCCTTATTTATTACTGGCGTGAACTGATTGGGCCTTATTTATTACTGACATTGAACTGAATGGGCCTTATTTATTACTGACATGAACTGAATGGGCCTTATTTATTACTGACATGAACTGATTGGGCCTTATTTATTACTGGCATGGACTGATTGGGCCTTATTTATTACTGGCATGAACTGATTGGGCCTTATTTATTACTTACATTAACTGATTGGGCCTTATTTATCTCTGACATGAACTGATTGGGCCTTATTTATTACTGGCGTGAACTGATCGGGCCTTATTTATCTCTGACATGAACTGATTGGGCCTTATTTATTACTGGCGTGAACAGATTAGGCCTTATTTATTACTGACATGAACTGATTCGGCCTTATTTATTACTGACGTGAACTGATTGGGCGTTATTTATTACTGACATGAACTTATTGTGCCTTACTTATTACCAACATGAGCTTATTGGGCCTAATATATCTTGCAGACACACAGTTATTGGACCACATTAGTGACATGAAGCTATTAGGCGTTATGTATCACCGGCATAAGCTTATTGGGCTGTATATGTATCAACATGAAGTTGTTGGGTCTTATAAATTGCCAGCATGAACTTATTGGGCCTTTTATAATACTGGCAGAAACTTGAAGCATTGTATATTACTGACATGAACTTATTGGGCCATACATATTATATTATGTATATTATTATATATTTATTTGGCTTTACATGTTTTGTACTTGAAGTTATATGGCCTTATATGTAAGAGACATGAAGTTATTGAACCTTATATATTAACGGCATGAAGTTATTGGGCCTTATATGTTACAGACATAGTTATTGGGCCTAATATATAAATGGAATAAAGTTATTTGGCCTTATATATTAATGGCATGACGTTATTGTGCCTTATATGTTAATGGCATGACATTATTGGGCCTTATATAATAATGACATGAAGTTATTGGGCCTAATATATTAATGGCATGAAGTTATTGGGCCTTATATGTTTGAGACATGAAGTTATTGGGCCTTATATGTTTAAGACATGAAGTTATTGGGCCTTATATGTTTGAGACATGAAGTTATTGGGCTTTATATGTTAAAGACATGAAGTAATTGGGCTTTATATGTTTGAGACATGAAGTTATTGGGCCTAATATATGAATGGCATGAAGTTCTTGGGCCTTATATGTTTGAGACATGAAGTTATTGGGCCTTATATGTTTAAGACATGAAGTTATTGGGCCTTATATGTTAAAGACATGAAGTAATTGGGCTTTATATGTTTGAGACATGAAGTAATTGGGCCTTATATGTTTGAGACATGAAGTTATTGGGCTTTATATGTTAAAGACATGAAGTTATTGGGCTTTATATGTTAAAGACATGAAGTTATTGGGCTTTATATGTTAAAGACATGAAGTTATTGGGCTTTATATGTTAAAGACATGAAGTTATTGGGCTTTATATGTTAAAGACATGAAGTTATTGGGCTTTATATGTTAAAGACATGAAGTTATTGGGCCTTATATGTTAAAGACATGAAGTTATTGGGCTTTATATGTTAAAGACATGAAGTTATTGGGCTTTATATGTTAAAGACATGAAGTTATTGGGCTTTATATGTTAAAGACATGAAGTTATTGGGCTTTATATGTTAAAGACATGAAGTTATTGGGCTTTATATGTTAAAGACATGAAGTTATTGGGCTTTATATGTTAAAGACATGAAGTTATTGGGCTTTATATGTTAAAGACATGAAGTTATTGGGCTTTATATGTTAAAGACATGAAGTTATTGGGCTTTATATGTTAAAGACATGAAGTTATTGGGCTTTATATGTTAAAGACATGAAGTTATTGGGCTTTATATGTTAAAGACATGAAGTTATTGGGCTTTATATGTTTGAGACATGAAGTTATTGGGCTTTATATGTTAAAGACATGAAGTAATTGGGCTTTATATGTTAAAGACATGAAGTTATTGGGCTTTATATGTTAAAGACATGAAGTTATTGGGCTTTATATGTTAAAGACATGAAGTTATTGGGCTTTATATGTTAAAGACATGAAGTTATTGGGCTTTATATGTTAAAGACATGAAGTAATTGGGCTTTATATGTTTGAGACATGAAGTTATTGGGCCTTATATGTTTGAGACATGAAGTTATTGGGCCTTATATGTTTGAGACATGAAGTTATTGGGCTTTATATGTTAAAGACATGAAGTAATTGGGCTTTATATGTTTAAGACATGAAGTTATTGGGCCTTATATGTTTGAGACATGAAGTTATTGGGCCTTATATGTTTGAGACATGAAGTTATTGGGCTTTATATGTTAAAGACATGAAGTTATTGGGCCTTATATGTTAAAGACATGAAGTAATTGGGCTTTATTTGTTTGAGACATGAAGTTATTGGGCCTAATATATGAATGGCATGAAGTTCTTGGGCCTTATATGTTTGAGACATGAAGTTATTGGGCCTTATATGTTTGAGACATGAAGTTATTGGGCCTTATATGTTTGAGACATGAAGTTGTTGGGCCTTATATGTTTGAGACATGAAGTTATTGGGCTTTATATGATAGAGACATAATGTTTTGGGGCTTTATATATTAATGACATGAAGTCATTGGGCCTTATATATTAATGGCATGAAGTTATTGGGCCTCATATATTAATGACATGATGTTATTGGGCCTTATATAATAATGACATGAAGTTATTGGGTCTTGTTTGAGACATGAAGTTATTGGGCCTTATATATTAATGACATGATGTTATTGGGCCTTATATAATAATGACATAAAGTTATTGGGTCTTGTTAGAGACATGAAGTTAGTGGGCCTTATATATTAATGACATGAAGTTATTGGGCCTTATATATTAATGGCATGATGTTATTGGGCCTTATATAATAATGACATGAAGTTATTAGGTCTTGTTAGAGACATAAAGTTATTGGGCCTTATATGTTAAAAGAATGAAGTTATTGTGCCTTATATGTTAGAGACATGAAGTTATTGGGCTTTATATATTAATGACATGAAGTTATTGGGCCTTATATATTACTGACATGAAGTTATTGGGCATTATATGTTATCGTCTTGATGTTATTGGGCCTTATATATTACCGACATAAAGTTATTGGCCCTATATGTTATTGCCTTGAAGTTATTGGGCCTAATGTATTACCGACATGAAGTTATTGGGCCTAATATATTACCGACATGAAGTTATTGGGCCTAATATATTACCGACATGAAGTTATTGGGCCATATATATTACTGACATGAAGTTATTGGGCCTTATATTTTACCAACATGAAGTAATTGAGCCCTATCTATTACAAACATGAACTTATATATTAACAGGATGAAGTTACTGGGCCTATAATATTACTGACATGAAGTTACTGGCCTTACGTATTACCAATATGAACTTATTTGGCCATATTTGTTACTGACTACAGACATGAGGTTATTTGGTCGTATAAATTATGAACATGATCTTATAGGGCCTTATTTATGACCAACGTGAGCTAATTGGGTCTTGTATATTACTGACATGAAGTTTTTACGCCTTATATATTAATGGCATGAAGTTATAACACCTTATATATTACCAATATCAAGTTATAAGGCCATATATTTTACCAACATGAAATTATAACACCTTATATATTACCAACATGAAGTTATAACACCTTATATATTACCAACATAAAGTTATAAGACCATATATATTACCAACATGAAATTATAACACCTTATATATTACCAACATGAAGTTATAACACCTTATATATTACCAACATAAAGTTATAAGACCATATATATTACCAACATGAAGTTATAACACCTTATATTACCAACATAAAGTTATAAGACCATATATATTACCAACATGAAATTATAACACCTTATATATTACCAACATGAAGTTATAAGACCTTATATATTTCCAACATGTAGTTATAAGACCTTATATATTACCAACATGAAGTTATAACACCTGATATATTACCAACATGAAGTTATAAGACTTTATATATTACCAACATGAAGTTATAACACCTTATATATTACCAACATGAAGTTATAACACCTGATATATTACCAACATGAAGTTATAATACCTTATATATTACTAACATGAAGTTATAAGACCTTATATATTACAAACATGAAGTTATAACACCTTATATATTACCAACATGAAGTAATAACACTTTATATATTACCAACATGAAGTTATAACGCCTTATATATTACCAATATCAAGTTATAAGGCCATATATATTACCAACATGAAGTTATAAGACCCTATATATTACCAACATGAAGTTATAACACCTTATATATTACCAACATGAAGTTATAAGACCTTATATATTACCAACATGAAGTTATAAGGCCTTATATATTACCAACATGAAGTTATAACACCTTATATATTACCACTATCAAGTTATAAGGCCATATATTTTATCAACATGAAGTTATAAGACCCTATATATTACCAACATAAAGTTATAACGCCTTATATATTACCAACATGAAGTTATAACACCTGATATATTACCAACATGAAGTTATAACACCTGATATATTACCAACATGAAGTTATAAGACCTTATATATTACCAACATGATGTTATAAGGCCCTATATATTACCATCATGAAGTTATAAAACCTTATATATTACCAACATGAAGTTATAAGACTATATATTACCAATATCAAGTTAAACGGCCTTCTGTATTACCAACATGAACGTATCTGTGACAGACATAAAGTTATTGAGCATTATATACCACCAGCATAAAGTAATTGGGACTTACATACAAGCTGCATGAAGTTATTGGGCCTTATATATTACTGACATGACTTTATTGATCCTTTTATAGTAACGACATGTTATTGGGCCTTATATAACACTGTCTTTTTGGGTTTTATATGTTACCGTCTAGAAGTTTCTGGTCATTATATGCTATGGACTAAGAGGTCGTAAAACAATAAGTCACACTTGATGAACACAGGCTTTCTGAACTGCCATTGGTCAGTAACGCTCTAATCTTCACCGCTCTCCTTATACCACTGCAGCCTGAGGCTGTGTGCAGCCGGCTAGACCTACAACTTCCCCCACCCACTTCCTTCCCCCAACCCATAAATCTCCCACTGTGATTACAGTGTGTGAAGGCAGATAAGGACACATTTCAATTTTCAATGCCCTTCAAAACGATTTGTTTCATATGCTTAGTTATTCAGTACGTATATCTTGATCATATTCGTGTAGAACACCCAAATGTACTCAAGAACAGTGGGATAGGTGGCGGAGATGGTGTTTATGTGAAAAATATTTTACAACAAAAATATTTATCACAAATATTCAACTATTTTGATGATTGCATTGTTTTACATGTCAAAAGCATATTTTATTCTAGTTTTCCAGAAATTGTTTTTTACATAGCATATGTGTCACCTGAGGGCCCCTCGATATACGAAAATAGGGATAATAAGAATGGCATAAGTACTGCAGAACGTAACTTAGCAGCTATTCTTAACGCATATGCCGATTGTAACTGATACCTTGCAGGCGATTTTAATGCAAGAACTTCTCACATGTTATACTATATACATGTACCTGATGATACGGTTAATTATGTTTTCGATACAGAAGTAGAGTATGACTCCGACAAGTTCAAATAAAAGAAAGAAATGTAAAGATTATAGACACAAATCTTTGTGATCTATGTTGTTTGCATGATATTCATTAAACGGTTGTTTCTCAAGCGACTTACTGGGAAATTGTGTGTGCCTTTCCATCAACGGTACAAGTGTTGTAGATTTCAATATTGTGTCAGCATTGTTGTTTGGTCATATGTTGGATTTTAAAATTAATTTACGCACAGAACGGACCATTGAGCTCTTCGCCACTTTTCTGTTTAAAGTACACAAACTACGTGCCCAAATTCTGACAGCTGCGGTCACGACTGATTCAGTTATTTTCCTTTAGGGATAAAATTGTATAACATGCTTCATGATCTTTTACTCGTAACTATACTTAGTCGCTTCTTTTCCTTTTCCAGGTTGCCACACCCGTCTAAAGAAGAAGGCCATTGGAATGTCGCTGGACCTGCACCGCTTGATCCCTTTCCTGGATGGCAGTGGTGATGGGGTCCTTGATATGATGGATCTGTTCCGAGTTCCCTTCGGCGGATCCTTGACATTCTGGCTCTGTGCCTCTGTGGGACAAACTGGATTTTAAACAGCTGAAAGCGTACAATGTTACGCGTTTAAATTGGACACCAGTACCACAAAACAACCATAAATGTTTAAAATATATTTACTTAAAATTCAACCAAAGATTCATTTGTAAAAAGTAACCTTCTTGCCAATCATATTAGCTCCCAAAATAAAGTGTTAAAACCCAAGTTATAATAGATAGTTTCCATGTGATGTCACAGGCACTGATAAGAAGGTTTAAGGCAGCCATCTTTGGAGGCAGAAGCTAATGCAAGTCGAAATCAGGAAATATGTGCTGTATTAGACTCACCAGTGTGTTTTTATTTTTCACAGTCTATTTTACTGAATTTTTAATCAAATTTAACGGCTTTTATGAAGTATTTTAAATAGCACAACTATGTTTTGATAGTTTAAAAGGATACTTAAAGAGCTTTAAAATGAATAGTTTATTTTTGTCCTAAAATAAGGTGAATATGAACGTTTGTGTATTTTACTGCCTAGCATTAACCAAGGATTCACGGTATTGTTATAAAGCATTGGACCCCTATGACCCCTAAAGTGGGATATTTAACTTAATGTTGGGAATGGATCTTAAGTGACTTCTTACATTTGAAGAAACGAAAGGTGAGTTGGAAGGGGTTTGCCTATGACCATGTCCTTTTTACTTTTGAGAGAAAGGTATTTTAAAGAAGAGGTGGCCTATGCTTATTTTTCCTTAACTCTGTCTGGAGGCCCGACCGCCCCTATATCATTCACCTTATTATACATATCGTATATATAAGGAGAAAGTCCTCGGCTTATGACAGGAAAGAAAGTACACTTTCATGCTGAAAGTTACAGAAATTTAGCAAACACGTGCATTGAAATAGATAGAATATTTACATTTTATTAACGTTTTACTCTATGCTGGGAAAGAAAACATGGCTTAGTACAGTACATATAATGTACATACATTCAGTGTTGTTTTGTTGTTGTTTTTCCAGTGATCCAGTAATACTATCTCATTTTATTGATAATATCACAAGGATGCAGAATATTTGAAAGTTTCTGTACAATTCTCCGTTTTTTCTATATTTAATCGGGTTCTAAAAATTTTGCGATAGTATAGCTTTAAAGTAGTCTACATTTTTTTCGCCCGCGAAATTTGAAATCAGCCAATGCGATTGCGCCGTATGATTATTTTAAAGTTGTACTAGTTATGTGATTATTTTATGTTAAATTTTTGTTTAAAAAGTTGTATAAAATTTAGCTTTTAGAAGAGAGTTCAATTGGATATTATCTCATTATATGTTATTTAAATGTTTTTAATAAAATATATTTCTTCTCGTATTAAATAGGGCTTTTTAAAATTAAATCTACTTGGTCTGCGGTCTGAAAGAGCGGCGTGGTTCTGTCGATATTTCGTATCCCTAAATTCATTAGTAGTTTTTCCCTAGTTTTGTTCTTGCACTTGTGTGCTGCCCGCACATAAAATATCATGTGGCTAAAAGATTCAATTCCTATTGCAATGTGGGCAGTTTCTTGATCTAATTTTATTCTCTGCCCCTTAATAGCTAGGTAATATCCACAATCTTGTGTATATTTGATCACAAACTATATTACTATGGTGGATCTTTATTTTGGTATTTCTGCTGAACCTTTTTTCAGATAACAATGAGTTATTTGGTTATTGGAAATAAAAAAATTAAAAAAACTGTCGGATACTACATTTAAACCGGTTCTTACAATGTTGTTTTCTTCAGATAAAACTGATTAATATGTGTTTTTAATTAAAATACTAACCAACGCCGCATATTGTTATTTTAAGATAGTTCTTGGTTGCGTTATCGTTTGGACCATTATCGAAACTACTTATGTAAAAAAAACGTTTGAAAGATACTAGCAACTGTTAATTAAAGTAGTAGTGTATATCGTTAATTGATTAATCGGATCGTTTATTTGCTGGGTGATTAGTTTAATGGTTAAAAAAGGTTTGCACTTTATATAAATTTTACATATATGTCTCTCATGTTTTCTTATATAATATTTATTTAGAATCATAATTCGAAATAGCCATTTTGTATTTAAATGTTGTGTTTACAATACGAGAAAAGTGTGTTTTATAATTTAAAAAAAAAATAAATGTAAAAGTTTAAATTTCAGTTACGATTCCGTGTTTTGCATGCTTATGCTTGTTCCACTTACATGTTCGACTTGTGTTTTACCAGGTGTCGTTTCCATGACGATGTATTTCGTTTCTTTTTAAGTAACACTCACTTAAACACATATGAGGCGTCCGTGTCGTACGGTAAGAGTCACCGTTGTAACGCATCTGACTGCTTAGCCGCTCACCGCGTAGGAACGAGCACCTTTCGGTGAACAGGACTTAATTTATCTTTTTTTTTAAATTTTATTCAAATGAAAAGTTGTCGATCTCTTGTTTTGTACCATGTCGTATTGTACAAGTGTATTTTAACATTGTGTCCATATAATACAGATTTAATTGGGCTATATTTATTTGGGTTTGTTTTCTTTTCTGTCTGAGAAAATAATTAAAATTAATATGTTAAATGTGTAAGTTTGATTGCATGAATTTATGTGAAACTTTATGATTTGCACAGGATTACTTATGTACTTTTTATAAACATATATCGATATCGGAAGGATTCGCATTAACTAAGGAAAACACGTGGGCAGGCGCATATGTGCAGGTGGACTCGTCTACCTTCTGGAGAGAGGCGTGTACAGAAAGACCCGCGCACGTGACTTGCCTTGTCAACAAGAGGGATTTTCCGAGATAAGTAGACCTTAGTAAAACAAATGTGTGATCGAAGTGTGTCAACATAACGAAGTAGAAAAAGGCTGTACACTTTAGCTGTTGATAATAAACGTGGCAATTATTTAAATTATGATCAATCCTGAGCTTGGAAACAACACATGCTTTATCGTTTTCCAATTCTCTATAGAATCCATTAGGCTCCACCTCAAATTAGTTTTATAAATACGACATCAATGTTATTAAATGTATTGCTATTTTTGTTTGTTCTCATAACAATTAAGAAAGATTGAAAATGTTTTATTCCGTATCGTTTACCGTACGAAAACAAAGCAGATTTACCATGGTAAAGTAGAGCTACCACGAGAAGAGCAAAGACCTCAGAAAGCACTGCTCACCTACATTAGCTTGGACATAAAATGGTGGTCTGCATCTGAAAGTTCAGAATTAAAATTAAATATTTTACCATCCGTCCAGTTCTATCCTTTTTGTAAAACTAATAAGACTAGCCATGTGTGGGTGTACGTATTTTAGTATTTTTTTCCAAACACACGACACCACGTGCACCATGACCCAGTGCTGGGAATGCTTCGGCCCAAAGTGCGGAGGTAAAATTTCTTTTTTCGAAACTTAAATTACATCAAAAGCTAAGAAAAAAATCCACATCAATTCATCAAAAGCCAAGAAAACACAAATCCACATCAATTCACCGTTCCGCGAGTCTAAAATAGTGTTTAGGCTCCGCCCCTTGCCCACAAACAACCTGGTTTAAAGTGACAGATCTTACAGATTATCTTACAGATCTGCGAAAATATTTTACTTTGATATCTCCCAAATGCAAAGAGCTTGTGATGGAGATGATTAGATGAAGATTAAGACAGTTTCACCAAATGATGCATTCATGACACAAAATTATGAAAGAAAGTTGTTGCTGGCTACAGCGAGATTTTACCTTTCGATGCAGAAATGGACAAGCCTCATCCAATAAACTAAATTAAGATGCAAACAGAGAAGGGATTACAGCAACGTTCGATTCCTTGCAAACCACAAACAACAAACAACCCTGTTGCTATTAAATTGAACCAAAGGCTCAAACAGATTTAAACCGATCGCTTGTCAAAATCATTGTTTGTGGGACAATGTGTAAGTGAGAATCAGCATAACGCAAGTAAAGTGTCAATGAACGCGATGTGATTGGCTAAATCCATGCTAATACACAATGTGTAATATCTATTTTTAGATCTCGCAGAAAGGTGAATTGGCAGCATGTATTATATTTTTAACAAGGAGCAGCCTTGCTGTGTATCAATTAAAACGAGAAAAATGAACCAGTCCATTATTTGGGAAAGGGGTTTCATAAATCAGTCCATTATTCGGTGAAGGGGTTTCATGAATCAGTCCATTCTTTAGTAAAGGGGTTTCATGGATCAGTCCATTATTTATATATGTAGTCTGATTTATGTCCTAAGTCAACAAATCGGGTCGATGTAGGTCAAGCCAAGGTCAGAGCAGGGCTAAGTGGGTCAGATATGTTTACAATCTGGGCAATGTGGGTCAAACGCGTATCAGAACGAGGCAAGTAGGTCAAAGTCGTTCCAAAACGATTTTAACACTCCAAATTTCAAGCAGTTTTTTGAGTTGTCCCCCTTCGTTGGTTTTAACATTTTGAGTATAGGTAAGTCAGGTAGTTATCCTGCTTCACCCGTTACATAATGGAACAACCTGCCAAACAAAGCTTTGGACGCATCCATTTTTATAGTATAGGTAAGTCAGGTAAATGTTGGTATTATTAGCCAATGTTACATAGTGGAACAACCTGCCTACCCCATTTTTTGTTTAGTATGACCTTTGGTGACATACAAGACTAGAGTTAGACTGACCACACAATTTGTATATGTTATATTTTAATCTATTGTGTAATATAACGTGTAATTATAAAAATACTTTAATCGAAGTTCCATTTCTTCACATATCTTTATATGTATTGGTTGTCTTGCGAATACGTTTATTTAAGGGCATTTTGATGGTGTACACACTTAGCAAATGAGGAATTAGTACAGCAAAATGTTGTTGTTGTTAAGAAAAGTTCAACATGCAAGTAAATGTAGTTATGGAATAGAATAAACAAACACATCAAACCATGAATAATAACTATTTTTTTTATTTCATGACTTTCATTGACATCGTTGAGAGACACAGATTCCAACAATATTAATATTTAGGTACAAGAACAATGAACCCTATGGACAACTTCAAAAACATTGCAAAGGATGATATTACAATTTATCCGCCACTTTCTCCACTTGAGTTTTGTTTTGTATTCTTTTGTTACATCGCCCTGACACAATTATGATCATATTGGGGAAGTCCAGCTACATGTAAGATATATCTCTGGGTAGAACAAGCTCACCGCAAAACATCATTTTTTTGTGACAAAGTGGAGGACAAATTGTAAATTCGATCCTATTACATACAAACGGACAAGTTGAAATTTACAAAAAAAAAACATGAATGGTGAGATTTTGCTCCCTTAATATTACTAACCTATTGATCAACAATTTTGTTGAGTTAGTTCGGTCTCTTATAAAGTTTGAAACAAAAATCATTTTATTACAATATCAGAATTGTAAAGCAATAAAGCAAACATTTAATTTCTAGCTTTTTATGACTTTTAGTGGAGAACAAATTGTAAAATCTATTCTATTACATATATATATACAACAGAGGTACAAACATTATTTTAAATTGACAAAAACATGGGGTTGACAACATGTGTTTTGGCAATGATGACTATCTGGATTTTGCATCCGGTAGAAATCGAATCTGCAAGATTCCGACTTAGAAATAACTTCTAAACTTAATCACCAATGACAGGTAGTTATAAGGCAAGATTTCAAGCCTTGAATCTGCAGTAATTTCCATTTGATTTTTCAGATTTCAAACGTAATCATTAATCAGATGTCTGGTTTTGAAAAAAAGAAACACACACAATTTTTGACTGTTTATATTTACATACTCCTAAAATCGGCACTTGTATTTTTTTATTAATATCATTTACAAATAGTTCTTATTTATTAAATTGTATTTGTTTTTGAAACAAATTTGGTCACAAAAACTGACTTATAAAAAAATAAATTCCAAAATTTTTAATACCATATAAAAACATTCAATTGAACTTAACATGGCCGTCTATGAGAGACTTCCAGCTTCACTGTCAAACATACAAAGGACTGTAAAGGACTTGGTAAGATGTATACCATGCACTTTTATTTGTAGGAAAAAACCCTGACAGAGGCATTGATTTTCAAAAATAATTTCACAGTTCAAATGCCAAAAAGGTCATTAACATTCTTAATATGTAGATAACCTAACTTCTTTAATAATATGGTAAATGTACATAAATAAATAAGAATATATGATAAAAATGTAGGAAAAAGAAATACAACATATAATATATTTAAACACAGAAGTTAAAACTTTCAATACCTGGAATACAAAACAAACACACACAAAAAAACAACATGAGTATGGATTTTAGAATATTTAAAAATAAAATCTGTATTTATACTTTTCATTAAGTTAAGATGGGTAAAACTTTTGAAATCTCCATGATAACATTAACTTCTTGGTCTGCTAAGCACCATTTAAACAAGACTTGGAAAAAAGTGTTGATCCAGACCAGTTGGGTGCTTTGTGATCAGGATCTACACTTTTTTGCAGCTAAATCTATGGACAGTTTTTTAATCAGGATCTACATTTTTGCAGCTTAGTCTATGGGATGGTTTTTGATAAGAATATATATTTTTGCTGCTAAGACTATGGGGACGTTTTTGATCAGGATTTACATTTTTGCTGCTAAGTCTATGGGTAATTTTTGATCAGGATATAGATTTTTGCAGCTAATCTATGGGGTGGTTTTGATTAGCATCTACACTTGTTGCAGCTAAGTCTATAGGCAGTTTTTAATACCTTCTTAATAAAGTTATTGTCAAATAATCAGGCTATTTAAGTTTAAAAATGGACTCCATCAGGTTTAGTACCAAAATTACTAATAATGTAATGAGTGTAATGTGCAGTCATACCAAATAAAACAAGACAATGTTAAACAAGAGCACAGCTAATCAGAGCAAATTACGCCCATCAATAGAGCAATTTGAAACAAACTGCTGTGCACTCTTTTACAATGCATTATGGCAAAGTTCTGGACTGCACTCTGGGTTATTGCAAAAAGTGAAATAAAAGTAGAATAACTTAAAACAAGAGGGCCATGATGGCCTATTATTGCTCACTTGAGGACACAGACTTTTAGTGGGCTCAAATCTGGCATCAAGTAATTAAGAGTTATCACTTTAGAAATCTTTGGTGAAGATTGGACCATTAGTGTTGCCACTGGGTTGATAACAATTTCTAGAATTTTACGAATTTACCTACTGAATCCACACGACCCACTTAAAAACATATGTAAGACTTCATACTGGCAAACATTCTGGCCAAGTTTGGGCTATGAATGTGGCCTCTAGTGTGTTCACATGCTTTTTCTAAGGTTTGACCTAGTGACCTACTTAATGACCCCACGTGACCCAGTTATGAACTGATCCAAGATTTTATGCAGGCAAACATTCTGATCAAGTTTGGCAAAGATTGGGCCATAAATGGGGCCTCTAGTGTGTTCACAAGCTCTTTCTAAGATTTAATCTAGTGACCTACTATTTGACCCCATGTGACCCAATAATAAACCCATACAAGATTTCATGTAGACAAACATTCTGACCAAGTCTGGTAAATATTGGGCTAGAAAAGTGGTCTCTAGTGTGTTCACAAGCATTTTCTAAGATTTTACCTAGTGACCTACTTTTTGACCCCACATGACCCCATAATGAATTCATCCAAGATTTCATGCAGACAAACATTCTGACCAAGTGAGGTGAAGATTGGGCTATAAATGTGGTCTAGTGTTCACAAGCGTTTTCTAAGATTTGACCTAGTGACCTACTTTTGACCCCACGTGACCCAGTTAAGAACTGATTCAAGATTTCATACCGACAAACATTCTGACCAAGTTTGGTGAAGATTGGGCTATAAATGTGGTCTCTAGTGTGTTCACAAGTTTTCCCCAAAATTTGACCTAGTGACCTACTTTTTTTAGCCCAGGTGACCCAATTATGTATTCATCCAAGATTTCATGCAGACAAACATTTTGATCTAGTTCGATGAAGATTGGATAAAAACTGTGGCCTCTAGCGTGTTCAAAAGCTAAGAACAGGTGAGCCAACAATCTTAAATAAAGGGGCATTAATAAAATTATGAAGTACAGAGTTACAGTTCCTGTGCATTGCACTTTGTCTTAATAAAACCTATCTATGAATCAAGTTTTAAGTGAATAGCTTCGATAATGTAGGAGAAATGCTCCAAACAAGAAATTTAAACAAAGGGCAACAACTCCATGAAGTGCAGTGATGCTTCTTGTGTAATGCGCTCCATCTCAATAAAATCTATCCACTTATGAAGTTTCAAGTAAATAGCTTTGATAGTGATAACAGGAGTTATGCTCCAGACAAGAAAATTAAATAAAGGGGAATAACTCCAAAATCATGAAGTACATATAGTTCCTGTGTACTGCACTACTTCTCAATAATACCTATCTATATATCAAGTTTCAAGTCAATAGCTTTGATAATAAAGGAGTTATGCTCAGGACAAGGAAATTAAACAAGGGCAATAACTCCCAACATCATGATGTGCAGAGTGATGGTTCTTGTGCACTGCACTTGTCTCAATGAGATCTATCCACCTAAAAATAAAGCAGTCATCTGATTGCTTTCGAATTCCTGACCCACCCACCCGAACCACCTGATCTTTGCTCATAAATTGTTTGGCCCGACTATGACAGTCATGATCTAACAATGTTAAAGGTGGTATCTGACAGATTGCCAATATCAAATACATGTAACAATATCTAACCACTGCTTCATTGAATTTGGGATGAATTTGTAAGTAAACTCATACTTACATCTTAATAAAACGACCTTATTGTTAGACAGTACAAAACCTACCGTTACTCTAAATGTTATTCTCTGTAACAGCGCGCTAGGGGTCTTTGCTTAAAATATTAACGTTGGCAGCAAATTACCCAGATGACAATATAACACCATCTCAAAAGTAAGTGGTCATGTGGTTTTCTTAGTTTAAAAATCTCTGCAGCGTGGCTCAGATAGCAACACCTGTTTGCAATGATGAACTGGGATTTATGCTTGACTGTTTACAGATCCAGGGCATCAATGAACACATTTTACAGGACCTTTTTAGTTAGCAAGGATCTATGTGAGATGAAAACCTAATAAGTACCAAAATTGTTTAGAAGAAATTTTAGGAAAAGTTTTTTTTGTTTTGTTACATTGCACCAATACAGTCATGGTAATATTCATAACATCTAGCAAATTATCGATGGAGGATTATTTATGTCTCGGTTGAACCACCAACACACCGCAGGTTAGATGGAAAACCTCCCCATTTGGAAGTTCTTGCCCCAACCGGGATTTGAAAGCAGTGAGAGGCTGAAAAGTTATATATATATATATATGGTAAGTTTATGACCGCATACAGGTGAGTTACTTGTAGGGTTATTATGCAAGTATGTTTGTTTATTGGGTTTATTGTCCCACCAATAGAATTTTAGTCATAAGGAGACGATGTTCCCTTGAAGCAGATATAGTGCTGCTTTCACTGCGTATAGCAAGCCGTAAACACCTGGTATGATAACCACACACAGTCACATTATCCTGACACTGGGCCAACCAGTTGTGAAACTTCCCTTATATTTGCTTGAACGTTAGCAAGTAAGCTATACCAATACTACTACCATTTTTACGACATTGGTATGTCGCGGCCTGAATCAAACCCAGGCCACCTGTACTGTATTTGGACAATCTTGATCAAGGACCCAAATACCAAATATGGCTCAAGCTCTGGTAGTCTCAGACTTATTTTCCTATATAGCCTTATTTGGAAAATGGCCACGCCCCTTGCAGCCATATTTTTTGACAGATAAGAATCATTTAAAAAGAATTTCATACAGGGCCACCCAAAGAACATGTATATCAAATAAGGCTCTAGCTCTTGCCACATCTGACAAGAAGATTTTCTTCGTTTTCATATATAGCCATATTTAGAAAATGGCCACACCCCTGATGCCCATGTTTTTTGATGGATCAAAATTATTTGAACAACTTTTTTGGTTGCCCTGCCTACTTAAGCTTCTGAGAAAGTTTGGCTAAACATGGTTGAGCAGTTCCAGAGGGGATTTCGTTAGAAAATGTGATGCCCGGCAATCACAACAGCTCACCCTGAGCATAAGCGCAGGTGAACTTTAAATTTTCAATTATCTTTATGTACAACTCATAAACTAATGGCTAACCTTAAACAGATATGACTTTTCTATAACCAAGGACACAAAGAATAAAACTTATATTATAACTGATTTAATTAGGCTACACTGACCAGCTGTTATAACATTTGATATGAAATTGATATTATAAGTAACCATGGATACAAATATGGAATGTATTCCTTATATATCTAAAGGCCAAACGGACCCTACCAACTTCAATCTGAACTAAGCATGGTCAAACTGACTTAATTTAGGTCAAAATGACTACGAGATGCAGAGCAAACACAAACATGCACAGAGCAACCAGTCCTTTGATTTTGTTTCAAGTATATCTACCTCAAATTGAGAATTGCCTTTCTTAAACATTCTTAAAACTTTTGAAAAATATAAAGTAATCATAATCTGTTGCCATGGCATAACTACCTCAGAACATGTTGCTAGGAAACTACACATCAAATCTTTCACTGACAATTTCATAAAACAGTTAAAATATAAGAAAGTGACCCTTATATGTTGTTATGGAAACAACATTTTATATAACAATCTGCACGGCAACTAAACATCACAGCAGATACACAGGGCAGTCTGCCCCTTGATGCAACTGTGACATGGGAAAAGTTGGCGCAGGGTGTCATGTTTCCCGATATAGCTGAAGAGAAGCTCCTTCAGGTGGAAGATGCAGTCATTGGTCTTGGTGTCCAGTGCTGGGTAGAACATGTACACCAGTGTCCTGTTTGCCACGCAGGGGGCGCCACATGACTTCAGGGCACCATGGGCATTGGTCTCCACACAGTAACATGGTTCGCAAATCAGGTCTGTGGAGAATAATAACAATAATAATTATAAAATATTAAATATTTAAGATGTGGTGTTACCTAGATATACATTTAGGCTTCTGTCAAACTCCGGTCGAACACCAAATCGGTAGAATTACCAGATCAGTTGAACAAAACTCAGTCCCTGAATTGTGCCTTCTTTGTTCGACATAAATAATCATGGGATGGCTCAGACAACCTTATGTTTGAACAAGTTGTGGTCCCTACAGTTTATTTACCTGTATCTTCACACTTTATTTGTCAAACAGCCATCTCTGCTACTATGTACTTTGATGTGTCTCAACTTGGATTTGAACCCAGTTCCACCTGTACATGGAGTGACACTCTACCAAACATGCTATTGAGGCTGGTTCTTTGGTATACAGTAAAATCCCTCTGTTAAGACAACCATCCATTCTGACTCAATGTGGCCGTAAGTGAGTTGGTCTTAATATTGAGTTTGGATGAGACCGTGAAACCGCCATTGTTCATGTATCAAAGTGTTTGCCTCTGACCTTTAAATGGGGATGTAAAACATAAAAACATACAAATTTCTTTTCGAAATGTTTTTAACAAAATTATGCTATGTCATTTATGTAATAAAAATATTTTACCTTATTTAAATCACTGACTCAATAAAGATTATCATTAATCACACTAATACTTGCACCTACTTATGTAAGACATACACACTATGTTATAGTATAACTGGTCGTTATGCCGGATTAGCATTGTGTCCATTAATGTGGTCAGGTTTCTCATTGAATAAAGAAGCCAAACAGTTTGTACTTGTGAAACATGGCCTTAATAGAGACATGGTCACTTTAGTGGTGCGGTCGTTAAAAGGCATTTTAATGTAGTGTCTACAGTGTCTAGTGGCAGATTCTAAGTCAGTTTTACCATCTGTAAATGTTTTTTGCCACCTAAAGACTTACCTTTTAGACAACACAGAGGCCTCATGTATCTGACACAGTTCATCATATATCTGTGAAGCTGATTAGTTCAGACTAACACGACCTTTAATATAGGCCCTTATTTCAAAGCTTGACACAGTATTTATTGTACATGCAGTAATACAGCTAGTATAAATGACTACACCTGTTTGGATTTTCAAAAACTTTCAAAAGACTGCATGTAATGTTACAAAATTTCGAACCATTATTCTTAAATCCTTACCGGTCAAATAGTCACAATTTCCATGTGACTCTTAATACCATAGAGTATGGAGGCGCATCAGTGACACAAATTAGTGAATGCCCCTTGTAACCTTGATGTAAGAAATATTCCCTACAAACTTTTTCTGTGCCCTGTTCGAGAGGTCCTGCTTGCTGTCAAGGCTCGTGATGGCATGTTTCCAGCGAGGCCAGCTACACTTGACCCTCATCCTCCTCCATGCGTAGCCCAGCGGGACATTGGGGTCCACTAGCAGGTCCATCAGCCCCTCATGGTCAGCAGTGATGTATGCTATGCCTGGAAGATTTTTATTATGTACAGAACTGGACTTACTGTAACTCCTCAGATTGCTAAGTAACACATGATAACCGTTTAATGTAAGGTCTTCCAGCTGACCTGCAGTGCACCACTGGTTCTACCCAGACAATTGTCTGAGGTGTTTCTCCACCAACAATGCTGGACTTTGCTATGATGACCATAACTGTGTCACTGTGATGTATTTTAAAACCCCCAGACAAAACTGAATCACCAGTTATATCACCAGATACTGGAGATATCAACCATTTTTAACAACTTTGGTATGTTGCAGCACATGATTGAACCCATAGGCCTCAAGTACCTTGAGCCAATACTCTACCCATGAGTTTCTTTGTTTATTGGGTTTGTCGTCCCACCAACAGCATTTTGGTTATCTGGAGATGGTGTCCACTTGAATCAGATATAGTGCTGCCTTTAATGTGTATAGCATGCCATGAACACCTGGCATGATATTACACCCAGTCGCATTATCCTGACCCCGGGCCAACCAGTAGTGGAACTGCCCTTATGTTTGCCTGAGCATTAACATGGCTATACCATTTTTATCAACTTTGGTATGTCACGGCCAGGTATCAAGTCCATTCAGTACCTGGAGCAGACGCTCTACAGATTGCGCTACCAGGTCTTAAAGTAAATTGAAAAAAAGGTTATACAAGAATATGTATATACCGGTATATAATATTAACATGTCAAACTGTTGATACTTGCTTTTACCATGCAGTGTCACCAGTATATCCCAACACGTGTTCGACAGGGGAACTTAAGAGGCTCGTCTCAATCTTGACCCTGCATCTGATTGTAGTATGTGATGAGGTTTATGGTATGGTTCGGGCTTAACATCTGATGATAAAATGGCTGTAACACACATTAACAGATAATTAAAATGAGTAAATATGGCACTTTAAGATACTTTCATCATGATATTTATCATATGAAGTGATAAACTATGTATCAATTCATAGCATTAAACATGAAAACAAATCTATTCAGTGATTCAATATGATTATTAATATTATTTCATACAACAGTAAATATGCATTATTTATAAAGTTAGTTTCGAAGTTCAAGTTCAAGCTGTTGTTAATGTGAATTATTATCCAGAGTCACAAGACGGATACGGAAAAACAGCAGAATGACTTGCCAGTTGTTTAAACACTTTTATTCTGAATATAACAGCAGTTTTAATAACACAGTGGAGTTCCAACAACTTATTACAATGGACATTCCATTACAAATATATATGACGTGTCTTCTAGAATCAAGGAATTCCTTCTATATCTTCAGTCACAACAGCCTAATATATAGCAATCTTTCATAAGAAGCCAAATGCTTAAGCAATAAATTATGCAAATTATTAATTATCAACATTATTTCAGCTTCCTTTGATTTGGCCCTACATGCTTCTTTATGATGTAATGACAGATATATCACCAGACAGGTTCCAGCTGGTGAGCAAAGCAAGCTATATGCACAGCACACTGAGCACAGCTAAATGACTTAGATTTTGCATTATTAAACCCAGACTCAGCCAGTGGTCATCATTAAATGATTGCGAAACATCTGGACAGTTAGTGCTTTACCCAAGATTAATTGACTTAAGAAATATCATCATTTGGACATCCAAAATATTACGAATAATGGAACATTATTTGAATTACATTATATTGAAGTATAAGTAGAATATTTCATATCTACATATGCCAGATTATTGAAATGCAATTCTATAATGTAAAACAAAACAAAAATACAATAATATTTATAATGCATTAGATAATTAAAAGATAGCATCATAATACATTGATAAATTTAACATGTTGTTCACAATCTTCACTTTTAATTTCATACAATGCATAAGAGGAAACAATGAAGTTTGTCTTGACTTAATGCCAATATAGCCAAGTCACTTCGCAACACTCCTATAATACATGGCCCTATGTGATCACTTTATGAACAGTTGTTGTCTTTGTTATATCACACCAACACAATTATAAGATCATATTGGCATCATCCAGATAATTATTGGTAGATGAAGACCCCAGACTTATGAATCCGAACCCTGCCATTGAGGGGCCAGGGAATTACAAGTCAGCTACTCTCATGACTCTGCCATGTGTTATTCAAACAGTCGTTCCAACCCTCAAGAGAACAGAATGGACAATAGTCATGCTTACGTTAACAGAACACTAATTGTTGCTTAGATGTCATACTGTAAATCACAATCCACCTGATAGTGATTGTGTATTCATAGTGTCCCTTCAGGAATGGGAGGTTCCAGGCTCAAAGCTGAGCACAGA
The DNA here is from genome assembly GCA_007844125.1 of Sinonovacula constricta. Taxonomy (NCBI): domain Eukaryota; kingdom Metazoa; phylum Mollusca; class Bivalvia; order Cardiida; family Solecurtidae; genus Sinonovacula; species Sinonovacula constricta. The sequence goes on along the minus strand of CM017568.1, from coordinate 49,892,619 downwards.
CAGCAAAATCAGTAACAAGAGCAACAGTCCTTTGATATTGTTCCAAGTACACCTACTTCAAATTGTTAATTGCTTTTCTTGAAAATTTCATAAAACTGTTAAAAAATTCAGTAACCTTATTCTGTTGACATGTTATTACCAATTACAATTTAAATATTGCTAGGGAACTTCACATTAAAGAAATTAAATGAAAATTACCTAAAACTGGTTAAATATGAAAAATGACTCTAATGTATTGTAATGAAAACACCATTTCATGATTACAAGTTGCTAGGCAACTAAACATCACAGCCGGTACAGAGGGCAGTCTTCCCTTTCATGTAATTGTGACAGGGGCACAATCGACGCAAGGTGTGGCATTTCCTGACATAGCTGAAGAGAAGCTCCTTCAGTTGGATGATGCACTCATTGGTCTTGATGTCCAGCGCTGGGTAGAAGATGTACACAAGTGCCCTGTTTGCCGCACAGGGGGCGCTGTATGACTCCAGGGCACCATGGGCATTTGTCTCTTGCCAGTAACATGGTTCGTAGATCAGGTCTGTACAGAATAATAACAATAATTTTAAAATATTAAATGTTATAGATATGGTATTACCTAGTTATACATTTAGGCTTCTGCCAAACTCTGGACCCCCGAAGCTTCTCCTGTTGGATGATGCAGTCATTGGTCTTGGTGTCAAGGCCCAGGTAGAAGATATCCACAAGTGTCCTATTTGCTACACAGGGGGCGCCGTATGACTACAGCATCATGGGCATTGGTCTTTTAGGAAGATGACTTGGTCCCAGATCGGGGCTGTGGAGGATAATAACAATAATAACTGTAATGTTTTAAAGTTTATAGGTACAGTAATACCTATTATTTAGGCTTCTTTAAAGCATGTTGCTTTCCAATTATACAACTATTTGATGTCAATTTATAAACTAGAACTCCGCGAGTCGGATGTGTCGCCTGACGAAAATTTTGTTAGTCGACATAAAAAATGTTAATTAGTTTTTTGTTGTACAGATATTAGCAATGTATTTGCACGAAATTCACATATAAAATAATCTTTTAATTGTCTCATTGCAAAAAACATGCACAAGTTATGCCCTTTGCAAGAAATGCACTAAAAATCAATCAAATGGGAATAACTAAAAAACGGAAGAAGGTAGAGTTACCCTTCTTGTGCACTGTACTTTGAGTCATTGCCAGAAACATGCATACCAAGTTTAGAGTCATTTGGACCTACAATGACAAAGTTAGGCTCCGGACAAGAAATGCTCTATTAAATCAATCAAAGGGGAATAACTAAAAACAGAAGAAGGTAGAAGTTAACATTCTTGTGCATTGCACTTTGAGTCATTGCCAGAAACATGCATACCAAATTTGGAATCATTTGGACCCACGGTGACAAAGCTAGGCTCCGGACAAGAAATGCTCTATAAAATCAATCAAAGGGGAATAACTAAAAACAGAAGAAGGAAGAGTTACCATTCTTGTGCATTGCACTTCGAGTCAATGCCAGAAACATGCATACCAAATTTGGAATCATTTGGACCCACAGGTGACAAAGTTACACTCCTGACAAGAAATGCTCTTTAAAAATCAATAAAAGGGGAATAATTCAAAAATGGAACAAGGTAGAGTTACGTTTTTTTTGTGCTGCACTTCGAGTCATTGCCAGAAACATGCATACCAAATTTGGAATCATTTGGACCCACGGTGACAAAGTTAGGCTCTGGACAAGAAATGCTCTATAAAATCAATCAAAGGGGAATAACTAAAAAACAGAAGAAGGAAGAGTTACCGTTCTTGTGCACTGCACTTTGAGTCATTGCCAGAAACATGCATACCAAGTTTGGAGTCATTGGGACCTACAGTGACCAAGTTACACTCCGGACAAGAAATGCTCTATAAAAATTAATCAAAGGGGAATAATTAAAAAACAGAACAAGGTAGAGTTACGGTTCTTGTGCATTGCACTTTGAGTCAATGCCAGAAACATGCATACCAAGTTTGGAGTTATTTGGACCTACGATGACAAAGTTAGGCTCCAGACAAGGAAATCCGGACGCCGGCGCCCACAAAGTAATCCCTATATGTCGTCCTTTTCAGGCAACACAAAAAGTAGCAAAATTAAGGTTGTATTTAAACAAGAGGGCCATGATGGCTCATTATCACTAACATGAGTGCCATATACATTTAGCCCTTGTGACTATGATTTTTGACAGAACAAAAAAACTTTGAACAATTATGGTCATCCAGCTATTTTGATGAAGGTAAACCCCAGACAAGCGTGTGGGTAGAATCCCCGGTGCACCGCAGGTCAGCTGAAAGACCTTCCCACATTAAGTCCATCATCTCAAATAAGATTAAAATTCTTTGAACAATCTTGATACAAGGCCACCATAGGAATACATAAACCAAATATCAAAGCTCTAGCTTTTGTGGTTTATAACAAGTTTTTCAGTTATCCAATATGACCATATAGGGAAAATGATCACCCCCTTGTTGTGGCCATGTTTATTGATGAATCAAAATTCTTTGAACAATCTTGATACAAGGCCTCCCAAGGAACAGGTACACAAAATATCAAGGCTTTAGCTTTTGTAGTTTCTAACAATAAGATTTTCCAAGTTTTCCTACATAGCCATATATGGAAAATGGCCACGACCCTGTTTTTTGATGTATCAAAATTATTTGAACAACATTTCGTTCACCCTGCCCACCTAACATTCTGAGAAAGTTTAGCTGAATTTGGCCCAGTGGTTTCAGAGGAGATGTTTGAAAATGCTGACAGATTTGTGACAATGGGCGATCACAATGAAAGTAGTAGTAGATGTTTGGGAAGTTCCACAACTGAGTGGAATAGTGTTAGAATAATGCGACCAGAAATTATTATTCCAGGCTGTTTATGGGATGCTATCATAGTGAAGGCAGTTGTATATGTTCATCAAGTAGACAATATCTCTGGAAAACTGAAAGATCGTTTTCGGATTTCACCTTAACATAACAGGCCTTTACTACAAGCATGTTTTTTCTCACTTTTATCTGCACCCTGTTTGAGAGGTCCTGTTTGCTGTCAAGGTTAGTGATTGCATGTTTCCAGCGAACCCAAATACGCTTGATCCGCATTCTCATCCTCGTGTAGCCTTGTCTTTCAATGGGGTCGACCAGCAGGTTTCTTCAGGTCAGCTGTTATGTTGGCCTGGAAGATTTATATTATGTATTCAAACAAATCTGGACTTGTAACTCAGCTGACTGCTTTGTCACTGCATGGGTTAGAGTCTGTTTGGAGCCAAGGACTCAAGGTGGTATTTTTTCTGACCTGCAGTGTGCCGGTGGTTCTACACAGACAATTGTCTGGGGTCTCCCCTCACCAAGATTGATGGACTTCTCTTCACATAACCGTGTCACTGTGATGTTTTTTTTCTAAAAAGAAACAACACAAAAAAACAACACAAAAAACAACAACTGGATAATTGTTAATAATCTTAGTCAGAATACCTGCTCTAGTCATTTGCTTTGTTATGTTTGCGTATAACGGAAAACAACCACTAGTAGTATTTCCCAGTCTATTTTTAGTTAAATGAAAAATATTTATGTTGTGTCTCCGGGACGCATTGTACCTTTCGATAATGCATCCCAGGCAATTTCAGTGCATATTTTGATACGATTCAGCCATAATGGCGAAAAATGCAGTACAATGGATTTTAAGATAACCAATGTTTTGATTTTGGCAGATTTCAACAGACACTTATCTGTTTATTTGAATCAAAGTTGGGCCCAACGAGGGATCAACCGCTATTTTTATGACTTAGGTCTTATGTGTCATTTATTTCTTCTTCTGAACTGTTTCGCATGGCTTTAAGAAATGGGATTCAAACATCCAACTCACCTGGATAACCAAAGGGCGATCATCAGTTGGTACCTTCGCTGATCCGTGCCATGCTGACCCTCAACCTGTTAACAATATGGCCAGTGCTGCCTTTATGGTTACACATTTTTACAAATAATATCTCTGCTTCATATTTATCACAGCAGAAACAATTAAAAAAAAACCTTTTAAAAAGGCTGTTGAGATAATCCATGTTCCATTTCAACAGCAAGTGAAGATACATAATGTTTATGTAAACAAATTATTATTGTTATGTAAAAAATATTTGGAAGAAGTTTTTTATTAAATGTTTTAATAAAAATTAGTTAAATACATAAATTAATAGATTGTTTAGTGCTGCAACCATTTGAAAATCAATATTACCTTGCTGTGAGATAATAATAGAAAGATCCCTGCAGTGCATTTTACAGCAGCATTTTTCTTTAGATACTAGATGTCTCTTGTTCTGTTCTGGTTTTGTTTTGAAGCAAAACTTAACAAGAGGCCCATGATGGGCCTTTAACACTCACCTGAGTGCCATAGACATTTTGTCAAAATTAGGGCTGTTGCGGTATACCGGTATATTGCGATACTGCCAAAGTAAATACCATACTGCAATAAAGAATGACCTTATCGGTTCTTTGACGATATTTTGTTAACTAAGGTTGTATTTTGTACATACAGTTCAAAATGCTCATACTGATGAAAAGCGGTCGACGTACAGCGACTAAAAATGAAGGCTAAAAATTTAATTCAGGTGAGGTCATTCCAAACAGCCTGGGAAGAACGGCGTACTCAATTTAATTTTGCAGTATTCCTTACAATAAGTGTTTTAGGCAAAGATTGACACACTTTTATTTCTCAATTTAATTAAAAATGAAATGATGCATAGATCATAAATCATACAAGTAGCCATAATATTATTTTTCCTTGCAGAATACTGTGTAATACATTATTGGTACAACCAACCTAAATACACACATGAACTGACATTACCAAAACTCAGTGGGAGCATCATCACTAGACAATCATCAATTTCACTTAGTTTGTTGTTTAAGTGTTTGTACCAGGCAATGTTAATAGTTCTAGTCATATTACTTTTCTGTATCTTTGTTTACATTGTATAAAGCTTATAAAGCTATTTCACATTTAACACTGGTATTTTGTTCATTCATCTCATCATATTTGAGGGAATAGCTCTATATAATAGCATGATTCAATATGGCAATATATTGTGGTACATATTGCAATATATCGCATTATATCATGGTACACTTCAAGTGTAGAATAGTTATTTTATCTCACTTTTCCTAGCATCTGTGTGAATCTGTTGTGAGCTTTCTTTAAAACATTGGTTTATCTTTAAAAAAAAAAACAGATAACAAAACATTATCTTTCATGGTAGCACTAGCTAAAATTAGCAATGAATATCAGGAATTTTTAAACAAACTAGAATAATGGTAATACATATACAAAAGCAACATATAGACAATCAGTTTCAAAGTCTTTACTACAAGAGATGGCTCAATTTTCCACCAGCACTGTCTACTTCTACCACAACCACTACATCTCCTTCTACCACTATTTCTACCACTACATCATCTACTTTTACTGCTCCTTCTACCACCAGCACTGTCTACTTGTACCACTCCTACCACAACCATTACATCTACTACCCCTTCTATCACCAGCACTAAATCTATGTCTACCATTATTTGTACCACCACCACACCATTTACTTCAACCCTTTTCTTCCACCACCACTACACTTCAACCACTCCTACCACCACACATCTACTGCAACCACTCCTTCTACCACCACACATCTACTTCAACCACTCCTTCTACCGCCACCACTACATCTACTTCAACCGCTGCTTCTACCACCACTACATCTACTTCAACCACTCCTACCACCCACATCTACCTCATCCACTCCTACCACCACCACATCTACTTCAACCACTCCTACCACCACTACCTCTACTTCAACCACTCCTACCACCACCACATCTACTTCAACCACTCCTACCACCACCACATCTACTTCAACCACTCCTACCACCACATCTACTTCAACCACTCCTACCACCACTACATCTACTTCAACCACACCTACCATCACCACCACATCTACTTCAACCACTCCTATCATCACCTCTACATCTAGTACCCCTTCTATCACCACACATAGCTAGGGGACCCAGCAAAACTGGAAAAGGCGCAAATCTTACTCAAGCGGATTCTGATCTCGGGCACAAACCTCAATGGACCCTCCCCAGTTGAGGCATCAAGTTGTCCAGGGTGGCGAAAATTTGCTGTCTACTAAGAAGAGATATAACATACAGCTGTTAAGTCCTTCAAAAACCTGTATCTTATCTCAATTCATTTGATTCTACAACATCAATGAATTTCCCGGAATGTTTGAGAGATTAAATCTAAACATTGAAGCAATTTAAAGTCAGCAACTGGTCATATAACCGGGAAGTTCACATGACCCGAACGAAATACAGTAATATTTACCTTATTTATGGCTGTAAACTTTGTTTGTTACATCACAATCAATAAATATAATCGACAGAATTTTAGTAACATTTAACAGCCTCGCTACTTCCGGAATGAAACTCAACATCCGTTTTATCTCACACCATAATATTTAATATATTACAATTGGGCCTTATGGTCAACATATTTTAAGAATTTTTATGCATCTGTATTGTAATTTTCCTCGCTTTAATACATAATAGTTATCTAATATCTGTGATAAAATAAATTGTGATTTAATATCTATGGTTAAATAAATTATATGTTTATTATATGTTTAATATTAATTTTTATTCATAATATATTTAAATTTACCTAGAGTTTTACCAATATTACTATCAATATATAATCTTCTTTGACCAAGAACTTATTGGAAAGTAACAAGAGTACAATTAAAAGACCATCATGTCCGACCCTACACACCCACAGACATAATAAACAGTAAAGTAATAAGTCACATTTTCTTCATGGTATAGCCTAACTTGGCTTGCTGATAAGCCTATTATAGGCTTTCAAATATGTGTTTCTACAATAAAACCTCGCTATGCGGGCTACCTGCGGTTTTTTTTAAAAGTGTCCCACTTAGCGAGGTGGTCCTCTTATGAGGGTTTTCTGTATGAATATAACATGTATATGTACATGTACTTATACTTTTTGTATAATAGTTTATATTATATTGTATCATTGTAATATGTTAAATTAGTAAATGTAACATTGCATAATTTATTTATTTAGTTGTTATTATTTTGAAGTAAATAAAACAATATTGACAAAAATAAAGCAGATATTTATTTTACATTATTTTATTTAAAATCTGTTAAGGAAAACTAAAAACAAAAATAATAATAAACAGTTTTTTCTTAGGTAGCAGCACGTACATTTAACGCCACTTTACACTCGGTAAACAAGAGAGACATAAATAAATATAAATGTGTATTATTTGGGAATTTTTTGTCATAGGCTATGTGTCTGTTTTCTGACATGTAATTAGCGAAAAAAAATCGATTTGATAATTTGTTGATAAGCCAATTTCGGCTTTCATGCCGAGTTAGTTTTGACTAAAATCATACTTATAATGATCCACAATACCAACAAATGCACCAAAAGTTATTTTAGCCATTTTAAAAAAAAGGTTATTTCAAAATGAGTTACATGTATTTCAAAAGTGGTTGAACGTTACAATCCGTTTTGAAACAAACAAACAAACAAACAAAATACTGATAATTATTTTAAAACGGGGTTTGGTTTCAAAATGGGTAATAACAATGCTCTGCACAGAGACCGATGGAGGGCAAGAAACCCAGATTCATGCAATCAGCATATTAAATGTTTGATGATGGCTAACACAGCAACAAAAATCCTAATGTACCGTATTCACTCGTGTAATCGCCGCACTTTTTTACCCGATTTTATCGTTAAGGAGTTGAGGGTGCGGCATTATTTGGGAATGCATTAACTGGGACATTAACTTTGTTATATTTTGAGCTGCTGTGAAAAGTACCCGATAATTTACTTTCATTTATGCAATATCCATTTTATTTTGTATATATATGTGTCTTATTTCTCAATCGTTGAACATATTTTCACCAGTCTACATAACAATTATTTAAACAACTATTTAGAAAAAAAGAACAATGCCGATGATACATTGTGACTAAAATAGCAACATTTCAACATAACTTACAACAACATGTTTACCTAGAACGAAACATTACAATAAGACTATGCAAATCGTACAAATTAATTAATCTTAACTAAAAATTACCAGGGTTTGCATCTGTAGCTAATAAAGTACGTGCGAGATTAAAAATCAACACTGATTTTCGTCCACGCAACGTACAGGTCTGGCTAGTAATGGATGTACATGCATGTGTTGTAGACATGTTTAATAATGCAAAAACAAAATATATATGGGCTACCGTCTTGCAACTAAACGAACAGACAGACAGACAGACAGACCGAACTTATATTATTACCCAGGTAGAAAACAAGTACAGCATGGGAACAGTATAATACACATAATTTTATACAAAATTTCAATTCCCGTCAATTTTAGGTTTGGGAGAAAAGGAGGTGGTAAATATAAATAATGGTTACTGTATTTTAAGTTAACGAACGAAGCTGTTATGAAGGTGTTTTTCTTGTGGTCGATGATTAACAAATGGCTCTATGTAATCATACATAAAGTACGTCATGAAGAGTGTATTCTCTACATGTTTACTAAGCACAAATGATGTAACAGGAAAACATAAACAAATGGTTTACTTTGTCGATTGAAAAACAATTGAAGCCTTAATTTAGAATAAGAGCTAATTACCCTATTTAAGTGGTGATTGAAATGTATACTCCACCCTTAATTGCTTTATTCTTAAGGTGTTACTTACGGCTATCATAGATGCGTACTGGGTTTCCCAAATCACGATTCGAAGGTCCTTGTAATAATATGTCTCTATACATATAATTGCGATTTTAAATTGTTTAATTAGCGTATTCTATGTAAATCTGCCATGAATTCCGAAAATGTATGTAGCTGCTATTTGCGGCGTGTTATTATTTTTGATTCTCTTTTCAAAATGTACTCAATAGTATGACTTTAAAGTGGTTTCTGTTATTTTCGGCGGGAAATTTGAATTAGCCAATACGGAAGCCGAAATTATTTACTTTAAAGCTGTACTAGTGCTTTGAGTTTTTATGAGAAAATTGAATCGAAAATGTCGTCAGGAGCGTAGCTGGACAATATATGTTGTGTGGGGACCGCTGGCGGATGGTTCGAGGGTTGGGATGCTTCTCGGAAAATTAGACTAGTACGTCATCGTGACAAAAATGATTTGTCGGTAAATAAAATGCATTAACCATTGTGTATCTAACGATTCATAAACAAGTAAGAAAAAGTTACAAATCTGTACATATTGCTCCACCAGACACTACAAAAGTGTGATCGTCCTGTGGACGGAGTTATAAGAGAAGTTCTGTTTTCGAATATAATAGTGAACTTTAAGACTCGTTCCATACCACATACACGGAGTTACAGAAAAATATCAATCAATCATTCTTTATCTCCCCCCATTTCTGGAGATATGACACTGATATACATGCATTGTGAAGATGAACAATAGGAATGCATACAATTTATACAAAACATGTTCAAATGCTCAAATTACAAATACATGTGCATTATTTCAGGCATTGCCGGTTATAAGGCCGTTGATAATGCGTTTTTATAATTTAGTAATTGGTACGCAATTGCGTATCCTGCGTAGAGGCAGCTACGCACCTGGTTGAAAAAAGACAAATATTTGCTTGACCGTTTTTAAACTAACGCGCGCAGAACGGTTAAAAAAAGAAAAAAGAAACACATACAAAAAACAATAAAAGCAACAACATAAACAAAAAACAAGATAGGAAACAATGATGTTTATGAAGATTGTCGCATTTTTAGGGTGTGGGGTGGGGGTTGGGGTGGGATGGGGGGAGACGTGGATTGAGAGACTAGTCATCCTATTTTTATTTACTGTGATAAATCCGCATAAATAAGAAGTTTTTTCTCCAACTTTATTCTGCTGTTTCGTGTTGCATGCAACATCCAATGTACTCTTTGCATAAAACGCAAATTTAGACTCAACAGAAAATCGGACGCATTTGGTTTACATGTATTTTTGGTATTTTATATAGCACTAGTTTTAATTGTAACTTTAATAAGGACTCAACCGGACAATATTGATTAAAGCATTTTGCAAAATAATTCTGGACCGAAACCGCCTACCTCCTTGTTGTCCAATGCGAACCACATAAAAATTCAATTGTTGCAAATGTATTATATTTAAAGGGGGATTTTTCTGCTAAAATGCGCGGAAGGTGGTTTTTTTCCGAAAGAGATTGGCATATCAAAGTCTGTCTTCGGCTTCGCCCCCACCTAAAAAATTCTGGCTCCGGACATAAAGACTGTCTGTTCTTCAACATTGCCGATCGACACATGTGTCGAATGAGAACGATTTATAGAAAAAGGGAGGTAACCAACGTTGACTACCTTATTTCTCTTTACAACCTTCTCGTCTTTTATTCCAGAGGTTCGAAGAATGTTTTATGAAATACAGCTGTAACAAATATTTTAATGTGTGATTGTTCTTAGATTCATGTACAGCTGTATCAAAGACTTAAAAGTTGCGTTTTACCAATAATCATTTCATTACTTTACGTAAAACGGTTATTCTGTTTTGTAATTACCACTTGTGATTAAGTAAAGCTTCTTTGCTCCTGCAGCCTATACCCCATCTCGCCTACATACAATTTGTTTTCTATATGTTCATAGTCTAACTTCATTAGATTTCTCTCTCTCTTGCTTTTCCTACCAACCGCCCCCCCCCCCCACCTCTCTTTTTTATTTAAACACATATATTTAATTAATTAAAGAACTATTAATAAACTTCGTCAACGAATTCCTTCCTATCTACATCTATCATAATATAAAGTAATCAGACGATGACAAGTGGCTAACACCGTGTCAGGTGACTGTAGAAGTGATATGGTCTGCACGTGCTACACAGATTGTGTGCGGTAAGAGAAAGTGCTGAGTTTGGTGTTACACAACTGTGAATGTGTTCTGTTAAATTGTAAACATTGCGTACATGTACATGGATATTATCCCATGAAAATAACATAAACACATTTGACTAGCTAGAAATTAATTATAGGGAGTTGACGTGTTGTCTAAATTGGATAGGGAACTGTATTTAGTTTCAAAATTGTGAAACGGAACTTTGGACATTTTGTGTTTTGAGTTGCAGATTCTTTGCATTGTGATTTGTAAGTGATAGTGTTATGAAGCCTTCTTGTTAATGCTCAAGGTGCGGTGAGTTCAGTCTTCATTTGCTTTATTACTGTATCATTATATTATATATTTTTTTCAGGTAAATTTTTGCTTTGGTCAATAATTACCATTTGCATTTTTAGCTGATTGTAAGGCGCACTACACGTGGGATGTCCAATGGACATTCGTAGAATCGTGTCTGGTCTGTATCAATAATTTTGCCACGAGTCCTAGTTTTAACCCTATACACAGACCACAATTATGAGGTGAAGTAACTTACCTGTTTTAACTTACCTGGGTAAATAACCTGTTGCGTGGGCAACCGTCATGGTTATCAAGGGTCCCAGATTCAAGATGCACTAATGCCAGAATATTTTTGCAGCGTTAATTCGTTGCCTATTTTTAAGAGTAAAACTAATAAACACATTAAACACACATTCATTCAGAAACACGAAAGAATCTCCGACATTCTTGAAACACAAATGTTATTAGTGATGACGGTTGTTTGCCATTAAGAAAATCAAGTAACCTCTCCCACATTGCAGCCTTAATTTAGAATTACTTAGAGTTCGTTACCATAGTTAAGTGGTGATTGAAATTTAGACTTTAACCTTAATTTCCATTTTTTGTAAGGTGTTTATGATCATTTTTCCCTATCCATATAATTGGGATTGGGAATTTTGTAATCAGCGTATTCTACGTAACAATGCCATAGATTCCGAATATGTATATAACTCTGCTATTTTCGGCGTTTTAGTATTTTTAATTTCCTTTCAAAATTAATTAGACAGTATTGCTTTAAAGCGGATTCAGCTATTTTTTCCGGCGGGGGATTTGAATTATTTAATACGGGAGCTCGACATATTTACTTTATTGTTGTACCAGTACATTGAGATTTTTAGAAGAAATTTGAAAAGAAAATGTCGCAAAGAGACCAAGATTACGAGAAGATGGACAGCTTACATCATAACGCGCGCAGATCACGCCGAAATGGAAGATGTAGATAACCAAGGGAAGGAACTATGCTATTTATATCCAGCTACTTTTTCCATTCAATTGAACTTATTTTAGGTCGGGTGGTTTTAATGTAAAAAATAAATCATGTATTGTTTAAACCAATGTCGTTTTTAATTGTTATTAAGTAGGTTAAATTTTCTTAAAATATTTAATGTTTTCCAGATAGCAAGAAATAATTTTTATTATAATTTCCGCTTTTGCTGTAGGGGGATAGTCATCCTGTTAACTGTGCCTCTTTCCTTCTTTATGCCTTCCTTATTAGTATTTTATCTATTCCAAGGGGCGGATCCAGGATTTCAGAATAGGGGGGGGGCGAGGGAGTAACATTCGGCCGCAGGCCGGAGCTGGCGAAATCCGCGGCGGGGGGGTCAAGAGGGGGCTCCCCCCCAGAAAATTTTGAATTCTAGATGCGCTGAGGTGCGATTTCCAAGCATCTGTGGGGCATAATTTCCTTATCTATTTGCTCACTTTTAAGGGCAAAATATCCACTGACTTGGACATCTTAAGGTTACTGAAAAGAAACCTATTATCGTAAGAACACTACAATAACCAAGACACTGTCAGTGTATAGTAAAATGAACGTCCTGAATGTGAATAACTATCACTTTATCTGTAAAAAAGATAAATGCAAGGATATTCCTAGCATTTGCTATTTTTAGGCATATAGAGCATAGAAATTATATATTTAAACTGTTTTGTTTGTCCAGGGTTTTTCGCTTCCTGGTCACGTGACTCGGTGGGCGGAGCGATCTACCCGCTGGCGTGATGTTAATTCGCGGGCGATGGAGACTAGAGTCACGTGGTATATTGGCGCCATGGTGTAGGGCGTGGCGGCTTTTGCTGGGTTACACACTCAGTAAAGGCCGTCGTTTCCATTAGAGCATTTTTGCAAAAAGACTAGAGCTATGTTCAAGAAAACATTTAACATGACAACAGAAGTAGGTTCGTCGCCGCAGAAATATGCGTGACAAAGCTCTAGTGGAAACGGGCCTTAAGAGGCGTAGCCCTTTGAAAACCTTCGCGTTAAAAAACTAAAAAAATAACACTTGTTTTTGTTGGTCGTCGAAAAATAGGGGGGGGGGGCGCGTCCCCTTCGGCCCCCTCTGGATCCGCCCCGGATTCCCTCATTCCAATGCTTCCGTTGTTTTTCAGTTATGTATATGCCGCCCATCTTTCCTTTCATATATATTTTGAGTTAACCTACACAGTGTACGTTTGGTTAAAAAAGACATGTTTTTTATATTTATTCTACATCTCCATCATCAGGACAAACGCTATGAAGAAAATAAAGCCCTACACTCTTAGTTATAGATACGCGTGCAAGAGTTGTAAACTGACTGACAAAAAAGGAGGATATGCTCAAGTCGTTTAGAAATTTAGGTACTTATATAGAAAAGCCAGGTTTATACATTTTATATAATTTATGATGTAGATTGTAGCAAATAGGGATACTTATCACATTGTATTCTCATATCTTTGTAATTTGAATATTAAGATTGTGGGAATAGCAGTAGATCTCGTTTTGCTGTTAAATAGCATCAAAACAGTTCAATTTAACACCCAAACTAACGGCATGTTAGTACACGGGTTAGTTTGGGTGTTAAACTGGACGAAGGTCTGAATGTAAATGTTAAAGTGTGCGTCATGTTTTCAGTTTTTACTCTGATAAAATTAATTGTAATTACAAATTAGAGAAAATGCCTTGTTTTTTTTTTCTTAACAGAAATGACACGATGAATTGGTTTGAACTTTGCTCAGAAAATGTTGACTTTTGTTTAATGTTCATGTGGAACGTCATGTGAGTCTGGTGTGAGTGCGTGTGTTCGAGACAGTGCCTGACTCATTGTGAGGTAAGACTGGGTGTGGGTCTATCGTCCTCGAATGGTTTTGTTTACCCTCGTCTTTCACTTTATGGACATTTGGCGAGCATATGTAAGACTGTGTGGGTCTGGGTGTGAGACTTGTGATTAAAGGTGATAAATTTTGTGCCTGGGTGTGGGTCTGGGTGTGAGACTGTGTGATTAAAGGTGAGAGATTGTGGGTCAGGGTCTGGTTGTGGGTCTGGACGTGAGACTTTGTGACTTAAGCTTTGAGATTGTGAGTCTGGGTGTGGATCTGGTGTGAGACTTGATAAAAAGTGAGAGATTGTGAGTCTGGGTGTGAGACTGGTTGATTAAAGATGAAAGATTGTGAGTCTGGGTGTGGATCTGGTGTGAGACTTGATAAAAAGTGAGAGATTGTGAGTCTGGGTGTGAGGCTGGTTGATTAAAGATGAAAGATTGTGAGTCTGGGTGTGGGTCTGGTGTGAGACTGGGTGATTAAATGTGATATTAATTTGGCTGTTTTCTTGTTGTTTCAAAATATAGTAAAACGCTCACACATTTACAAACTCTCACACCTACTCACCCACACGCACTCTCAAACTCACCCAAACTCTCACACTCACACCCACCCACACTCTCACACCCACCTTCACACTTCCACCCACACTATCACACCCACCTTCACACTCTCACCCACACTATCACACCCACCTTCACACTTTCACCCACACTCTCACCCACACTATCACACCCACCTTCACACTTTCACCCACACTCTCACCCACACTATCACACCCACCTTCACACTTTCATCCCCACTCTCACCCACATTATCACACCCACCTTCACACTTTCACCCACACTCTCACCCACACTATCAAACCCACCTTCACACGTTCACCCACACTCTCACCCACACTATCACACCCACCTTCACACTTTCATCCCCACTATCACCCACATTATCACACCCACCTTCACACTTTCACCCACACTCTCACCCACATTATCACACCCACCTTCACACTTTCACCCCCACTCTCACCCACATTATCACACCCACCTTCACACTTTCACCCCCACTCTCACCCACATTATCACACCCACCTTCACACTTTCACCCATACTCTCACCCACATTATCACACCCACCTTCACACTTTCACCCACACTCTCACCCACATTATCACACCCACCTTCACACTTTTACCCACACTCTCACCCACATTATCACACCCACCTTCACACTTTCACCCACACTCTCACCCACATTATCACACCCACCTTCACACTTTCACCCACACTCTCACCCACATTATCACACCCACCTTCACACTTTCACCCATACTCTCACCCACATTATCACACCCACCTTCACACTTTCACCCCCACTCTTACCCACATTATCACACCCACCTTCACACTTTCACCCACACTCTCACCCACATTATCACACCCACCTTCACACTTTCATCCCCATTCTCACCCACATTATCACACCCACCTTCACACTTTTACCCACACTCTCACCCACATTATCACACCCACCTTCACACTTTCACCCACACTCTCACCCACATTATCACACCCACCTTCACACTTTCACCCCCACTCTCACCCACATTATCACACCCACCTTCACACTTTCATTCCCACTCTCACACCCACCCACACTCTCAAACCCACCTTCACACTCTCACCCACACTATCACACATTATTTTCACCCATCTTACACTTACCTCAAACTTACCTTTCGTTTATTTTCAACGGACAACACCCACAAGGGGCGATGGTGGGATTCGAACCCACGACTTTCTGTGTCACCAGTGGCGGAGCGGGGAGTGGGGAGTGGGGCGGGTGTGCTTATGACATTCCCTTTAACCCGCTCACTCTGTAATCCTAATATTTTACGAAAATTCTCGCTCCCTGAAAGATAAAAAATAAAAATAAAAGATCTACCTATGCCTATAAGTTTTCTCCTTAAACAGAACAACAAAATACTACTTATGAACTGAAATTGCCACATATGGTACTTTGGTACTGGTTCTACCCAGAATGTGGACAACCGAGAAAGCAATATTGTCTGCCAGTTTTATTAATCATTGTCAACTACATGTCCGTTTAACTAAAGTTTTCATGCCGAGAGCATTTGAGTGTTTGAGTGTATTTCAACATATTTCGAGTAAAATTTAGTTATAGTTAGGGGTGTGTATCACAAAGATTTCATAAATATAAATATATTGTGGAGCATACATAATGGTATTTTTGAGTTTCCCATTTGGTCAAATAATCTGGTAAAAATATTCATAAATAAAATTTATGATATTCAAAATAATTTAATTTTAGTTTTTCAGTGGAACTTGTATGCTTTATTCGCTTTTTTGTTGTTTCCAGATGTAGTAAAACCCTTATATTACAAAATCACTAGCATCCACACGTTCACACCCTCACACCCACACCATTCGCACACCCACGACTTTCTGTATCGCCAGTCAGATGCGCTTACCACTGCGCTATGGAGGTGATACATCAACGACAATTTGGAACTAATATTTAATCCCTAGCCCTTTTCAATAGGTGACGTCACATTAATTTTGCACCTTTGTGCGTCTCGCAATATAGAACGGAATAGAACTTGTTGGCGCCATTTAATATAGCAGACTAACAGCATACATTCGGTTACTTATTGATAATAGGATTCAATTCTAATCAATGATTTTTGCTTGTCAGAATTTCTAAAACAGTCATGAATTGGTATGGGTTTTTTTTTTTTCTGATAACAGATCCCACTACGGTATGCCT
The DNA here is from genome assembly GCA_007844125.1 of Sinonovacula constricta. NCBI lineage: Eukaryota > Metazoa > Mollusca > Bivalvia > Cardiida > Solecurtidae > Sinonovacula > Sinonovacula constricta. The sequence continues at coordinate 49,875,769 of CM017568.1, read as the reverse complement.
ATGGTTCTGCACAGACTGGCGTCTTCCTCCAGGAGAAAGTGGTGTCACTCTTATTATACAAATTGTGACGCTGCAATATATTACGACACCAGAGCAAACTGATGCAACTTTCTAAGATAGTCGCGACGGAATCGCAAAAAAAATATTTTAGCAGTCTCTCGAATCCAAAATTTATGGCTAAATTAAGGAATCGGAAGTTTTCAGACGAAAACAGAATAATTTTAAACACTATGTGCATGAAATAATAGCACCTCCAAATCATTACAAACATTATTTTTATTATCCTTATTTTAGTTGCGTCCTGACATTGCAATATGTCCGTGGGGCTGCTGCAGGGCAAGCTTTGTTAATAACGAACGATAACTCTGCGTAGGAGGATGAGAATTGGTCTGGAATTCCTTCCCCTGGTAACAATGTAATAGGGTGAGGCAAACGTAAAGAATGTCGGTCCTCAGTGTTCTTAAATTATATACATCTTACCATTCGACGAGATCTGCGCGCATCAGGGTGAAAGCGGCCCAAATGATATTTGGTTCACACCGTTTCTTATTTAAATTTGCCATAAAAATGTCCATGTCACTTTTTACAAATTTTAAGTTGAAAATTCGATGCACGTACTGACTAAATTAAATTTTGCGCCAATAGAGTAGAACAAAAACAAACAAAAACACATTACACATCGCGAAAATCGGTTAAAAAATCATACAACGCAGAATATAGTAGAATTACATACATTCTCGGAATTTTACAGCCAGTCAATAGTAAAGAAGTAAAGTAATACTTTTCTCCTGTTCTGGTCCATTTTTATTATTGGGATATGAAGATTTGAGTACTAGTTATGTTGTGATTATTACAATATTAATATAAAAATACATGTAGTAAAATTATAAAATCCATATCATTATCAACGTTAGCATAGCAGGATAAAGCAGTAGAAACTAGAAGAAGAAGCAAAAGCAGTAGCAGATGGAGCAGTAGTAGCAGTAATTATCGTATTAATTGGTTTAATAATAATATTTAAAAGCAACAACTGGGTAGTTCTAAAAGTAGTAATGATATGGCTAATAACGTTCAGTCGTAGGTAGTAATAGTAGTGGCAGTTGTTGTTGTGGTTCTAGTAGTACAATTTTTATTTCATCTATACTATCATTTTATTTTGTTTCTGAAATAGTCGTTAGAATTTATTTAGTTGTTAATTTTACGTTGACACATACATGTAAATCTGTTTAAATGACAGTTTTTATCATTGTCGTCACTACTAATTTTGAGGACAAACACACATATTGCTGCCATGTATTTTCAATGAGGCTTATTTTATTCTTACTGTTATTGTTTTATTTCTTTTTAAACAGTGATGACTGTTTAAACAGTAAATAGGGGGCGCCAGTGGCCGAGCGGTTAGAGTCGCTGACTTGTATGTCCTCAACCCGGTCAGGGCGAGAACTTTTATGTGGGGAGGTTGTCCAGCTAACCTGTGGTGCGCCGGTGGTTCTACCCAGAAATACGTCTGGGATCTTCCTCCACCAATAATAAGCTGGATGTCGCCAATATGGCCATAAATGTGTCGGTGCGATGTAACAAAAGACAAAACAAAACATAAACAGTAAATACAACTGTGTATCGAACTGAAAGTATCACTGTATTAAACAGCAGAACAGACATTGTCGAATGTTAGTCCGAAAGATATTTGATATTGATCGTTCATCAATTTCATGAACATACACTTATTTTCTGGGGTTTTGTTGTTGTTTTTTGTCTTTAAACAATGTACAGTTAAGAATACTACAATATGTTTTAGAAAACGTTTAAAAGGGATGTTCGGCAGTTGGTCAGACTGTTTGAGTGAAAGAATTTTCTTAAAACTAGCTTAAAACAACAGAACATGTATTAATCATGTTCTTTTAGAGTGCCCAAAATGCGCTTATTTTGAAGTGTTTATATATTTTTTACAATTAACTTCTACTCGGTTAGTAACATAATTTTGCATTTTTAATTAAAACAAAAAAACAAAAAAAAAACAAAAATGGTCCAGGCATTTAGAATGACTAAAATTAACATTACCACCACTACTACCACTACTATCTCTACCACTGAAATATCTGACTGATCTGAATAGAATGGTGATGCACCTTGGTGGTATCATGACTTGTCTTGCCATATATAAGGGGTATGTATTTGCGGAGTATTTTTATGTAGTCAGAAAATTTGGGTCGTTTTATACACTTCACATGTTTCTTATCCCACAAGAAATATTCTTAAATCTAATTATAACATTCAAAATCGCAATTTTATGCATAGGAAAAATGTCTTAATGATCATAAACACTTTCGAATCATGTTAGGGATACTCAGTACGCATTTATGAAAGCATAAAAACTACTTAAAAACCCTTAAAATACATCGACATTAAAGGCCATTCAGGTGAAAATTTACGTTGCAATCACTACTTAACTAGGGTAATTAACTTTAATTAATTCTAATAAAAGTGTAAGTTCTGCTCTGAAATTTAAATATAAGTCATAGCTCAGAAAACATAAAACAATTTTTATTTTCTGTAACATTTTAGTCCACAGTCACTAGGGCGACTAACTTTTATTGAATAGATTTTATACATAAAAAATTGCAGTTGCAAGGCAATATTTTGTAAGATCGTTTTTCACTGGAAAATTTAATTAAACGTTTCCGCCAGTACCTTGATTCGAACCCACGCGCCGAGAGACTGTGGAGTTGTTGTAACGGGGGAAATGTTTGTACATGTATGTAAAATACACTTATATTGACAAATCCTTTTTCAGCTGTAAGACAAAATATGGCGCAGAAACGTGGTATTTTCGTAGGACAGCGCTAGAGTGGAGCCACCAAAGTTGAATTCTAACTGCTAATAATTAAATTAAGGACCCAATTCAGCTGTGATTCCATTGTTCGTTAAATTGAGTTTTTTAGTCGTAAGTTGCAATCGCTTAGATGTACAATCTTGAAATGATCAATGATTGACTTCGCAAAATTTGACCCTAAGAGCTTTTTATTATTAGGGAACTTAAATCAGTGAACTTAAAACATTTCCCTGACACACCTTCATGTTATTGCTTAGACAATATTATTTTCTCAGTTTGCGTGACCTTTTATCTATTTTTTTCCAAACAACTCTATATGAAACAACACTTAAACTCACTATAAAGCTACATTTCATGTTACTGTTTTAGGGAAGTGTGTTGTTCTTTGACTGAAAAGCCCACATAAAAGCCCACAACTGTACTGTCTTGGCCCATACACTCGGGGGTAAGTTTTGTTTGTTTATTGTTTATTGGGTTTATCGTCCCACCAACAGTATTTCAGTTATCCGGAGACGGTGGTAAGTTTTGTACATTTTCTTTCTGTTGGTATAGCGATATTAAAACAATCCTTGTTAAACAGTACATTAAGTTGTATCAGATCATGTATAGTCCTAATTACATTCATTATTTCATTAATATTCATATGTTTGTGAGCGTCCGAGGTCTAGTGGTCAAGACGTTGGTCTCCGGATCGGAGGGTCCCGTGTTCGAACCCCCGGAAGATGTTTATGTTTGGTGCACATTGCTCCAGGTACACAGTACGAGTCCAGAGGGATTGATATGAGCTGAAAGAAGTTGTTTCCCAATCGACTATAAATACATAGGTTTAAACAGTGTACTTATCATTTAATTATACAATGTATTCTTCGTTAATGTTAAGATTATTATATCAAATTATTCGTAAAATTCTTAACATTTGTGTTGATTCTATTATTTCATATCATTAAGATAAATACACTTCACTATGGCTGGTATTACAGATTTTTTTCTGATTATGCAATCTGTAGATATAGGCGTCTATCATAACTTTAGTCTATTGTGCTTATTACAGAGAATAGGGTCTCTTTCAGATGGACGTGCCGAGTCGGATTATTGGTAAAATATAACTTTCCTGTATACATCGATATCAAATCAGAAAATACCTGTATCTTATCTAAAAGGGATTTTACTTACGATTGTAGGAATGGTTCTAGGAACGTTTCAAACTAGCACAGTAATTTCCCATTTTGATCAATCTAGTTTTATAAATTTGTTGTATTTTCTTATTCATGTTGTGTTTTCCGCTTTCTGAACATCAGACGGAAGGAAAAAATATTGCACAATCAATTAGTAAACGGTTCAATAAAGTTGAGCAAAGTTAATGATAAAACCCCATTGCCCTTTTTAAAAATACAACTATTTTTGAAAAGACAGATACCAGAATTAATAAATGTTTTATACAAAATGCTAAAATATATTTGTTTAAGTTGAGAAACGGCGTCATTTTGTAAAGTACGTCAAGAATTGATGCGACGTCTCGTGTTGTTTTGTTTTTTGTTTGTTGTTCTTGTTTGTTTTTTGTTGTTGTTGTTTTTTTGTGCTCTCTCTCTCTCTCTCTCTCTCTCTCTCTCTCTCTCTCTCTCTCTCTCTCTCTCTCTCTCTCTCTCTCTCTCTCTCTCTCTCTCTCTCTCTCTCTCTCTCTCTCTCTCTCTCTCTCTTCTCTCTCTCTCTCTCTATGTGTGTGTGTGTTTGTTGTTTTTGTTTTCTAGATTTTTCTCTTGATTAATTGTGTACTTTCTACGTCAAATCATAGTGTCACGTATTTCATCACTTTCTTTTGCGATTCATCCAGGGACATGGACCATTTACGTATTGACCGTGACGGCCGCCTGCGACTGGCCAATCTAAGGACATCACGTGACCCTGGCGCCGTCCCTCCCCACCACCAATGGACACCATATTCTGGGCCCGTCATCTGGACAGGTACATCAATCAATCGTAAATTAAAGCGAACGGGTTTGGCTAGTATTCATTTCAACTTCATGTGCTTCGTACCGATAGTTTGCATGTACATCGATCTTCAATACAGACAAATATGTCCATTAAATATTTACTGAAATGTGTAATAACTAAGTTTAACTCGCCGAAACGAAATGCGTAAGTAACGGTTTTCTCAACCATGGCTTTTTCTTCGCATAGAAACAACAGCAAGTTAAAACGGAGAGGGTGTTTTTTTTCTGCCTAACCTCACTTTCGATCTATTTTGGGAACCAAGTTTAAACTTTGATTTAAAAATTAGGATAAAGACAATGACAATGATGGTAGTGGTGGTCGTAATGCTAATATTGATTATGATTTTGGTGTTGATGATGATGATTACTATAATTAATATTATGTTGCTGTTGTTGATGAAGCTGCTGCTGCTGTTGCTTATGATGATGATGATGATGATGACGGTGATGATAATGATGATAATGATAATGATGATGATGATGATGATGATGATGATGATGATGATGATGATACATTCCCTTCCAGGTCCGGATGGTACGCGTGACAACCGCCCCCATCTGGCCCGGGACTGGCAACATCTGGGTACTGGTGTTACGTCCCCCGAGAAGACATTGTCTGCCACGTACATTAGTAGGGCTCCTGCAGATCAGCCTTTCCCACCCTCCCGACAGTTAACCATCGGCGAGATAGGCTGGTTCTACGCCCGTCACAGTTCCGCCATCCGGCGGGTGTACCCTGTCATGTTACAGCGGTGACGTACATCGTCAAGTGGTAGGGGTGGTCAACCTTGTTTAGTGGCCATGATGACGTACACCGCCATGACACAGCATTGAAAGACTTTGCCATATTAAGACATTAGTTTTACTGTTATTATTTATTCAGATGTATTTATACTCTTCGGTTATACAATTTTACATCACATTTGTGCTTTTGTTTTATTTTATTTTAAATACTGTAGAGCTATTTTGCACGTTCAGATAAAATAGGTAAGATGGCGTGTTACTCGGTGCGGCGGCTTGCTCCTATTTTAAGTTGGAGTATGTAGCCGAGGAATCTGGATCTTGATCAAAATGTGTCCATTGCTTCGTATACAGAAGTTGTAGTAATAAACGTCCGTGTTGTCCGTTGACGTCATTTTATGAATATGACATAATTGCCGTAGAAATACAATATGAGGCGCATTGCTTTGTGGAATGTTTAAAGGGCATATGTGGAATTAGCTTGAAAGTAGTTTTACAATTTTAAACCTTAGCTTAGAAAGATACATTTGTGTTTGTTCATAGGACAGCACCTTAAACCACTGGACCACCGGGACCGCCGAAGGTTTAACGATAAAAGTTTTATCTTATATTTTGGCAAACTTATTAACGCAAGTTTCATTTCGGAAATTAAAATGCAATTCGATTTCATGGCACAGTCATGATGAGTTCTTTTGTTTTAACTTAACTTTTCACTAAAATAATGGGCATGGTCAAACAAAACATGTAATAACTGAAACTTATCTGTCATGTAATATTATGTGTTTTGTCGTTTCAGTCGAAACTTGTACCTTCAAATCTCATGTATGCTTCTTCATGTTTGGAAATATGCCGTTATAAATGTAACGGTCACAATGATAGATATATAGGCACATTATACTAGCCTCGTTGCTATGTTAACGCTTTAGCGCTGCGGTTTAAGCGGCATCCAAAGTTGCGCGGTTAAGCAACTGTTACTGTGGCTGGTCTATAAATGGGTAAATATAAATGACTGTTGAAGAGCGCCGGTCTGCGTTACATAAATAATTCCAATCATTGCAAAATACTGCAACCGTTTTATATCATAAAAAATGTGGGGACCAGCGCGGTTATCTCTTGTGTTTCCAGGCAATCGCCTTATCCCACTCGACCGGTTTTAAGAATCAAAGTATAATCTTATACCTGGGGTTTGAAACATTGAGAAACATTGATAGCTGCCAGGAAGCTTCTTGATGTCGAACATGAATCCATCTTACAAGTCAGTCCAAATATTATCGACTATAATATTTAATCCAATATTGTGAACATAACAAGAAAATATGACAAAGTCCTATGAGCACTGCAACATATACCAAAATTTGAAAAGGCACAGGACAAAGGTATTCACATGCAAGCAAAATATAAAAGTAATAACAAGTCTGTGATGAGCCATTTAACAAAAAGAGCAAACCCGACAGTTGCCGCCTTGGAACAGTCAGTCGGCAATATTTACCGACTGGGGTGCTTAAACCAATTTCACAGAGCTCTGACCTCGAACTTCCTGGTGGAATTCTCAAATGCAAGCAATGAAAAGAAAACCGACCTGTGAATTGTATTTTCCTGCCAACGCTACTATCGCCAAAAATGTCTAGCGTAGAACACTTCGGCTAAAGTTTGGTGAATGACAACCCATTTCATTTGTGTTCAAGCACCAGATCCAGTCAAACCACGTGCAAATCTCGCAAGCAACTCCCTACACACTCCCCACGGCCACCTCCACCCCAGCTGTCGAGGTCGGCCTAAAAAACGCTGGACCAAAAAGCAAATCGTCCTCAGTACTGTCGCCTCTAGTTATTTTTTTATTTTCTTTATAATTTTGTTTTTCTTTCAATCATTAAATTATTGCAAACTGTTTATATTTATATTTTTTGTTCTAAAAACCCTCTCACTCAAATTTTTGGCAATTTAACTTTTGAAAAGGCACTTTTCCGAAAAATTGAGTGAGAGCGTTTTTAGAAGAAATATAATTAATGTGGTTTCCTATGGAACAATTTACATCATTGTGTTTATATTCACTTCAACCTGGTGAAATCATTCGATTACCCAATCTCAGCCTTTTCCATATCATTTATATATGCTTACACTCAAACACAAACCTTTGCTCTATTTTATATAAAGTATTCATCCCTACCTATAGCTAATTCCAATTGTTATTTCTTTGTGTATTGTATTTGTAATCTTATATGCCATGTATATGATTTGAGAATAAAGTTGAGTTAAGTTGAGATATTAGAGATTCTGGAAATAAGATTTCAATTTAGATGTCATGATAATTTTACAAAGAATTAGTTAAAATTGTTGGCTTTTTGTCTCCGAAAAAATATACCTGTAATTTTGGCTTACAGCGATCCTGTTTGGTAGGTTTTCTATTTTACATGCCAAGGGAGATAACTTTATAGTAAGTTTTTTTATGAGTTGCCTCCCCTGAAGAAAAAAAACAGGTACCAAGAATGTATTTGTGCCTACGACATATATCAAGTTAAAAACCGTTCCAGCGATAATTCGATGTTTGGTCTTTTTAGATTCTGTGAACTATGTACATGTGTGTGTTTTAAAAGTAGAAAAAGTGTTTAATATAAGACCTTACTATTGTTCTTTTCTTTTTCTTTTCTTTCACCGAATAGAACTAAGGTCTTCACATTTTACGTATAAACGAGTTTTTCAAACTATTAAAGATATCTTTAACCTAAACTTCTTAATTAAGGAAACATAACGTCTAGCCGCCGAGTTAGTCAATATGCAAATAACACATTGTACTTACAACACTTTGCCTCATGTGAAAGAAACACACTAGCTATATAAGTATTCTGCTGTCACTATTTCCGTGTTCACTCGACTGTGAATGTGTATGTTGTAAACATGACTATGTGGCGTACATAAACGCGATAAATGTAATGAAATATTAGGATTATGACATTCTACTACTACGTATTTCATCGGGCATACAAAAAAAAATGGAAAAACAACACTCTTTTATTACTGTGACAGTCGGATAGCTGTATACATTAGAGATGTCCCGCGTTGTGTAACTATAACACCAGCTACATTGATTCTGCTGGGTTACTGTGATCGGCGCTCTTCTGACCTAGCGGTACATAACTATACATTCACAACTGATGGACTTACGGTTCAAAGCATATGTTTCTGAATAATCAAACAGCTTGTCCCTGCAGTCTGTCGTCAGGTTATTTATATTGGCAACTGCAAAAAAAAAAAACTGGTTCGGAAAAAATATTCTCTTTTGTATTCGAATGCCCCGGACTGTGTTGAATGGTAAGTGATCATTCCATACGTTTCAGCTGAATATTATGAATATTTCCGATAACATGCATTTGACGGTATTGTGAATTAGGTGGGAAAACCTATTTCCATATTCAAAAGCTGCGCAAATAAATACCTAGAAAATGATCTCTTTGATAATATGAATCACTCGGTATTTACTTGTTAACATATCACGCTGATAATAATATGAAATGACCGTTTCGTGTCTATTTCACAGATTAGTAGAGTGCAATATAAATGTCTATTCTTATACTTTGTTATAAGGAAGCTTATAAGATGAAATGAAGTTGAATGAACATTTCCCATATCAACAAATTCAGTGCATTATAATTTGTATGTATATAATTTATATTATTAGGTTACAAGAAAATGTATAATGTGCGTGCTGTGTCGGGTAAAAACATGCAAGTGTGCCGGTAAAATGCGTCCAGTTAATCATTTAAGATTAAATTGCATTATAAGCCACCTTTATGTAGCATTTGGACTAATAACATACATTAAATATGGACTTTCAAACGGAGGATAACGCAAACAATAACAATGCTGTGTGGTATAACAATCAACGGCCATAACAAAGTGAGTTGTATTTTATATTAGAATATAAGAATATTTGTTTTTGATTACCAAGAAATGTAAAGGTTAGAAATGCAGCATATGTTCTGTTCTGTTTCAGTTCTATAATGAAGAAGATTTGACAATTATTGCCGTCTATGCTAATATACTCCAGCAAGGAGAAACACAACACATTTTGATGGTCATAATTTGCGCCCACACTTCTCGGTTCATAATTGAGATACACCTGTAAGTTTCACTAAAGTATACATATCTTAAGAGGTCGCAAAGAAAACAAATATGGAAATGGGCATTATAAATTGAAAGTACTTTCGATTATGTATTCTGATCAACAAAAAGGTATGATCTTTTAGACGTTTTAACCTCGAAGAGTTTCAAAATAAATGAATAAAGATAACGAATTCTGGTCTAGTATATGTAACAGTATTTTTTTAATTGTATGTTTATTTTCTACATAGACAAGTATGTGCATTTTTGATAAGAATGGTGGCATAAAATCATCAAAATTGTCATGAACGTTTGATTAAGATTTCCCCAAATTGTATAGGTATTCTAGCAATTCGTCGTATAATAGGAAATTTAATGAATTTTTAATAATTTAATAAACAGCATACATATTTCATATAAGGCGGTGCATGTTTTTTGCCATGTTTTCGTCTTGCCAGCTTTCTTGATTAATGTAACACTAATTTAAAATACAAATGTATACATTTCGTCGATTTAATGCAGATAAAGATCGAAGGCATTTATGAATATTTAAGTTCAGTGGTATCGTGAAAGCATTTTAATTGTCACGCAAAATAAAATATGCTTGATAATAACTATTTTCACGGGACTACTTGATATTTGTTATAAGATGGACGTGTAGTCACAGGTATAATTAACTGTTAGTGAGGCGACGATATATTTACACCCCAAAACGACGTCACGATGTTGGCTGTCAGGTACAGGGATGGATCCAAGGTGGCGGGATGGGGGATGGAGGATGCTTCCAACCAACCAGCTAAAAGTGTAGAGTTTTGAAAACACTACATGTAAGCTTAAAATATAGTAAGCTTTTAAAGTAAATTTTGTCTATCGACTGCTTCGGTCGAGGTAAGGGTCCCTTACTGTGTATTTATATCTAGCTATTTACTGCGATAAAGTTGATTGGAACTTGATCCCACCCACCTCCCTCGCCACCACCACCACCACCACCAACAACAAAAACAGCATTTTCTGGATCCGTCCCTGGTCAAGTATCACGATAATTGCACGAACTTTCCCATTAACTAACGTGAAAACCTCATACAGTTTTTATGAAAATTAAGCCGTGGCAAGACTATGCCTCCATGGTTTATTGTGAGAATATCAGACATTAAATCAACTCTATTCAAAATTTATCTACACCGAGCAGTAATTTGTGAAAGAGCCTGTGTACTTCAAGTTATTGAAATTAGGCTACAACTGAAGATTATTAAGCAAGCACCGCTGCATTTGTTTATTTATGTCTTGACGCATTCATTTTTACCCTTAAATTCACTAATACATTGCAAAAGTAATAAAAACAGAGAGCGCCCGTGGCGTGGTGGTAGAGTCGACGACTTGTAATTCCTCTGACTGCTTAGCCTCCTACCGCGTGGGTTCGAGTCCCGCTTGGGGCTAAGGACTTAATGTGGGAAGGTCTTCCAGCTGACTTGCGGTGCGCCGTCGGTTTTACCCAGACATGTCTTTGGGGTCTTCCGCCACCAAAAAAAAAGTTGGACGTTGCTATAATGATCATTACTGGTCCGCTGAAATGTATTTCAAAAACAAAACAAATAAAAACAAACATGACGTCTGCAGATTGTGTTGCATGCTCTTGGAAAATAAATATCTTAGCTTTACACATTTTTTCAATGTCGAAAATTAAAGATAACTCACTTGAATATTTCGATTCAAATAAAAAAAAAAAACAAGAGAAAATGATCGGGAGTGTGATTATCACTTATCGCAGTAATACATATGTGCCCACAAGCAACTTGGTCGACATTGCTTATGAACATCTCTGCTAAGAACAGAATGAAGTATAGCTCACATCCTGGGTGCCATTGTAACATAAGGAGAAAAGCAAATGTGCAGCTAGTCCGAGACTCGAACCCGGGACCTTCGCTAACAGGGTCCAATGCCCGATTGAGCTAACCGGATTTCTCTCCATCACCAGGCTATATTATTAAAAAGGGAGATCGTGATGTTTAATTGGAGGCTGAAGATTTACTAAGAAGGTACATATAGTCTAAACGATGCCACAGGCTAGTTAAAAAGGAAAACAACAAAAAAGATAGTGAAGTATTTGGCGGAAATAAAGAAATTGTTTATGATAACGATAGGGTGAGCTAGAGAGAAAAGGGGAGAGAGAGAGAGAGAGAGAGAGAGAGAGAGAGAGAGAGAGAGAGAGAGAGAGAGAGAGAGAGAATGTAAGTGGAAAAATGGTGGCAATGGAGATGGGAAACACAAAGGTGACAAGGAAAGGCGAAAAACAGGACGCTGGAAATAGACATGAATACGTACTGAAATGCTGTTGTTGTTGCTGTTGACGATAGTTGCTTCTGTTGTTGCTCCTGTTGTTGCAGTAGTTGTTGCCGCTGTTATTGTGTCACAGCTTGTTGTCCAGATTTATGAGCTACTCTGTGACATTAGAAGCTAAAGGTGATTGTAAATAATCATCCACACAATGTGCATGCGTAACGAAGACCCGCCTACTTCAGAAATTAATACGCATTCACAATGTCACACGTTGCATCATTTATTATCTATGTTAATTGTTTGTTTGGCCGCGTTTCGTAATGATCAATGGTTTATACCACATACACGTTATCTCTCACACGCACACAAATAACTAAATTACAAGATTTTTGTGTGCCATACACATGATAATTGCATCACCGTCATATATCCCCCCTCGACCCCCCCCCCCCCCCCCCACACACCACACTGCTTTGTGGAATTTGGTCATAATTGTTGCTTGCATTATTCTAAGAAAACACGGTTTTGAGCACTTTCTAATAATTAACAATAGTTAAACCGGAAATAAAAGTTCACTCTTTCACACAGATCCAGTGCATCAATGAACAGCATTTTGCAAGACCTTTTCCAGTAACAATAACGTATTTGATTATTTGAGAGAGAAAAAATGGTCCAATCTTTTGGATACCATCTTTAAGAGGTTCGTGAAAAATGTTTCGATATCAACACGTGATCATTATCAAACGATCCACCCAATCGGTAGTTCTCTCGTGTTTTCTCGTTGAATGGGAACTTGATCTCAGATTTCCGTATAATGTAGACATGCGTCTTCCTTTCAGATTTCTAGTATCTCAGTTTTTCTCACCTTAGATTAGAAGCATTCCCTAAACAAGTACAAGATGAGAGGATACACCATGAGTATAACATCCACCGCCTCGACTCTAGGAGCCGTAGGTGGCAGTTTGGATTGCCATATTTCCAGGTATGTACCTCGGTACGTTGTAAATGAATCGATCTTTCTAATTTGATTTAATCTAGATCACAAGCGATATTGTTTAAGAATGTACGACAATGGAAAAACTAGCTTCTCCCATTACTTGAGTGTGCATGTATAAAATAGTTGCCTTGACGAATCCTCGAATATCACTGTGTGTCTTGATAAACTTATACCTTGCAGCAGTCTTCTTTTTTGACATTTAGCATTATTATTTGTCACTCCTTATCATGTTATGGTGTTGATACACTCTATAACACCAATACAGTGTTGTTACACACTTACAAGTTCACAGGCATTTTGACATCTAGATGTTGATAAGCATTATTTATGCTTATTTTCTGTTTTATGGTGTCAGTATACTGATATATACATTATGACACGTTTGTGTTGATGTTTGTTATATACCAGCAATGTATTATTATAATGCTAAAATGTTAGAATGTATTATGACAACGTGCAATAGACACGCTTTACAACAGCAAGGTAGTGTTGTTATTGTTTGTTCTGTTGTTGTTTTTGCTACATCTTACCAGCAAAATTAGGGTCATATTGGTGACGTCCAGCCAAATACTTGTGAAGGAAGATTTCCAGACTTACATTTGGGTATTACCACCGGCACACTGTAGTATTATAACGTGCACATGTTAATAACCGGTATGACATGATAATGTATACATGTCGTATAACATCAATGAAGTACTATGACGCCAATAGTATGCACTATATCAGATATAGAGATGCTAGTCTGCCTTATAAAGCGAATACAGTTTATGACAACAGGAAGTCAATAATGACCGTAGCATCTAGAGCAGATGCACCTGCTAAAAAACTTATTTTTCATGAACGTACGATAGCTTGTTGACGTATTTTAGGCCCATTTTACATTTTTATTGTCCGCGTACTGCTGAATGCAATCGGCTCGGATGTATGTAGGTAGCCGAATCGCCCTCGGCCATTTCCAATAAACCCACGACAGACTAATGCAATAAAACGGACCATTCGAGCGTGGAAATCCAACGATGTGTATATGTATTATGCCAAAATAAATGACAAAAGCATGTAAATTATGTTTAATTCATTTCAATTACCTATACTTTCTACCTGTATCATAGTTTATTGATCTGGTCAATTCATTATTATATAAATTTTATGATACCTTTGTTGAAAGCGAACAGACTTGATTTGCTTCGGATTTGGTTTTATCATCAACGATTAAGCTATTACCATTGATATGACGACCAGGTAGGACGAAAACGATATTTTTCACAACTGTGAACAAAATGAATAGATCTAACGTGAACGGCTTGGAGGATAAAACGTCAGTCAAAATACTCTTAAGCTAGGACTTTCTTGTCGCTGTTTTATTATGTTTTAATTCTATCTGCTTTTATGTCGATACATGTATTTGTAAAAACGTTTATGTTAATTGGCAAACCAAAATGTATAAAGTGTGATCTGTCTGACAAGGGTGGAGCATATATTATATTAATGGAACAGCTTCATTGATAATGGCTCCATCAAGCCGTTCAAACATCTTCTTATCTCAAAAGTTCTGGAGTAAAGACACCTTGGCTGCGAAACGTTCCCGACAGAGGGGTCGGGGGTTTGATGTTTATGTATGTACTAGAGGTTTATTGAAACATGCCCGGTCAGTCACTAGGTCAGCTAAGATGATATATAAACATACAGAAACATGCTCGGTATTATACATGCTGTATGCGTGCTCATCACTCACTATCTTCTCTCTCTCTCACCGCTCTCTCTCTCTCCCTCTCTCTCCCCCTCTCTCTCCCTCTCTCTCTCCCCTCTCTCTCTCTCACTATCTCTCTCTCACTATAACTCTCTTTTACTCTCTCTCTCTCCCTCTCTCTCTCTCTCTAACCATCAATCCCTCCATCTCTTTCCATCTCTCTCTCCTTCACTCCCCGTTCCTTCCTCCCTCTCTCTCATGCCCTCATTCTCTCCTTCCTTCTCCCTACCTCCCTCTCTCTCTCTCTCTTCCTCTTTCCCTCCCTCTCTGCTCTCTCTTATTCCCCATTCTCTCGCCCTCCCTCTTTTCGTCCCTCCCCCTCTCTTCCTTTCTCCCTCCATCTCTTCATCTCTTCGTCTCCCCCTCCCTCTCTCGCTCTCTCTCCCACTCTCCCTCTTTCACCCTCCATCCCTCCATCCTTCCCTCCCTCTCTATCTCCTTGTATCCCTTCCTCCCCCTCTTTCCCACTCTCTATCACTCCAACCTTCCCTCTCTCTTTCCATCTCTCTCCCTCCCTCCCTCCCCCCCTCTCTACCTCTCTCTCTCCTCTCTCTCTCTCTCTCTCACCCTCCATCTCTCCTTCTCCCTACCTCCTTCTCTCTCCCCCATCTTCATTCTCTCTCTCTCTCTCTTTCCCTCTCTCGCTTTTAACTTGCACATAAGTATATGTTGTATTTGTACATTAAACACAGTTTCCATTCAACTGTGACTACTGTGAAACCCCGTCGTACTTATTTACATTTAGAGGTTTGGTAAGAATGAACATTAAAAGCGATGTTCTCCTGATTTGTACTGTGTAACACGTGAAGCAGCGTCCAAAAACATCTTAAATAACACTTAATTCTTGTAAACATTTAGGGCTTTTTTTTTTCAGAATGTGTACTGTCTAACAATTAAGAACATATGCAGAAACTATGCCAAGGTTTCCTCCCAAAACAAGTGTAAGATATGATACAACCATTGAGGAATTACTGAAGTGTAAAATAACTATTTTTTTTTCAGCACTGTTAAGTGGCAATACCCTGCAGAGCGAACATGTTCTACCGCGGACCAAACGATCCGTGAGTTGATTCTATACCCTGTCACCTACAACGGGCCTACCTTTCTAGTAGCCCATTATTATTATAATTATTATTATTATTATTATTATTATTATTATTATTACTATTATTACTATTATTATTATTATTATTATTATTATTATTTTGCATGGCGATAATTTCGATAAGTTGCACACGTTTTAAACTAAGAAGGAAAAAAATAAGTTTGCTTTAAATCTTTATGGATACATAAAATGTCTCCCATACTTTAAAGACAATTGTTTTATTTGGTCTAAATATTGTTATCCTGTGTTAAACAATGAAGCAAACCTATATGCATGTACGTGTATCTATGTAGGCGCTATGGAAATTTAGTTCTTATATCAATTCCTTCCGACTGTTTACTTCCGGAGTAGAATCAGTTCTTGAGTAGATTTCCACAAGGAACAATGCGTTCAAAAATGTTTTAATCGAGATTAAAAAGCACGTTCCATGGGTCATACATGTACCTATATAAAGTCATTTTTTATTTATTACGAAAAGTAAATCAAACAAAAAATCCATACGCTAAAAGGAAATTCCTTGGTTTAAGCTACGATTCTTTATTTATGTGACGACCCCAGGACTTGGCTCGAACCCTGTGTCAATGATTAAAAATCTCTGAGGCTAAGTTTTAAATCTTTAAGGCTGAGGTTAGAAATCTATGAGGCCGATTTTAAAAAATTTCGAGGCTAAGATTAGAAATCTGTGAGGCTAAGATTAGAAATCTCTGTGGCTAAGGCTAGAAATCTCTGTGGCTAAGGTTAGAAATCTCTGTGGCTAAGGTTAGAAATCTCTGTGGCTAAGGTTAGAAATCTCTGTGGCTAAGGTTAGAAATCTCTGTGGCTAAGGTTAAAAATCTCTGTGGCTAAGGCTAGACGTCTCTGAGGCTAAAGCTAGACGTCTCTGAGGCTGAAGCTAGACGTCTCTGAGGCTGAAGATAAAAATCCCTAAGGTTTAAATCTTTGAGGTTAAAAATCTCTGAGGCTGAGTTCGAGATTAGTCTTTAGCATCTAACTGGTCAGGTTATTTTTAATAATATTTAGAATATAACCACCCAGATGCCTGAGACCGATCTCAGTCTCGGACTCTGGTCTCGCCTGTATCGGGGCAAGTATAATAATTTTTTTTAATTATGTCTCCTTAAGAAGTATTCTTGGAATCAAAATTTGAAACAGTGCCTGAATCAGTCGACTACAGACGCTTCCATTCTTTAAATGTTGGTGCTACAAACAGTATTTTACACTTGTATCATGCTCAGTATCGTGCGAATACTGATATAAAAAGTATTTGTTAAAAAAAAGGTGAAAAGTCGCAAGACTTTACAAATTGTTGTAGCTGTACTTGTGGTATGTATAGTTAAAAACGTACAATGAGAAATTCTAATATGAATTAATTATTAAGTCACGATTGATAAATTCAATTGACGTTTTTAAAGGAAAGTTAACTATTGTAAAATATAATAAATGACTTTTCAACAGGGTAGCTTGTTTTCTCAGACGGAATGTGCTTTCAAATACCAGAACATAACCAGTGGCCATACGGCGTGTTTACCACCCTCACAGAAACTAAAAGGCAGAGGTAGGTTACCATCATCATCATCATCATCATCATCATCATCATCATTATCATCATCATCATCATCGTCATCATTATCATTATCATCATCGTCGTCGTCGTCGTCGTCATCATAATGATCATCGTCTTCTTCTCCTTCTCCTTGATCTACATTATCATCATCATAATCATCATCATTATGATTTCATTATTCTAATTATTCTTCCCCATCATCTTCTTCTCCTCCATCATCTTCTTCTTCTTCATCATCATCATCATCATCATCATCTTCTTCTTCTTCTTCTTCTTCTTCTTCTTCTTCTTCTTCTTCTTCTTCTTCTTCTTCTTCTTCTTCTTCTTCTTCTTCTTCGTCTTCTTCATTATCCCTATTGTAATTGCAGTTATGACTATAACTAGAAGCCTTATCCTGATTGATCCTCCGCTTATTTATCAATATTTGCAATCATTGTGGCCTTAATTATCATTGTTGTCTTGCCGCACGTGAACCAGTTAGTGGTAATATTATTTGTGTATGTCCGTTGGTCTTAGGGACAATGTTTCCAGGACTGATAATAGTTAAGATGTGGTAATTGTAATGCAGAAGAATGGGATATCGGGAGACGGGATTAAGAAAAAAAATGACAATTCAATATTTTTATCCTAAAAAAGACGTAAAAGAGCCTTCTTTGTCGCAAGGAAGAAAGCGTATACAATTGCGTAATATTTAACAAGAGCTGTATTGACTGCTACGCACTGCTGATTTTATGCATACAGCGTAGATAGGGATCAGCCAGTCTCTTTAACTATTTATGGATGTATCATATAAACTACGAACGTGTTTGTTATCAGTTGTTTAATTTGAAATTGGTTATTTTGCGTTTCCCTATTTCTAAAAAAAAACCTTTAAAGTTAGGGTTTTAGATAAATTAAATGCATATAAGTTCATGAGCGGATGGTAAAACTTCGTAAAAATATGCATGCAGTTTGCCTTAACATATACAATAAAATGTGTTATTTTTCAATTTCGTATATATTTTCTCGTTGCAACAATGAAACCTAAGACAAAACATCGCCGCTTTGAAGTTCACCAATTGTAATGAACTAATACAAACTAGGAAATAACAATTGACTTTTGATTTATCCCCGGGGCTCTAAGTGATCATTAAGTGGCTATGAAGGTTCTCACTGTAGTAAACACTTGACCGTTGAATAAAAACACCATCAAGTGTACAATTACGAGATCTTAAAGGGGGTATCCAACAATTTGAACCAAAATATTTTCTCAAATAACTAAATAAATCAGTTACATGAAAAGATCCCGTAAAATGCTGCTCATTGATGTCCTAGATCAGTGTGAACAGTGAAACATAAATTCCTCACTGCAGACAGGTATTCCCTAACTGAGTCACGTTGCACAGAGAGCTATTTTTGACTAGGTAAACCGCGGCACAACTCATTTTTTTGAGATTATGTTATATCGTCATACGGCTAATGCGCTCTGACGTCGATAGCTATTTTTAGTAGAGATCACTATCCTGCTTATTCATAGGGTTGGAATTTTTTGAACTTTTTGGGTGATTTACCGCGATTTGTACTAACAATATAAGCAGAGTTCAAAACCGTCTTTACTTCTACTTAAGTGTGAGTTGATGCAAAAAGTATGCCGGAATTCCCCAAAGCAGTGGTTAGGTATTATTAATTGAATTTAAAGCTGGTTTGCGACAGTTTAGACCAGTTTTTGCTGTTGTTGTTGTTGTTGTTGTTGTTGTTGTTGTTGATTCTCAAACAATTATATATATATACTGTTGCATCTGATAAGATCCCGGGAAATATTGTTTATTAATGTCCTACATCTATAAAAAAGGTGGAGCATAAAAGCCCCCTTCGTCATTTCAGACATGTATTTCCTGTCTGAGCCACGCTGCACAGTTAGCTTTTTTAAAACACATAAAACCACGTGACCGTTTCTTTTGAGATACGTCATTCGAGTAATTCGCTGTGACGTAGGTAGTCCCCCATCGTGTTTATTGATAGATTTGAAAAGAATACACATTAAGAGCGAGTTTCTCACGATGTGTACTGTCTGATAATTAAAGTAGTGTCCAAATTGTCTTTGTTTTAGACTAAAGCATGAGTATGTGCAGAAGTTATGCCCAAATTCTCCAAAAAAGTAGTAAGGTTTTGTATATTGTATTTTATATCGGCAAACTGTCGGATACCACCTTTTACGGTAATCTTTGTAATTCGACTTTGCTAGGGGTATAGCGTTTATTCTAAAATCAGTATATTCTCAGCCTTCAATCAAAGGAGAAACATTTAAAAGCAGTCAACGTATCGTTTTATATACATATATATATATATATGATATGTAACCAATCACCAAACTAATTCATAGTCAGTTTACATGTATATGCCCTACGCTCGTTTAATATAGTAGTTTAGAGGTGTACAATTTGGGTAAAGGAACGTGACTACCAAGTATAATATGTTTGCGGTGTAGGGCTACGCCCTGGCCAGGGATGGATCCAGGGTGGAGTGGGGGTGCATAACCCCACCCCACCCCCACCCCGCACCAACCAGGTAAAAGAGTTGTGTCGTAAAAACACATACGCGTAAGCTTAAAAATAATTGGCTTGTAAAGTGAATTTTATCTGTTTACTGCTTAGGTCGAAGTTAGGGTCCCTAACTGTGCATATAGTACTTACTGCGATAAAGTCGAATGGATCTTGAGTTATACCCCCCCCTCCCAACCACCAAAATTTTCTGGATCCGCCCCTGGCCCCTGGCTCCTGGCCCCTGGCCCTGGCCACGCCCCTGACTCTTGCCCTGGTCCTAACTCGACCTTATGGCTATCACTAACTGATCAGTTCAATCAATCGATCAATCAAACAAGTTTAATCGAGCCAGTCTCTAGACATCTTAATTACAATGTAATTAAACGACAAATACCTCAACGAAAACTTTCTCCATACAATATTGCGTTTTCAATTTATACGTTTAGTAGTCTTTTTGAACTTGTCCGTCTCTTTGAACTTGTCGCATTTCGTTTGAACTCTGCCATGAATACTAAACTGTTATTAATCTACAGAAAATTACAATTTTATTGCGTCTACCAATGTAACAACTGATCGCCATTTTTATCTCAAAATACTTTTAAATGGCAAAATGGTCTACTATATGGCGTAGTAAACGACTTTCATGTTTATGACTAAACGTGGACCGATTTTACAATCCAATTAATCAAATTGTTTCTATAAATGACGAATTTAATATTTTCTTTAAAGACCGATTTTACGGATTCGCAATTACTGTATGAACATATTAAAAGAGATATAAATATGAGGTTATTGAGATTTTAGATGCAGCTGCTACAGGAAGTTCTGACTAAAAAGATATACAAATAAAATACGTAAACATGAGGAGGATGTTAATTCCAGCTTTCCACTTTATTTGAAATGGTATCAATCCTGCAACGGCAAGGCACTACTTCGTGGATTTTGCAGTTGTGTTGGTTAGGCATTGAGATCAAATAACGAAATAATAACATACGTATAAATTTTATAAAGAAATGGACGGGCGGACAGACAGACAGACGGACCTACGGACGGAGGGACAGACGGATGAACAAATAGACAGTCAGACCATCTAGGTCTCACCTTCCTTAACTAGACTTGGTCAATAGTCATTTCACTCTAATGTCCGTGTAGTCAGTGTAGTCATGTCCATATATTCATGTCCATATATTCATTTCCATATATATTTATGTCCATATAGCCATGTCCATATAGCCATGTCCATATATTCATGTCCATATATTCATTTCCATATAGCCATGTCCATATATTTATGTCCATATATTCATGTCCATATATTCATTTCCATATATTCATGCCTAATAGCCATGTCCATATATTCATGTCCATATAGCCATGTCCATATATTCATGTCCATATATTCATGTCCATATAGCCATGTCCATATATTCATGACCATATATTCATTTCCATATATTCATGTCCATATATTCATTTCCATATATTCATTTCCATATATTCATGTCCATATATTAATGTCCATATATTCATGTCCATATATTCATGTCCATATAGCCATGTCCATATATTCATGTCCATATATTAATGTCCATATATTCATTTCCATATATTCATTTCCATATATTCATGTCCATATATTCAGTTCCATATATTCATGTCCATATATTCATGTCCATATATTCATTTCCATATAGCCATGTCCATATAGCCATGTCCATATATTAATGTCCATATATTCATTTCCATATAGTCATGTCCATATATTCATGTCCATATAGCCATGTCCATATATTCATGTCCATATATTCATTTCCATATAGCCATGTCCATATATTCATGTCCATATATTCATGTCCATATATTCATTTCCATATATTCATGTCCATATAGCCATGTCCATATATTTATGTCCATATATTCATGTCCATATATTCATGTCCATATAGCCATGTCCATATAGCCATGTCCATATATTCATGTCCATATATTCATGTCCATATATTCATTTTCATATAGCCATGTCCATATATTAATTTCTATATAGTCATGTCCATATTGTCATGTCCTATATACATTTCCATATATTCATGTCCATATATTCATGTCCATATATTCATGTCCATATATTCATTTCCATATATTCATGTCCATATAATCATGTCCATATAGTCATGTCCATATAGTCATTTATATATATTTATGTCCATATATTCATGTCCATATATTCATGTCAATATATTCATGTCCATATAGTCATTTACATATAGCCATGTCCATATATTCATTTCCATATATTCATATCCATATATTCATGTCCATATATTCATGTCCATATATTTATGTCCATATATTCATGTCCATATATTCATTTCCATATAGCCATGTTCATATATTAATTTCCATATAGTCATGTCCATATAGTCATGTCCATATTGTCATGTCAATATAGTCATGTCCATATAGTCATATCCATATAGTCATGTCCATATTGTCATATCCATATTGTCATGTCCATATTGTCATGTCCATATAGTCATGTACATATTGTCATGTCAATATTGTCATGTCCATATAGTCATGTCCATATAGTCATGTCCATATTGTCATATCCATATTGTCATGTCCATATTGTCATGTTAATATTGTCATGTCCATATAGTCATATCCATATCGTCATGTCCATATAGTCATATCCATATAGTCATGTCCATATAGTCATGTCCATATAGTCATGTCCATATTGTCATGTCCATATTGTCATGTCCATATAGTCATGTCAATATAGTCATGTCCATATAGTCATGTCCATATAGATATGTCCATATAGTCATGTCAATATAGTCATGGTAATATGGCCATAGCAAAACAGTTATGTCCATGCGACCATATCAGTATATAAACATATGCTCCTATTCTCTGACAGTTCAGATGGGTCCGGGGGACCGAGTCGCCATCCTGGCCGCCCATAACCAGGCTCGACGAAACGTGAACCCTACGGCTCGGAGAATGACGCTGCTGGTACGTATATGTTTTTCTTTCTTTTCTCTTTCGTGCATCTCGCTGTGTTTGTGTTGTTGTTCCTGGGGCGATCAACACACCCTCTCGGTTCTAAAACTTATCTTTTATCTTCCTAGAATATCGGCTGTGATAGTGATGTTTATGCATGTTTCTCAGTAGAAGATCGAGCGACAGGTCCAGATAATACATCAGCCAGCAAGCCGAATATTGTGCGCTTATTGAAGAAAAAAAAATCAGTTGTGAAAACACAAACGTGTAAGCTTAAGAAAAAATTTAAGCTTTTAAAGTAAGTTTTGTCTGTTGACTGCTTACTTCGAAGTTATGGTCCCTTACTGTGTGTGTATATATCTACGTAGTGTTTACTGCGATAAAGTGTTTCTGGATCCGACCCCAGTAGCCCCTCAAAATATTAATAACTGATCCAATTTATTTGAAGTTTTTTATTGGCCTGTTAATTTTGTGACAGTCGTTTTCCTATGAGCAACTTTACTCGCTGTGGAAAAGATACGTGTAACACAGGCAACACAGACAAGACATTGGGATAGTTTAGGATAACATGTACACTGCATGGGAAAGATGTTAATTATTGTTTGTTTGTCTGCGTGTTTGTTTGTTAGGTTTAAAGCCCAACCAACAGTATTTCAGTTATCTGGAGACGGTGTCCACTTGAAGCAGATATAGAGCTGCCTTCATTGTGTATAGCATGCCGTGAACACCTGGCATGAAACCACACCCAGCCCCATTATCCTGACACCGGGCCAACCAGTCGTGGAGCTACCCTTATATTTGACGCAGATAGAAGACACTTTATTGTAATGACGAGGGCGGTGTTATGTTTCCCTTTTTACATTGACATAAGACATCAATTTATATCATTTCCGGTGATCTTTTCAGGTCAAATAATTTTTTTGAGGGGGAAAAAACGATCCAAACTGTCTGATACAACATTAAAGTTAAATAGTATGATCACTTAACTTATCCAAGCCACAGTATATCAGAAATACGCTTCAGTAACCGGGTAAGAATTGCTGCAGCGTGGTGTAACAGGATGTAAGAAACATGAGCTTGGGCGGGACTGTAATTATATTGGAGTGGTTTGTAAACGGTATAAGCTGAAAAAGATCACTGATAAAGCCATAAATACATCAGCAAAATGTAAACATCAACAGTTTTATTTGACGAAGCACATAGCTGCTACTGCTGGGAGAGACATAATATATGTACACTTTAACGTCCGCGTATATGACACATGCTCACACAATGCTGTGTTCTGCAGATTATTTAAAAACACTTTATTTGATTAAAGTATAAAAAGCGGAAGATCGTATGCCATTTAAATCCAAATCTGCAAACAAAACACAAGGAAATGAAGTAAGCTAAAAGTGTATAGCAGGAAAAGAAATTGAAGCTTTCAATTTCTTGATGTGTTCTGACTGAAAAATGTCCGCATCTTTTTAAAGGTTTTATCTGAAAGTTTGTCCTATATTCAATACATGTAAAAACAGCTGATCCTTGGTCTTGGTGAACGTAATGTTTTGCTGTATATACTTATACTTAAGTGTAAGTATAGATAGTTTCTACATCAGTGAAGATCCCTTATCTTGCAAGCCATCTTTGATGGCGACTTTAAGGGATTTTCTGATGAAGCGTAAATTTGTAATTTCTTCATTTGTGGTCCAAAAATTAAAAGCAATAAACCACTGGAAAGCTCTTGAAATTCATATTTTTCGAATACACTATTTTTTAAAATTGATAAAGGCACGAGGAATTAATACACAGAAATAAATTAAGTTATTGACTCATTGTATCTTTTTAGTTATTTTTTTTAACCCTTTAAACTATCAAAATAAAGTTTTGACATTTAAAATACTGCATGAAAGTTGTTAAATTTGATTTCAAATTCAGTAAAATAGACTTGAAAATATAAACATAGTGGCGAGTTTAATACAGCACATATTTCCACATTTCGGCCTGCATTATCTTCTACCTTCAAAGATGGCTGCCTTAATCTGTCTTATCAGTGCATATGACATCACATGGAAACTATCTAATAGGCTGTTTAGGCTATTTTACCTCACTTGTTTGACAATGCAAATCTTGAAAAATATCGCTTCAAATATCAAATATTAGTAAATCTATAAATAATTAAGCTAAGAATCGATTGATACGTCAGAATTGATTACCCGAGTCATACATGATGTCAAAAGTAAGTGGTCACGTGTTTTTCTTATTTTAAATTGCTATTTGTGCAGCGTGGCTCTGATAGGTAACATATTTTTTGTCATGACAAGTGGGTGTGTTATGCTTTACTTTCACTTGGATATAGGGCACTAATAAACAGCATTTCGCTGGATATTTTCATGCAAACAAAATTCATTTGGTTGCATGAGAGGAATAAACCTATAGGCTAAAGTGCCGAATACTACCTTTAAATTCGTATTGACATTAAGGGGAGGCCGGTTGCCGTGCGTTAAGTATCGATGACTCATAAGATCTCAGTCCCTAGCGATGTATCTGAGTCCCAAAGTTTTCTGTAGAAAGTTCTTACAGCCCTCTTCTAAATTTCGATTCGAGTGCATTCCGCGTAAAGAAATAAGCAACTCTTGAAACGAGTGGGTTCTGTGTTCAATGGTCCGTTTCGCGATTTGTACCTAACTCCTCCCTTTATCGTTATTTTGACAGTTTAGACCACCTTAAATGCTCACAAACAGTAGCACAAACAAAACGCACACGTTCTTTTGTATAAAGCAGACCAACCAGTAACCACGGGGTTTACACTAAACGCTGATTGGATAAGCCGGTTTATGGAAACAGGCTTCACCGAACCTTTTGGAACGGTCCATCCCAACCGGAACTGCTCGGATAATTCCGTCCTCGGGACAATCATCCCTCGGATGTATCTGGTGAAGTTATACTTGGTCAAATCACGATCGTTTTGTTAGCCGGAAGTCGCAAGAATATCCCTAAAAAGTAGTTGGCACAAAAAATAAACACTGCCATCGTTTGACAGCTGCGTGTCTGCTGCGATGGGTAAATTAAAATTGATTTTTTATTATTTTTTTTTAATTTGAAGCCGCCACAAAGTGAAGTTTCACAGGCATCGTACTGTAGTGAGCTGTCATCCGAGCTTCCATCTTTGTTTTTTTACGTTTAGGGAAATGACCGAGGTAATCCGATTACCTACATACATCCGAGAGATGATTCGTGAATTATCCGAGGTGTTCCGATTGCGGTCCATCCTTGGTCACAAATAATGTGTTCCATCTAAGGTTAGCGACAATGGCCTATGTAAGTATATACATGATCGCGTTTACAGTCAACTCACAGAAAGTGACCTTGTACCGGTTTGTTCTATGTCAATACGTGGTATTACAGTGAATACACTACTGTGTGTTTCACGTGTTCACCGACTCTGCATCTGTTATGTAGCGGCTTGAAAAAGCCCAAAGGTAGTGATAGGCCCTCCGATACCGGATGTATATATACCATAAATCCTGCATACCGATGAATCTAAATAACATGTGGTACCACGGGCTTGCATACAACCAGACAGCCATTGTTTCACTGCACAATGTTCCTATGGTGTTTACTGTTTACTTTGCATAATGTACATGTCAACTATACAGCATCTGTCTGTTTAAGAGTGTTTTCCTTGTGTGTTTTTGTTCATTACTGGAGCCGCTCTGGAGGGCGATGCCTTGTATGGAATGCATTTGTACATGGGACGATAGTGAAGCAGGCAATAACTGGAAATCGCAGCTGTTCTATTTGTCTTTTTTTTTTCGAGAAAACAACTGAGTATTCCGCTTTTAACAGTGAAGCCTGCAACAATAATGCGAAGCTTGCCATTGTAAAAGAGGTAGCAGGCATTATTAGAATTCGTAGCTGATTGGCGAGAAGTATTGTTTCACACAAGAAACCTAGCATGCCGAGATTCACAATGCGCTATGCAATTACAAACTGTCGTAGCAGACAAGGAAGAAAGCAAAGCAGCAGACAGTTGCCCAGCCTTTGTTGAAGCGTAAGCAAAGAAGCAGACAGGTTCCCAGCCTTTATTGAAACGTAAGCAAAGTAACAGACAGGTACCCAGCCTTTATTGAAGAAGCCTTAATTGAAGCGTAAGCAAAGTAGCAGACAGGTACCCAGCCTTTATTGAAGCAGGGTACAGAATCAGAGATGTTTGATGTGTAGCAATTAAATAACATCAAACTGGAACATCCAATCAATGGGGCCACATTCTCGATCTGTTGTAAAGCAAACACTAGGAGCAAATCATTTAAAGGTGATATCCGACAGTTTGGACCAAACTATTATTTCTCAAATAACCAAGTAAATCATTGTTACCTGACAAAGTCATGCAAAATGCTGCTCATTGATGCCCTAGATCAGTGTGAACAGTGAAAAATAAGCACCCATTTTCATTCTAAACAGGTATTTCCTATCTGAGCCACGCTGCAGAGATGACTATTTTTACCTAGAAAACCATGTGACAACTCACTTTGAGGTTACATTATATCGTCATCCGGGTAATCCGCTCTGGCGTCGATATCTATTTTTTAGCAGAGATCAGTATCGTGCTCATTTATAGATTTGGAATGAATAAACGTTTAGAATGTTTTTATCGCATTATGTAGTCTTAAATATTGTTAGTGTTCAAAACCGTGTCTCCTTTTACTAAAGCATGGGTTTATGCAGAAATTTTGCCCTAATTCGCCAAAGCAGGAATAAGTTATTGTCACATGAATGTGATAAAGGCAAAGTGTCGGACACCACCTTTATCACATAGTTCGGTATACTTTTTGCCATTATAAATAAGTAAACGAAATTACTCAATGGTTGTTATATCAGTTTTTAAGACCATGCTCTCTGCGGCGCTTTCTCTGTAAAGCCATGTCATAAGCTTTATTGCTAGAATTTGCAAAAAAATAAAATTATTTCTCCTAAAATGAAATAGTTGGTGACGATTTAAAAAAGTTAGCTAAAGCACAGCATATAATTCAGTTATTATTTGTAATAAAAGAACGTCCACATCAAATCCATTGCTCTTTATTGAATCCGCCGCAAACAATGAAACTGATCTACCGAATGAGCTTACACTGCAGTGTCATTAGCATTACCGCACGGATTCAAGTTCTGGGCGGGGCGAAAACCCAACTGTGGAGAGGTGTTTCAGTTGAATCTGCGGTTTGCAAAATGTTATCTTCAGTAATTTGTCCTGATGTGTTCCTCCAAAATATTAACTAGATGTCGCCATAATAACCAATATAGTGTCAGTGTAACAAGAGTAAAGTCGAACACCGTTTTTAACCCTGTTTTAACCTGTAAAAAGATCTCTTTTAAGTGTACGGTCCTTCGCATGTACATAGTTCGACAATACTCTGCCAACCGAGGGATGAACGAAATTGGAAGAAGAAGAAGAAGAAGAAGAGAAGCTTCTAAAGGCTTCCAGTTTAAGCTGTAAACAATCAAACAAGTTATCTGACGCACAACAGCAACGGACATCCAATGAATAGAAGAGTTTATTATGAGCAGTTAGACTGGAAATGATTTAAAGATAATGTACTAGCCCAACTAAAACTCATTTAAGGAATACAGTACGAAGTTGAAGTGGTACGCAGTCTGTAAAACCCCTTGAAACCCTTAACCAACGCATGAGTCATTTAACACCATGGTGATTACTGTTTAGCAAAAGCATACACATTGTGCTTAAACATATTTATCTAACATCACTTAAATAGCCTTCTGGCAGTTACCCCACTTGCGAGAAAATGTTTCTTTGCAGTCCACTCTGAGATTTAAAGCAGTATACTTAGCATGATATTGTCTCATCCGGCAACGTAAAGACGTAATGATGACAGATTTCACTGGCTGCTTTTCACCACTTTAGGCTACTTAAGGGCACGAAAGCATTAATAGCCATGAATAATACGGGCCGATGCACGAAAGTAAGTGGGGCGGGGTGGGGAGGGGAAACACAATTCAAAGTCTGTATACCTTGAACTTTCTGACCTAACCTAACTTCCGGTCTAGCTTTTTTCGGTTGGGCCCGGAATTGTGGGTAAGAAAACCGGAATTGGAATTATAGACTGTAGTTGCAAATTTATTTTGTAAAAGTTCTGTTTATGCAAGAAGCTTGTGCTGCAGTCTAAAGACTGATTTTGATATTTGTGCTTTCCATCGAACGCTTTGCATGAGTTAAAATTCAAGCGTGCCGAATGATGATGATGCCGAACTGTGTTTATTCTAAAAACAGTCAAATTGTATCCAGAATGTATCCTAATGACAGTTTGTTTCACATTTGATTACACTTCATAGATACGCATTCATATCTTAATTAATTTCAAATATTGTTGTTTAGTACGAGTCATTAGAATATTTCTTGCTTTCTTTCTCCTGATATGAAAGATATATTTCTTGCAAGTTCATGTCTATTTTATGCGACTGTGACACGGATAAAATAAAACATAGTTTACTCATGACCTAGTAAAATAAGTTGAACCGGATAAGGGAGATAATTCAGATCCAGAGGGATCATACCTGGCAGCTTTCTGACCAGGATCTACAGTATTTGCTGCACAGCAGATCCAGAAAATGTTGGTGGGTGTATAAATCAAGATTCAATAAACTTTGGCGCTGAAATACTGGATATGCATACACAATAGGGACCTTAACTTTGACCTAAGCAGTCAACAGACAAAAATTACTTTAAAAGCTTAGTATTTTTTAAGCTTACATGTATGTGTTTTCACAAATGTACTCTTTTGCCTGGTTGGTGAGGGGGGGGGGGGTGGAGGTGAGGGGGGGGTGTGTGTGGCTGCATCCCCTGGTCACAGGCACACCTTGTTTTTTATCCTTAAAAGAGGAAGATTTGATGATGATGATGATAATATAACTCTAAATACAAATAACATAAAAGTTTAGCGATCTGTCTCGACAATATAGTTTTGTAAATAATTTAGATCATATGTACATAATACATAATAATTGACAACGCTTTCAGTCCGTCATGTAGGTAATGCCTAAGTTCATATTAGTTTACAATGGCATTATTTATATGCATTACCCCTTAAAAGCAATTACAAATATTCATGTTCACTATTCAGCAGTCAATTTTTAGAAACCGTTAACCTGACATTTCAAAATTTATAATTAAATAGCGGTTATTGTCTCATTAGTTTATGTGCATGAAATATGATAACAAACTTTTAACAGCATGACTGAACTGCAAAATGTACTCTAAGGTACTTATCGATGTTTTAATGCAAATTATACTTAATCGCGCTTTATTTATGTTTTATTGCAGCGACTGTTTAACTGAATGTTTTACTGCAAAGTGTACATGCTAGTTAAGGTGATTTTTCAATGTGCTTTATTGCAGAAGGTTCCTAAGCGACTATACTCGATGTACGTTTTATTGGGAAGAGTGCTTAATCGTTCTTAATCGATGGTTTAAAGGAAAGCTTACATCCAAGCGCTTCATCGATGTTTTTTTTTTTTTTTTTTTTATTGGAAACTGTATTACGCAGACGTAGTTAAGCCTGCTTCATCGATTTTTAATGCAAAGTATACTTTTATATTGTCAAATATGTCGTTTTAGTGAAGATCATGAATGGCATGGGGGCGCCCGTGACGTAGTGGTAGATCGCCGATTTGTAACTCCTCTGACCTGCTTAGCCTCTCACCACGTTGGTTTGAATCCCGTTCAGGGCGATGGACTTAATGTGGGAAGGTCTTCCAGCTGACCTGCGGTGCGCCGGTGGTTCTACCCAGACATTTGTATGGGGTCTTCCTCCACCAAAACAGCTGGACGTTGCTGAAATGATCATAATTGGTCGATGCAATGTATCTTAAAAATAACAAAAACGAATGGCGGACCGATTGTCGAGTCTTGACGCTATTTCTGTTATACCTGCGTTTATTTCCAGGTTTGGGACGAGGAGATAGCTGTCACTGCCATTAGGTGGGCGGAAAATTGTTATACGAACCATGACGCCGGCTACAAGCGTTATGCCTTCGGTGAGTTGTTGTGTATGTTTATTCGCATATGCTCGTTTAATTGTCTTTCATTTTTAAAGCAAATTTAATTCTGCTCCTCCAATTAAAGAGTATCCAATTATTGTTAAAATGCTTCAAAGCTGGGTTTTGAGGGTTCGAATCCCGGTATGGCAATGAATGGCCAACTTTTTTCCCCCTACTTTTTCACTTTTACTATTATTTCTGCATCATTCAACCAGATTAAGAAGAAAAAGTGTTTAGTTTTTAATTTTTATTTTGTAAATGACTGTTAATTTTGTTTGTTTGTTGGGTTTATTGTCCCACCAGCAGTATTTCAGTTATCTGGAGACAGTGTCCACTTGAAGCAGATATAGTGCTGCCTTCACTGTGTATAGCTTGCCGTGAACACCTGGCATGATACCACACCCAGTCACATTATCCTGACACCGGGCCAACCAGTCGTGGAACTACTCTTATATGTGCCTGGAAAGTGGAGCTACAAGATGGAGCAAGCTGGTCGGAACCTGCACTCAAGGGCGGATCCAGAAACTGTCGGTGGTAGGGGGTATGAATCAAATTCAACTTAATCGCAGTAAATACTTTACTGTATATTAATAATACAATTATGATATTATCCGAGGAGTTCCGATTAAGAGTCTTATGTGTCATGTGCCTACCCAAAAATGCTACCAAATCGCAAAAATGCCACCAAATCTCAAAAATGTCACCAAATCGCAAAAATGCCACCAAATCATAAATCGCGTGTCATAATTGAATTTTATTCCAGACAATTCCAAATGTTAACTGCATGACGTAATTGTTCTATGGGACAATATACAAACTTATAAACACACGTGTGTGAATTAAAGTACTAAACACAGTTGCACAAAATGCGTCCGAATTGTTGCAGGAAGGTTTTCGGTTGGTCAAAACCTGGCATGGGCCTCTTACAAAATGACATGGGCAGCCGCCATTAAGCTATGGGAAGACGAAAAGACACTATTTACATTCGGGGGCAGCAATTCATTTTCTGTAGTTGGTCATTACACACAGGTAAGTGTAGATACTAATCTTAGGTGCAGACTGAGAAGTGAAATAATGAATATAACTAATTGCCTCAACATGTACCTGTTAAATAGGGGCAACATTTTTTCATTTTAAAAGAGAAAATATCAAAACAAGTAATACTTTATCTCATTAAATAAAGTGTTTTGTTAATTGTTTTTGTTGATTTTTGTTGATGATGAGGTTTGTATATTTGTCTGCATCTAATTATGGAGGGAATAAATGTATTGAGGTGGTATCTGACACTCTGGACAAAAAAAGTGTTTCCTCACACAACCAGAAAAAAAAATTGTTCCCTTAATAGATCTTGCGAAATGCTGTTTATTGAAGTCCTTAGTATGTAACAAAAGTCAAACATAACACCTCAATCGTCATTACAAACATGTATTTTCTAATTGAGACAAACCACGCGACAACTTACTTTTGAGATCGTGGTATATCGTCATCCGGGTAGTCCGTGCTGACGTCGGTATCTATTTTTAGCGGAGATCACTTCCATGCTCGTTTGTTTATAGATTTGAAAATAATGTACACTTAGCTTTATTATTTTGGCAATGTGTACTGTCTCACATATAGGTAGAGTTTAAAATCGTCTTTACTCAGACGAAAAAATAAGTTTATGCAGAATTGTGCATACTTTCCAAGAAACCATGCAAAATAATGTTACATGCATTTGGTGTAGGTAAACTGTCGGTTAGCACCTTTAATATATCAATATAACTTTGCGTGCAGGTGGTATGGGACCAGACGTATACTGTCGGCTGTGGTGCCGCAGAATGTAAAGGTCCACGAGGCTCGATCTATTACTACGTTTGTAACTATGGACCCGCGTAAGTATCTAACTGTCGTCAGCAGCAACAAAATATCGATAATAAATAAAACCTGGCGCTCGTGATAATTTGTTAGTGCAGTAAACGTCTTTGGGATATATCGCATTGTTTAGTGTCAGACCGTCGCCGAAAAACCTTTGGTGTGTTGGTGTTTTGGAGGTAGTGGTGATGTTGTTGATAATTATGATGATGATGGTGGTGGTGGTTGTGGTGGTGGTGGTGGTTGTAAAGGTGGTGAGGAGGAAGATGGTGATGTTGCTGCTGCGACTGATTATGATGACACTAATTATGATGAAGACGTTGACGACAATAATGATGATGATGATGATGATGATGATGATGATGATGATGATGATGATGATTATGATGACTACTACGGCGAAGATAATGATTAAAATTTGTGTTTTTTTTTCGGTTGACAGGGGGAATTTTGATATAAATAACCCATACCAAACAGGACCAACGTGTGGCGATTGTCCCGGGCACTGTAACAACGGACTTTGTGGTAAGTTCTTCGTTCTTAACGATGGATAAGTCGGTACCAACACTGTTTTCAAAAAAAGAAAAAAATAATAGTTTGATTTTTCCTGAAAAGATTCTGCGAAATGCTGTTTATTTTTGCCCTAGATTTGTGTGTTCCCTATCACAGATAGAAAATTAATATTCTTGGCCAATGCAATTTTAACAATCGGGAATGGTGTGTTTTCCATTTCCATGAGATAAGAACTAAGCAGTATACCGCGCTGAATGTCTCTGAGGTTAAAAATATCTGAAATTCCCATCCTACATATTTATCGTCTTGGAAATAATGGACATTTGTGTGTGTGTGTGTGTTTGGGGGGGGGGGGGTTGTTGTTGTTTTGTCCTACATCTGAAATGGTGTTAAAATTTACTAGGAACAAATACTTATTTGGACAGAACGTATGACCAATTACACAGAAACACGATTAAAGCATTGTCACATGTGATACATCCATGCAAACTTTTGGAAACAAGCCTTTAAACTATGACGGGCAAAGCGATGTAACACTGTCGAATCATATTGTAACTGAATCGGATATTTTGATCGTCAATGTCACATTGACAAATCAAATGGTAACTGAATTTGATATTTTTCAAATCGTCGATGTTACATTGTCAATACCCACAAGGTATTTCCATGTGATATTTTGCTTACCATCCGTTTTACACTGTCAAAAATCTCACCGTATGGCGATTTTGTCATTTTCACCTTGATTAATTTGCGTAGAACTGGGGCAGATCTAACTTGATTTTATAAAAGGTGATTTGATCTAAGCTAGCAAAATGTACGAAACAAAATAGTTTTGCTGCAAATACACTGGATAAATCGATCGTTTTTAATTTCCTCAGACTGCGGTGGTCAGGTGTGCTACAACGGGGGTGAACTAGACGTGTCGACGTGCCAGTGCAAATGTGTAAAAGACAACGACATGTACGTCAAGCCGTCCTGCGACTGTAAGTATATTGCATATGAGTGCTGCCTTCACTGTGATAGAAAACGTTAATAGGAAACACTCATTAGCATTTTCAGTCAGTCCTTAAAGCGTATGAAAGGGGAGGCAGTCACTGTATCGTCTTTTAAGAATGATCTGCTAAAAACCAATTCAAAATTTATTATAAATGTTACTGCTGTTAATAACGATGATGATGGTGGTGGTGGTGGTTGAGGTGATGGTGAAGATGAAGCTGATGAAAATAGTGGTGATGACGAGGAGGTGGAGGAAAATGAGGATTAGGTTGATGATGAAAATGACGATGCTTGTTGTTTCAGTAAATTGTACAGGCACAGTAGACCCACGCTGGTGTAAACAGTTTGATGTGACTGCCTGTGAAAAATTCGCCAACATTCCGTACGAATGTCCACACATGTGCGGCTGGTGTCCGGGTAAGAGATACTGAACTGATTTGTTGTTGCGTGATTCGTTGAAAATATTTTAATGGAAGTGTTAAAAGGTGTTATCCGACAGGTATGCCTTCTAATACATGTAACAACTCAATACACTTGTTCTGGAGAATGTATGCATAACTTCCCGCATAGACTTATACTTAACTTTAAGTAAAAGCTGTTTATAATATTCTCCAAATTGTCAGACTATACAAATCTTAAATTTGTAAATTAACTTTCAATAGCCATTGCTTCCAAATCTATAAATAAGCACGATAGTGATCTCTACTAAAAATAGATATCGACGTCAGAGGGGATTTACCGGGTAACGATATAACGTGCTCTCAAAAGTAAGGTGTCACGTGGTTTTCTTAGTTTATAAATACAATGCAGCCATCTCTGCAGCGTGGCTGAGATAGGAAATACCTGTTTGCAATTATGAGTTGGGATTTATGCTTGATTGTTCACAGAGATCTAAGGCATCAATGAACATCATTTTGCAGGACCGTTTCCGATAACTATGAGTAATTTGGATTATTTAGAAAACAAATGTATGTCCAAACTGTTGGATACAATCCTTTAAGAGTATATGACAGTTTGCCTATATAACATTCATATAACAATACCTTACCACTGGGGAATTTGGGCATAATATCTGCATAAACTCATACTTTAGTATAAGTAATGGTGGTACATATCGCGATAAAAACACTCTAAAGGTTCATTCATTCCAAATCTATAAATGAGTACAATACTGACCTCTGCTAAAAATAGATATCGCCATCAAAGCGGACTACCAGGATGACGATATAATGTAACCTCAAAAGTGAGTTGTCACGTGGTTTTCTTCGTAAAAATAGTTATCTCTGCAGCGTGGCTCAGATAGGAAATACCCGTTTGGAATGAAAAATGGGGGTTAATAGTTCACTGTTCAAACTGATCTTGGGCGTCAATGAGCAGCATGTTGCAGGACCTTTTCAGATAACAGTGACTTATTTGGTTAATTGAGAAAACCTTTTTGGTCCAAACTGTCGGATACCCCCTTTAAGACACCATCTGAAACATTTTTCTATAAAATAGTAATCATAGGCAACTGACAAAAGAAACACCGGACCAAAGGCGTAATCCTTCCTTTTTCACGAAGCCAAATCTCATACTGCTAGTCCTCTAGTCGCATGGGTTCGAGGCCTGACTGTACGAAGGACCAAATGTCGGAAGATCTTCCAGCTGACATGCGATGCATGGTTGACACGTGCACTCCCCAAACAGTTGTCTAGGGCATTCCTATACCAACTTAGCTGGACGTCGCTGCATTGATCATAATTTTGTCGTTGCGGTGCATTTTAAAAAAACAACAACAAGCAAACACGTAGCCTATATATTGTGTGGTATTTATTGAAATATTCTTGCAAATATATACTTAAAGATACTCGTTTAAAGGCTAACAAAATGGTAGGGGGATAATAGATTCGTTTTTAGCAGGACAAAAACGCGAATTTACAAAAATAAGTAATTATGTATTTTACAATAACATATCCGATATAAAATAACGAAAAAATCGGTTCAAAACATATTTTAAAACCCCGACATTATGTATCATATTTTTTATCCAACTTTTATCAAAGTTGTCCAAACCAAGTGAATTTCGGCATTCTAAATGGATAATTTAGAAGACCTTAATTAAATGTCAACATTTAAATCGAAAAATCGTCATGAAAATTAAAAATTCTAACGATTAAAGTATCTCTTTACGTGTATTTGCAAAAAAGCACATTTGTTAAGCATTTTCAATTGAGTCCATGTATTACTTTTAAAAATACGCCTTCATTTTATATGCAGTCTTATTACTCTACATGGATAAAAAAAAAATCGGAGGACAGTCCAGTTCCGTATTCCCCAAATCGTTTAACATTGCTACGTACCTTTTTCGTATTCACAGCGTGGTAAACAGTCACTTGAATTGTAAAAAAAATATATATTTAGATGTAATAAAATGAACCAAATTTATGTCAACTTCATCTAGGAATTGAACATCATACGGCAGTATCAACCTAGAACAATTAAAATATATTAACTTTGCAAGAAATATTTCGTTTATTACATATATACTGTAAGGGCTATGCACATTTATTAAAACAGCTGTTTAACTGCACCATATTTAATACCGATTGATTTTTTATTTCAGCTCTTTTGCCAATTCCATGTCTACTGTGTTGAGACTATTTTGTAACTTTTGGCTGTTATCATGTACATGTTTAGTGCAATAAAAATTAATTGAAAACCGATTGCTTACTTAATTGAATGGTCCAATGGTTTAATTGAAAAACTGATTGATGAATTAATTGAATAGTCCAATGATTGGTTTACTTCATACTTAACTGACTTATTTAGACGAAAACATCTTCTTTTCCTGATTACTAAATCGAAAAGGCTGACAGACTCTCAGTAATCTATTTAATCTTATTTAATTTTATCACAGTCCAACTAACGGATAAGATTCTTTCTAAACAATAAAATGCAATTTGCATTTCGTTTATTCAAACACAATGCGACATGAATGCTTTATAAGAACTTCATTTAAATTTTGATTTGTATCTTTAAATATACCAGCGTAATATATAGTCACCTATAACGACGTCAAGCTAAGCGGAGAACAAACCCATACAAATGCCTGGGTAGAGCCACCGACGCACCGCAGGTCAGTTAAAAGACAAATGTCTGGGTAAAACCACCGTCGTGCCGCATGTAAGCTTAAAGACCGTCCCACATTAGGCTTGTCTCCCCGCCCGGCACTCAAGCCCAGGCAGTGAGAGACATGGCAGTCGGTTACTCTACCACGCCGGCAGAAACACACCGACGAGAAATAATGGGGGTTCTTTTAAATAACATTATAGATGTTAGGAAGGCTGTGCAAAAATCTCAGGGATCAGGATAAAACAAACTTGTGCTTAATTCGAAGAAACAGTCGTGGGATTGTGTTTGTTTCAGCTGCTGCTTTCGACTTCCGGTACGAGGGTTCCTCGCCAGCCGTGTCAATGAGTCGGTCAATTATCATCGCGCTGCTAATGCTGTCCTGGGTTCTTAGACAGATGTAGTATCTACTGTACAACGTCTAGGACAACTGACAACACACCGCCACGGACAACAGACAACACACCACCACGGACAACAGACACCAAACCGCCACGGACAAAAGACACCAAACCGCCACGGACAACAGACACCAAACCGCCACGGACAACAGGCAACACACCGCCAGGAACAACAGACAACACACCGCCACGGACAACAGACAACACACCGCCACGGACAACAGACAACACACCACCACGGACAACAGACACCACACCGCCACGGACAACAGACAACACACCACCGCGGATACAATGTAACAGACAACACATCACCACTGACACCAAACAACACACCACCACGAATAACTAACACATCACTCGGACAACAAACAACACACCACCACGGACAACAGACAACACACCACCACGGACAACAGACAACACACCACCACGGACAACAGACAACACACCGCCACGGACAACAGACAACACACCACCGCGGATACAATGTAACAGACAACACATCACCACTGACACCAAACAACACACCACCACGAATAACTAACACATCACTCGGACAACAAACAACACACCATCACGGACAACAGACAACACACCACCACGGACAACAGACAACACACCGCCACGGACAACAGACAACACACCACCACGGACAACAGACACCAAACCGCCACGGACAACAGACAACACACCACCACGGATACAATGTAACAGACAACACATCACCACTGACACCAAACAACACACCACCACGAATAACTAACACATCACTCGGACAACAAACAACACGCCGCCACAGATATCTCACCATCACGGACAAAAGACAACACACCACGATAAACAACAAACAACACACCACCACGAACACCAGACAACACACCACACGGACATCAAACAGTACTCCACAATGGACAATAGTATGATAGTATGATGAAGTATGAAGTATGATCCCTCTGGATCTGAATTATCTCCCGTATCCGGTTCAACTTATTTTACTAGGTCATGAGTAAACAATGTTTAATTTGATCCGTGTCACAATCGCATAAAATAGACCTGAATGTTGCAAGAAATATGTCCTTTCTAATATAAATATTTCATTTTTAAAGTTTTAGACTAAACTACAGAAAAAAGTTTAAATATTAACGATGTAGGCATTCACTTATAACAAAATGTAAATGTTCATTATGCAGAAATTTAGCTTTGCCATATATGTCTATGTTGTATGGTTTCTATCGTGTAAGCCTGACCAGCGCATTGGCCAAAACCAACAACAAGACTCGTTGTATAAATTCACAGGAGACGCGTTTTTATCGAGTGTTTTGACACATTAATTGAAACTTTACCGTGTCAGAGTATTTCCTTTTCTGTGATATCACGTTGTGTACATTTGATCTGGTGCATCGCTTAAGCACCAAACATTTATCTAGAGTGTTTCACACAGATTTCCGTGCATATATACACCACATAATTAGTATTACCCAGGTGCTATAGATCTAACAGCCTGGTGCTTATTTGTGTGCACCAAGCAACTTAATATAAATATTTTCCATATTATAAAGGATTACACTCCATCCGACTTGGATATGCCCCGCGTCGTCATCTCTAAATATTCAAGGCAGTAAAGTGTTATAAGTGTGTTTTCACATTAGAGCAATGAGATTATTAATTATGCAGTGGAAAATGAAAATCGCAACTGCTTAGCCTGTTCCGGCAAATCCTTTTTCGTGGAAATGAGCGATGTTAGCCGATTGTTAATAACATGGCAAGCAATAATTTGGGATGTTAGTGCAGCAGACAATAGCATCAAGTATAACAGCTGAAGTTGACGTTGAGAAAGAATACATTTAAAAGATGTTACATTTCAAGAGATAACGACATTTTAGACAACCATTTTAATGCTATTTTCGATGATGGTATGAAGGAAAATAAATGTTTCTGCGTCCGGATAACAGTGGCATATATATATTGGCATCCTTTCTGACTTTTGAAGTAGGGACTTAATACATACGTATTAACTTCTGTCCTGTCACGCAGTATCACACTTTTTATCTATGCCTTAACTTTATCATAAAGTCCCTGATTTTGTATTGCATGTAGCATTTATATGTATTTATTATTAAAAATGTGTAAAAAAAAATAAAAAAATATTTCATATAAACTTCAACTTTTCTAGTATATTGTTGTTTTTATCTGTTAGTTATGTATATTTTGATAGCTTGTTTCAGGTTGGTAAAGCGTAGGGTCCGATACGGCATTAGTAAATTGTTAAGTTTAAACATGTCAATTTTGAAAATATCAGATGTCGAGCCGAAACGGTTCCCTGCAAACACTTCGTACTTAGTGAACAAAATAAGAGACATTAGTAAAAAGGTCTCACCCGGATATTCCTAAGTGCAAGTAGGCCATTTTATTTGGATTACTCGGTTTTAATCCTTGTGACCTTTGGAGTGTATGTTGATTTAGTTTGAATAGTGACACTTAGATTATTAATTATCAACAAACTTGACAATTTTCTTTGTTTTTAATAACATGGTAAGAATTTCAGTGGATTTAATTACCAAATGTATGGAAAGGAAAGAAATGTCACAATTTTAATAGCATCATCGCCGTAAAACAGTGGATAAAGTATAATGATAACTGAAACGACTTGCTATTTGGACGCCCTCAGATATTTATCTGACAAGGGAGACAACCTTCTTTTTTCCCATTCCAATACCTAAGTCGACTCTGATTTTTTTTTTAAAAATCCTGTTATGTTAATGATTTTATATGCTACCCTCATATCAGTACTATTTTTATTATGAATGTGGTATTCGCATTCAACCTCAAAACTGGGCTCTCTTTATTCCTCTGATATTCGCTATTCGCTTCATTGTCGTGTTGTTAAAGGTGGTATCCGACCAGATTATTTCTCTCTCAAAGGACCAAAATAAATTATTGTTGCCTGAAAAAAAAATCGCAAAATGCTGATTATTGATGTCCTATGTCAATGAGAAAAGTGAAGCATAACACATCACTCGTCACTACAAATAGGTGTTTCCTATCTGAGCCACGCTGCAGAGTTAGCTATAATTAAACTAGGAAAACTATGTGACCTGTAACTTTTTATCATCATTCGGGTACACCGCTCTGATGTCGATGTCTAAGCAAAGATCGCGATCTTGTTTTTTTATAGTTTTTGAAAGCATGGACATGTAGATGATCAAACTGTAGGATACCACCTTTAAGTTCTTCATGTCCTTATTATACAAAAAAACAAATAAAACATCAAAATCTTTAACAAAAATATATGCAGTTAATACTAGTTTTATTACCATTCACCGAGTTCAAAAAAGAAAATTCTTATATTTGTAAATATAACTATGTCACTTTCGTTCTGTATAGTTTGAAAAGTGTTTCTTGTCACAAATTTATTGTCATATATTTACTCTCATATGAAAAATTCTATTTTGAATAAATTCGACATTGTAGTTGAGTATGTTGTGTTAATCGCCCATGTAATAGTTTGTGTATTTCTATCTTTTAAATAGCTCGGTCAAACGGATTTTGGTGGGAAATATGGCATTGTGAAAAATGGGCATGCAAGCTTTTTTTACATATGATTCCAACGGTGTGTTAATACATGTATTTTAAAGAATTTTAAATAACTTGTTACAGTGTGTTCTTTCCTGAAATCTAAGTTTTTGTTCATTGTGATAAGGAAAGGCAGCATCGACGGAGATGAATCCTAAAAGCTGTCAAAAATAGCATTGCTCAAGTTTGACCTTGAATTTTTAAATGCTTCTCAATTATTTAATAGATTGGATCAATGTAATTAAAACAAATAAAAAATGTGACCAAGCTAATTCTTAAATTTTGTGCCAGACGTCAGATGTACGACACGTACCATGGACAGTTGAATTTGTAAAAACAAAACAAAGAATCTTTTAAAATAACATTGCCTTTAAAATCCAATACATATTTTAATTTATATATACATATATATATTTCTTATTTTTCGTGGAACAGATGTGGCAAAACCATAAGCAATGAGTTTTGTTCAAATCAAACCACTATTTGTGAAACTGCCAACTATACTAATAATGTACAGGTCGACATTTTTCTAATCAATTAGCATTCTATTAACTACTCAAGAGTAAAACTGTACGCATTACTCTCCTAAACAATGCATGCTATTAACATAATACTATGTTTTAACACACACACCAGCCAAAAA
Organism: Sinonovacula constricta; assembly: GCA_007844125.1. NCBI lineage: Eukaryota > Metazoa > Mollusca > Bivalvia > Cardiida > Solecurtidae > Sinonovacula > Sinonovacula constricta. The sequence goes on along the minus strand of CM017568.1, from coordinate 49,833,766 downwards.
AAGTTCATTGTCCGCGCAGACAATTGCAGGAAAACAGGGTTATTTTGTCACATTTTCGCTCAAAATACTTCGCGATTTGTGTCACTGCATACGCTTGCTATTTACTCGATGTTCAATTTAGAAGGGTAATATGACGCATTCATGTATTTCAAAATCATTTAAAAGAAATTTAAAAACTATTTATCATGATGATAATGATGGTAATAACAATAATAATAATAATAATAAAAATAATGATGATATTAGTCTGCGTGACACCATGACAGTTCCAAGAAACAGGGCCCATAAATTACCCAGCGTCACCCGATTGACACTAACAGTGACCACCGAGAAGACCTCGTGTTGTCGATGCACGTGTGCAGTGCTGACATTAATAATATATCGCGGCCCTTCATTGTCCCCGTGTCGGTACCCATGTTTCGGGTACGCCGTCGAGACAACGGCCGCGTGGGGGCCCTACGGTGGCACTGACGGGCACTGACATTCGATGGCAACCGTAAATGGGGTCGTAGGACCAGGGTGCTCTTTCTTTGCCCGCTATCTGGGCAATGTGGTTAATTGGTAAATTAAAATTTCAGCATGACCGCTAATGTTATTAAATATTTCTTTTTTTTTTATCTTCTTTAATAAAAACGAAATGAAGACATCATCAGCTTCAGCTTCTTCTTCTTCTTCTTCTTCTTCTTCTTCATAAAATAGATCATCATCATCATCTGTTTACAGCATTTTGCGGGATCTTTTAATCAAATAATTTGTTTGGTTGCATGAGAGAAAAAATGTCTGAAACGGTCGGATATCACCATTAAAGCCTCACCTACGCAGAATATATTGTTGTTTATATTCCAAGGGGTTGGATTTTCATGAGCTAAACTGATTTTTTTTTATTTTTAACATTGCTCATCTGTCATAATATAAACAATATCTTCAATTTGGTCGGTTAAGGAGCAGAAAGTCGCTCGTGTTTGTCTCACTCGCGCCACTGTAGACAAGGGCGGGACGTTACCGCACCGTTACCCAATCGCATATTACGGACACCATTTATCACCACCATTAAACACTCTTAACGAACATGACAGAGCATATTACGAAGAGTGTCGCAAGCTGTCACGTGATCATCTGACAATAATGCAGGAGCAAATTGAATTCATTAAAGATTCCTGACGGAATAATTAGCATACGACTGATGACAGCGGAGGCTATAGAAAGTAAAGTCGGAGATTTTCGGTCCAGGAGTCATATCCCACTGAACCTGAACATCAGCTGGATATACCACACTCCAGGTAGCGTGATTTTTTGTTGTATTTGTAAAAAAAATGTACATTATAACTGAAATTAAAGGTGTCTCATTAAATACACAGTTAATGTCGTTAATCACAAAATTACTTACAAGTATTTTTTCATCTGGATTTATTTACAAATTTGAAGAAAAATAAGTTATTACCAGTTCGTTAGTCTTATGCATAAGTGTACATGAATATTGATTGATGGGCAGTAATGTGCATTTTCAGGAATTATCATACATGCACGTTGTACATTTATTGCATTTTTAAACATCAGAACAAACGAATATATGCAAATGGACTTCAAATTAAAATGATGTAAGGCGTATCTTTTAGTATTTATTTATACAATTATCAATCAATAACAGTAATGCTAAGTCAGGGGCATGCACTTAAAATTACACTTTTTTATCAAGTAGCGAAAAAAATATTGATGTGAATATCTACCATGTGTTTGGTGTGCATTTTGTTGAATTAAAAGCGAAATGAAATTTGCAGGCAATGATTATACCAAAGTTGCAAGAAGTAATTGTCCGAAATTTGCGAGAAGTGATTATATGAAAATTGAAAGCTATAATTGTATGAAATCTGCAAGTAGTAATTTTACGAAATTTTTCAATGTGAACATTGCAAGCAGTGATTATATACAACTAGAAAAAAAACTTATATGAAATCTGCAAGCAGTTATTTTACGAAATTTCTAAGAAGTGATTAGACGAAATCTGTCAGGAGTGATTTTATGAAAAATGCAAGCAGGGTTTGTATGAAAATTGCAAGATTTGATTAAATAAAATTAGCAAGCAAAATCATATTGTATTTGCAAGAAGTAATTATATGAAACGTGCAAAATGTCAAAATAAAAAAATTCAAACAGTGATTTTATGAAAGTTGCAAGCAGAGATTTTATCAAATTTGCAAGCAATAATTCTATGAAATCTGCAAGAAGTTATTATATGAAATGTGCAAAATGTCAAAATAAAAAAAATTCAAACAGTGATTTTATGAAAGTTGCAAGCAGTGATTATATCAAATTTGCAAGCAATAATTCTATGAAATCTGCAAGAAGTTATTATATGAAATGTGCAAAATGTCAAAATAAAAAAAAATCAAACAGTGATTATATGAAAGTTGCAAGCAGTGATTATATCAAATTTGCAAGCAATAATTCTATGAAATCTGCAAGAAGTTATTATATGAAATGTGCAAAATTTCATGATATAAAAGTTGCAAACAGTGATTATACGACGTTTGCAAGGACTAATTATATGAAAATTTCAAGCAGTGTTTTTTTTTGAAATTTTCATGCAGTGTTTACACATGTATATGCAATTTGCAAGCAGAGATTATATCAAAGTTTCACGAGAGAGTATTTATTTTAGTCGTCATCCGCGGCGGCGGCCGCTGCCATTTGACTGCTGTTATCACTATAACTATTAGAGTTGCATACTTTAAAACTTTTAAATACATAAAAATAGCATTCCTTCGTAGAACGATTCAATCGTATGCTGCACAACATTTACTACAAAACCTTTACATACGTAGCGAAAAGCTTTAGTTTCACGTATAAATCATCATTACTCTAAGCAATACTGCTGTAACAAGCATCTAAAATATATTTTCAATCACCAATTTAATACGTATATTTCTTTTTGCTGTTATAACTTAAAACTCTCTACTAAATAAGTCTGATATTTAATTTTTAAAAAAACAACAATACAAAAACATGCACCGCCGTATCAAAAAACTGCGAGACCTGCCCGCCCAACAATGTTGTATCTGCACTGAGCACGTCTACTTTTTGACAGCGCAACACGTCTCGTGACTTGTCTTGGTGACACGCAAACAAAAGAACGTAACAATTTCAACAGTAAACATAAACATTTAAGGTCACATACTTTCTGAATATTATCCCACCTTAGAGTCCATTATTTAAGGGCCTTCCTCATTAGTGTCATTATTACCTGTATATAAATATTGTTAGTCTTGCAATATTCTTAACAACCAGTCAATAATGAACATATTTTTTTAATAATTGATTTTTTTTTTTCTCCCTGTGTCTATAATAAGCGCTGATTAAATGGAACTTTATCACGAAATAAGTAATATCGATACTGACTAGTATTCCAAGCTTTTCATTTCCGGGCGTTGCACAATGAACATGCGATGTATAGGGTCTGTATACTTGCAAGTCATTTTTAGCGCCGATCTGCATTTTATGGGGACGATAGTTTATTGTTTATTGGGTTTATCGTCCCACCAACAGTATTTCAGTTATCTGGAGACGGTGGGGACGATAGTGAAACTGGCAAAAACAGGAAATCGCAGCTTTTCTATGAGACCTTTTTCAGAGGAATGAACTAAGTATTCCGGTGGTGTGTTTTTTTAATTGTAGCTAACAGCAATAATGTGTTCCTTGCAATTTCAAAAAGTAGCTGGCATTATTAGGGATTCGCAGCTGTTATCTTCTTATTTAAAGAGCATGCCCTTTAAGGTGCCTTGGATGTTTCACATCCTGGCTCTTTCTTGTTACTATATTATGTAGTCTTAAGAGTATATGTACGAACGGTTGTCGCAAGCAATTTAAGTCAATAGTGATAAAAACTATCATTTTTTCTCTTTATCCGCTTTTTAACGAGTGTAGCATGGGCGATTTCCGACTACATTTCCGGTACAGGTATGACAAAAACTGCGATACCACAGGTTAAATAAATAACATTTTCCGCTAGAAATGTCGACTTCAATTGCTAAACAGGCATTGTTTGTAGTATGTCATTGTGATATTATCTAAGTTATTGGAAATATGGAGGTTCTTGAGTACTAGAAAATCATAAAATACACGGTGTATAGTAGAAGTACAAAGTCAATTAATGTTTGATTTCCCCTCGATTAAAAACAATGATTTTGAGTTTATGGCTGTGATGTGTTTGGTAGCTGACACAAACTTCTGTCGAAAACTGATCTTGTGACAATGTTAAAGTGTCTTCAGTGATATGTCTAAATAGTTGGTCAGGTGGCTTGGGTACTTGCCATTAGGTGTATTCCCAGTAAAAAATCATTTATTAAAAAAGTTTCGGATTAGGGTCTGAAGGCAATATCAGCTAATAAACAATTTTGGAGTTAAAAACTCAAAATCAGCAATTCCTATAGACATTCTTTCCACTTTGTTAGTACTATCAAGAGTATTTCATGCGGGGTAGAAGGCTTGAGGGGGGGGGGGAGGGGGGGCAATCATACACACTTAAAGCATAAAAGTAATTTTAATCTTAGATATGTCAGCAGACGGAAAATTTCACATATTGTGGGTTATGTTTATTGGGTTTATCGTCCCACTAAAAGTATCTCAGTTATCTGGTGACGGTGTCCACTTGAAGCAAATTTAGTGCTGCTTCCACTGTGTATAGCATGCCATGAACACCTGGCATGATACCACACCCAGTCACATTATCCTGGCACTGGGCCAACCAGTCGTGTAACTTCCCTTATATTTGCACTGAGTTTAATGACTTTGGTATGTCACGACCCGGGATCTGAGCCAGGGCCTCGGGGGCCAATCATTTTCGTTTTGGCCAGTCTTTTGTGCAATACCCCTTTGAAAATTGAGATAAAAATGCAACGTTTGGAATATAAAATTTAAATAGTCGTTACGCATCCCTCTTGTATTGTAAAATTCGTAGGTTGAGCATTTTTACACGTTGTTCTGAATTAACAAGATGTCATGTAAACAAATAAGAAAACCATTTGCAATGAAGTTTCATTTTAGCGCCCTCAGTCATTATTTATCATACAGTAAATTTTGGACATGTTGTTAAATGTAACACACGTTGTGACAGTTAGACACATAAACATCATGTTTTCATTTGTAAAATACACTTTCTCAGCAATTGCAAAGATAACAGCATTGTGTTGGTTGTATTATAATTACTTGCATTAATGTTTTGGGACATACAAAACCTCGGAGGCTTAATAAATGAATGTAGGAGAGGGCGACAACTTATTGAAAAACTTATAAAAATCACATTTGTTATAAGGGTTGATCCAGTTTTCTAACTGATAAAACTATACATGATATAAAGTTTAAATAGTCCTCTCACCTAGTTATGGTAATAGTGTACATTGGTGAAATGGACATTGTCTCCCTTGTTGGTTAATATCCAAGGTATTCCAAACAGTAGGTAGGTCCATTTAGTTGGAATTTTTGGACTTTATCGACTGTTCTTATGTACAAATTGCAATTGCAAACAATGATTTCTTTTTACTTTTGGATAAATATAAGCTTAAAGTCCATTTAAAATTTTAAATACTTATCGAGATATGTAATATAAAACAGAAAGTGTGTGTTGATGATGCTTAACCTGTGTAACACAAGAAAGGCAGAAAAGTCGACACACATTCCAAAGAGTACAAGCATAAAAACCGAGTAAAACAAATGAAAGGACCTACTTGCAATTAGGGATTATTCTGGGGAGTCTATTCATTAATGTCTCGCCCAGCTAGTACGGTAAAAGAAAACCCCAGACAAAAGTCTGGGACGGACCAACAACATAACCTATGGCAGCTAGAAGACCGCGCAACACGACTGATATTGTACCATCTGGGACGTGAAGAGACATGACGATGATCATTTTGGGGGGTTATAGATTGGCTGCTTTAACTACTGGGATAGAAGCAGTTAAAAGCCAGGGATGGGTCCGGGCGTGGCAGTGGGGGGGGGGGGGATGTGCGGGGATCATTCTCTCATCAGAGGGCGTGCTACACAAGTTTCGCTTACACCTCTGTCAACGCCGGGAAAAGTAGTTCTCATACACGTGATATTCTATCGTCACATGCAAAATAGTTCCCCGAAAATTTGGGTTAAAATATATCTTAAACATTGTTCTAAAAAAAAAAAAATACCCATTTTCATTTTAAGTAAAATATACAGAGATCAAAATAATCTCACGAGCATTTTATTCATTATTTATATTTTGTACAAGAATCTTGTACACCGGGCGTTGACAGAGGTTTAAGCGAAACTTGTGTAGCACGCCCTCTGGTGAGAGAATGGTGCGGGGATGGGGAATGCATTCCCCCACCAACCAGGTAAAAGAGCAGAGTTGTGAATTGTGAAAACACATACACGTAAGCTTAAAAATTCTAAGCTTTTAAAGTACATTTGGTCTGTTGACTTCTAAGGTCAAAGTTAGGGTCCCTAACTGTGTATGTTTATAGTATTTTCTGCGATAAAGTTGAATGGATCGTGATTTATACCCCCACCCCACCATCACCACCATAAAAAAATCTTGATTCGCCCCTACTACATTTTTTATTTAATTCTAGTGACATACAATTTCTATTTGACAATCAATTCTACAATTTCTATTTGACAATCAATTCTACAGTTTTACAAGACATTCCGCCAAGCTTAATGAAGTTTAAGACTTCACTTCGTGAGTAAATGCCAGCATTTATTCCACAACGTATCTTTTTGTCGGCGTGGCCTAACGTTAATTTGCGTCGTGAAAGATTACGTCGGAGTGTAGGGTTCGTCATTGGTCGACTGGAAACTCCATAGAATCAATAGAATACACAATGCAGACACACGTCCATTAAATTGTGATGGCTTCGTCAGGACTTACTCGACAGAAAATTTAACAAATGACTTGCAAAAAAACCCCAGACCACTTCAAAGTTGTAGAAACAGATTCATTTGAAGACCTTATTTGTTGTTTTTGCAAATATTAATATTATACATAAGTGTATAATGTATATTATATATAGATATTGAAATATTATAGCGCCGGTGTTTCTACCCAGATATAAGCCTACCAATTATTTGGACATCGCCATTATGTGTCGGTGCGGTCTAACAAAGCGCGGAAAAGCGCTAGTTCGGCGCTGTAAGCTTTAACCCTTGTGCGTGTGCAAAGAATGGTCAAAATTATTTCGTCGGTAAATTAAATGAACAACGTATTTAAAGGCAGGAAAGTCTTTAAACTGCAAACAAAAAAACCCCTACAACAAACAAAATAAACAAACAAAACAACAACAAAAATAGAAGAAAAAAAAACAATCTTTAAAAATATTGTCTATACATTGGGACATAGGCTATAACACAGTCATAAACATCCGCTAGTAGAAACATATTATTAATAATTTTTAGTAAACACAAAACTTTCTGTATGATTTCGTTATTACTAAAACAAATAAGTGCTAATGGATTCGACCAAAATACACTAAGTTCAAAAACTACTCCCAGTTGTTTATTTCCTCAACACTAAAACCGTGTGACCGGAATCCAAAATAATTTGGTAACTATAGACTGAGATACTTTAAGCTAACGTACCATAGACGGGCCATAGATGATACGAATAACTTGTCATAATCGAAGGAGGCAATGAGACCCTGCGCGGGGTATAGCAAGAACGCGGCCTAGTTTGTTTTTGTTTTGTTTTTAAAATACATTGCAACGAACATTTCTGATCATCATAGCAACTTCCAGCTTTTTGGTGGAGGAAGACCCCAGACAAATGTCTGGGTAGATCCACCGGCGCACTGCAAGTCAGCATGAAGACCTTCGGGAAGACGGGATTCGAACGAACGTGGTGAGAGGCTAAGCAGTCAGAGGAATTACAAATCGGCGACTCTACCACTACGCCACGGACACCCGTATTTCGGCCTAGTAAACAATGTAAAATAAGTGAAGCTCTCGGTCAGTGAGCGATATTTCTGCGCGACTTTTTTCGTTCGTTCATAAATATATATAAATTCATGTATCTTTACAAAATATAATCACTTAAACATCTAGTTTAAAGAGTGTAATGTCTCTAATTGCATACATGTGAAGTCTCCCGCTTTTGGAGGGAGACTATCTCTATTAACGTTCAACATTATTTGAAAATGAGGGCTGTTTCATACTTTTTCAGAAATCTCCCTACTTGGAAACAGATAACTTCCTTCTTTCTTTTTATATGAAAATAACAAAGCTCCCACTTTGCAAGAGAAAATCTCCCACTTTGGCCTCAAAAAAGTTCACATGTATGTAAATGTTATATTTTCAAAGCACCTTGTTTATTGCACTACCTATTTAACGTATTGTGCTTAACTGTCTGGAAGAAGATAAACCACCGAGAAATGACTAGCTGCCTCCATTCATGGTTTCGGTCATGAATGTGTTTGAGTCTGCTAAACGTTGAAACTGAATAAAACGACGATAATAATTTATGCAATTACGAGAAAAGCTTATTTCATGTATTTTTGTCATTGTCATTCGTTCTACTTTTTTACTCTGTGACATGTCTCATATTTAGTTCCCTTTCCTTCATTCACAGAAAGATGTCAGAGTTATCGTCGCTGGTTATTCTCCTGTGGCTTATCCCCCTTTGGTCCAGCGCGCTCGCTGACAGCGAGGAGCATCAGCTAATCTCACTGGCACAGAGTAAGTGAACTTGTGATGTTACTAATATTTGAATATTTATTGATTTATTTACAGTTATTTTGAATCATGTGCTGTGCTCGGTTTCATATGGTAAATGTTTGCGTGTGTGTTTCTCTTACTGTTTAACTCTTAGCCTGCTGTTCACGTATTTATAAGTCTTAGGCAAATAGTGTAGATCCAGGTCAGCCAGTCCGCTGCTGGAAGCTATCATATCAGTATCTACACTATATGCTGCTGCTCAGTCTCTGTTTATAAATATTTCAACCCTGACATGTAACATACATACTGTTAAACCTAAAAACACTGAGACTTAAGCATGGGTATTAAAGAAAATGTAGTAAGCTTTGAGTTATGCATAAATATTGCCAGAGCTACAGTCTTAAACAAATTGAAGACGGCTTCTACCCTCTATAGCATTCTTCTTTATAGAATTATTAAATAGACAAGACTGGAATAGTCGGTTGTAAAAACTCATTTAGAGCTGACGTTATTTTGCTATCTCGCCGACTCAAAATGATTTTATATCTTATCATAACTATCATCTTAACTCTAGTTATCTTAACTAATCATATGCGTTTCACGTTTCAGCATGTAATATCCTTTGTTTCAGCATTAAACCAGCCGCGTTTCAGCATTTTACCCACCTATCTTGTGATACAGCATTTAACTATACATCATTTTGCTGAACTTTGCAACCTTTTTTTCTGTTGCAGCATGTAACCGGATAGCTATCCCCAGCCAGCCAGACCAGTACCTAGAGGTGAATCATATATTCTGGAACGTCCACCACTGTGCGCCCTACTCGACGTTCGACCAATCCGCCTGTGACTGCATGTTCAACTACCTCGGTAAGTTGTGGGTGCGTGTTTGACTACCTCGGTAGGTTGTGATTGCGTGTTCAACCACTTCGGTAAGTTGTGGCTGCATGTTCACTACCTAGGTAAGTTTCAACTACTTTGGTAAAGTGTGGCTGCATGTTCAATGACCTCCGTAGGTTGTGACTGCGTGTTCAACTACTTCGGTAAGTTGTAGCTGCGTGTTCACTACCTCGGTAAGTTTGAACTGGGGATACAACTACTTTGGTAAAGAGTGGATGCGTGTTTCAAATACCTCGGTAAGTTGTGGCTGCGTGTTCGAGTACCTCGGTAGGTTGTGACTGCGTGTTCAACTGCCTCCGTAAGCTGTGGCCTAATCAATATGATTCGATCATTTAAGGCCCTGATATATGTCCGATATTTTTTAACAAAATGGAATAACTTTAATCTAAGTAAGTGATCATATCTATCTATCTTTCAGATAATTGTTTTTTTTAACTTTTATTGCTAAATTCTGCATGCCTTGCACTTTTCAATTATTCAAGCTCCAAACATTTATAAACCGACAAGATTATTTTTATTTATCAGTATCGTAAAAATGGGAATTAGTATCAATTTTTTTTTCAATAAGAAGACATGAACCTGATTATAATCTCAGTATATGCTCGCATTGGGAGCCTCTCTGTCAGGCTAGCACATATTAACTAGACCATCTGAACAAATGGTACAGTGATGCCACGTATAAATATTTGTTCATCTAGATTTTTTCGATAAAACTGGATAATGTGTGTTGAAAGAAGTTACTCTTTCAACTTCGCTGCATTGCTTACGCAGAATATTTTACCACAAATTTGATAAAAAGTGCATCAGATGTACAAGATTAATTACACACAGCAAGTGCAAAGATTTTTGGCAGATGACAGACGGACCTTTAAAGGTAAAGTAAAAGACGAATCAAGTTGTGCAGTACGTTTCATTTTTTGGCATGAAAATACACGTAGTTACACAAGGCCTTTGTCGTTTGCACGATTCATTTATTTGCACACAACACACAATCGTTGACTCGTCGTTTTGTAACTCCGCTGACTGTTAGCCTATACCGCGTGGGTTCGAGTCTCCTTCAGGGCGAAGGACTTAAAAGGAGATGGTCTTTAAAATGCCGATTGGAAATAATTACCTATCAAAACTGCGGCACGTCACTTTAAGGACCAGAACTGGAAGCAGCGATTTATTTTAAAAATACAAAACAAACATGCAGAAAAAGCTGGACGCCATTCTAGATACTCACTAGCACCTACTGCATGCCCCTGATCAGACATCTCACGTCGGGATTTAAACTATTTACCTAATTTACCTAAGCCTGGCCAACTCGTGCTTAAAAACCAAAAATTGTTGTTTTAAATGTACTTCAGTCATTAATATAATCAGGTAATACCGCGAGAAATTCTCGTAATTTGTATAATGTGAATTAATCCATACCTTGCATTATTTGTCTAATTACAGACGAATTTTTTCTGCTGACAACAGTGACATCTTGTCTGTTGAAGACATATTTAGACTGTGTTATAACAGGCATGGCTGTAAAAGCTACACTGTTTGACTCTTTATTGTAACAATGAGAAAGATTAATTTGAATAATCACTAAACACGTGTCAAGTGCGCTCAGGCATTAGTTCTTAATTAGTGGTTAACTAGGAATGACATTTGACACAGACCACAGTGATCATCACATGATTCACATGTCTTCTCTATGACGTAGTCTGCACTGACGATGCAAATGATCTATATTTAGAACAGGTTTGATCTGGAATTCTGGAATATACTTCGTTAAAATGCAACTTCACGAGTCCAGTGTAAAAAAAAATTCAATTAATTAAACGAATTTCGTCTATTTTTTGCTTTAGGCTTAAACAAATATTACCCTTTCATTAGAAGAAAATGGACCAAAATACAGGTTTAAAAATGTGCATGAATTAAAATAACGAATATAAAGTCACTGTAACGCAGGCCGGCTCTCTCCAATGGTCAGCAATCCGTACACCAGCCACGGTAGTTGTTGCTTAACCGCGCAACTCGGGAAGCCGCTTATTCCATATCGCTGGTGAGTTAACCCAGCAGCTGGTCTGGTTTGACGCGCTTATATGTCTGCCAAAGCGACATTTACATCACAATAAATGTACCCTTCCCTTTTCAACAAAATGAATACATCTAACACCGTCGTCTTTAGGTAAAATAATATTATCAGATTTCCTCGAGACTTAGCAAAAATAAAATAATTTATTTTCAGAATACTATTATTATTATTTCAAAATAATTTATGAACAGAATACAAGTCGTTTTAGTTCGTCACTATACATGTTTACATGTTTCAACTGATGGCACCTTCTAAGGATTGGCTGTAAACAGAATTACACGAACTTTGCCTGATGTCTTTTTAGCATTCACCACACCACAACCTACACCGGAAGTACTGCGGCGTCCTCAACCCTTGTTCAACATCATCCCGTTGCTACTGGCGAGTAAGTTCTGTCTGTGAAAGATAGTTAATTAAAAATGTCCTAAAATGGCCATGGTGAGCATCTGGCTGTAATGCCTAGATACAAAATATCCATAAATAGCCATGGTTAAGTTCTGGTTGTGATACTTTCCGGTAGTATAAAACATTCATAAATTGCCACGGTTTAGTTATGGCTGTGATACCGGAAGTTTAGAATATTCATGAACAGTCATGGCTTATTTATAGCTGTGATAATTACCGGAAGTTTAGAATATTAATTAATTGCCATGGTTAAGTTCTGGCTGTGATACTTACCGGAAGTTTAGAATATTCTTCAATTGCCATGGTTAAGTTCTGGCTGTGATACTTACCGGAAGTTTAGAATATTAATAAATTGCCATGGTTAGGTGCTGGCTGTGATACTTACCGGAAGTTAAGAATTATTCTTAAATTGCCTTGGTTAAGTTCTGGCTGTGATGCTTACCGGAAGTTAAGAATTATTCTTAAATTGCCTTGGTTAAGTTCTAGATGTGATACTTACCGGAAGTTTAGAATATTCTTAAATTGCCATGGTTAAGTTCTGGCTGTGATATTTACCGGAAGTTTAGAATCCCTCCCTCCCTCCCCTCTCTCTCTCTCTCAAGAAAAAAGTAAGCATATTTATGAATCGGTTTGTCGTTTGAGTAAGAAAGGTAACGCTTACTACAGATACTATTATTTTGCCTTGAGTGTTGACGTCATAAACCATAAAAACTTGACTGTCATTGGTAATACTCTTAAACAGGCTTTTACCGAGAAATGGTTATTTTTGCATTCAATATTTTTTAAGATTCGCTGAAAGTAAATAATCTGCCGCCTTCCCCGGTACGTACGACGACTACAACGACACGGCCTTCTACAACGCACCCTACGACGGCTCGGCCTACAACGACAGCTACGACTACGACAACCACTTTAAAACCAGTCGTGCTGCTTTTTGAGAAGAACGAAAGTGGAGAGGCTTTTAAGCACAAGGACAACACCACGCCCCCACCTTCGCCTAAGCCTAACCGTGAGTAATTTATCAACACAGATCCTCTCTTTCCCTTTCTTCGCATCATCAGCATCATCATCATCATTATCATTATCATCGTCGAAGTCGTCATCATTATCATCATCATCATCAATATCATCATCATCGTCGTCATTATCATCGTCATCATCATCGTCATTATCACCGTCTTTGTCGTTGTCATCATAATTATCATCGTCATCATCGTCATTATAATTGTCATCATCATCGTCATCATCATCAGCGTCATCATCATCATCATCAGCAGCAGCAGCAGCAGCATCGTCGTCATTGTCATCGTCGGCGTCGTCGTCATCCTCATTATCATCATCACCATCATCACCTCCACTACCACGATCACCAATTCCCAAACCCATTTTTATCGTGTATGTTTTGTCTCCTATTAAGGTTTGTGTGACGGATGTGTGTTTGACCGAGGGGTGGGCTATCTAAAACACAAGGACGACTGTAATAAGTACGTCATGTGCTACGCCAGGGAGTTCCAGGGTCACGTGACCGGTGAAGTGCGAAAGTGCGGGGTGGGCAAATACTGGGACCAGACACATCTGACGTGTAAACCCACCCACATGGTAGAGTGTGAACACGGTAAGAGAAGACATTGACACTTTTCGAACTAGAATTCAATTTTATATAATAAGTTGTATTTCTGGCAACTTGAAATATATGAGGATTTACTTATATTCACGTGGAATATTTCCTTTCGGGAAATTGTACGAATATGACAGTGTCCTACAGGAAAAGTGTATGAATAGAAAATGTACGAATGGGATAATATCAGACCGAAAGAAAATGGGTGTGGAGCTTGGGGGAGGGGGTATTTATGGGTTCTTAGGCTTCATAAATAAATACTTTATGTAAAATACTATATATTTAGCTGTTACTTTGTTTTATTTGGTTCATTGATATATTGTTGCTGCATTGTAGGCCTATGCAAAAAGTTAATATAACCTCTACATTTGATTACACGTTTTATAAATAAACAAATACAGTTGGTGTGTTTAATGCACAACAAATGTTAAATTATAAAAATATATGTGTAGGTTTAAAAACCTTGTCTATTCTATTCCCCCTTTTATGTGTCAATATAGATCCCTGTAGGCTAGACTCCGCCCTGGTGACGTACCCGTATGGGGGAGATTGTCGCGCATACTGGAGGTGTGTCCGAGGGACGTCGGTGGGCGTGTGCTGTCCGCCAGGTCACGCTTACAAGGCGGAGACTCACACATGTAGTCCCGCCGCCACATGTACCAGTACTGCATGCGACAATGAAACCGTTATAAAAGGTAAAGTGAGTTGATATAATCTATTATATATAGAAAACTTACATGCTGGTGTCACGTTATAGCCCCTTTAACGTATTTGACCTATTGGCATGGAGTTAGGCCACGCCCCGAAATATAACTGATCATACAAGCTCCAACATTCAACCAATAAAAGGTTTTACGCTATGCACAAACTTATATATTAAATTTGTATGGGATTTTGTTTCAGTCACCCTTCATTGTAACTTTTACTTTAAGGGCATTGGAAGTCTGCGCTTTTTAAAAAGAAAAATCAACATGTATTTATAATTCACACCACACTATCAGAACAGCGACACCGTCCAGAGTTCTGATAAAGTTGAATTTCAGAAGCACACAGGATTGACCCTGGATTACCTTGACTACTCGTGCTCAGTATTATTCATACCTGGGAAGAAGTAGTGCGTGTACGGAACAAATCTGTATGTCTTTAAAAGCTAAGCGCGTCAACTGTGTTAAGACATGCTTCAAATGTTAACATTAGTACTGTTATTTGTTTCAACTGGGGGTTTATATTGTGTAATTCAGATATACATGAAATGCAGATTTATGAATGAACAAATCCGTGAAATCACTCATTGATGAGAGGAAAGGGTCGAAATGGGAAAGGAACTACAATTAGAACGAATGTTTCACTAACAGGGGTGTAAGAGGTAGTAGCGAATTTCAAACTCAGTTTATTTTGGTCGAATCCGGTAGCGTATATGATACTTTATTTGAGATCTGACCTAAGTAAAAATGCAAACTCATATAGAAAATATTGAATGTTTAACAAAGGGTTTCTATTTTTCGGATGTTAGCGACTCTAGTGTAACTTTTGTCCCAACCTATAATTTATATGTTAGAAGAAGTATTTATTTGCAGCTTACTTTCAAATGCGTTGTACATTTGATTTATTACGGAATAATTTTGACCATTGTTTTCACACCTGTAACCTCGTACAGTGTCAGCCTTACACCGCCCAAACAGCGCTTCTAAGCGCTTTGATTTTAAATTCTTGAAATAGTTATGCACCAATAACTGAAGGTCCGTTTATTTGGAAGTACATGTATACAAGCGGGACTATGTATGCTTTTAGTTGGAACCTATTCCTTGTACATTCAAATAGTTTATCTTACAATTCAATAACTTCATTGTCTTCGAAGTGATACAAGGCCAAGTGATTTGATTAGTTTCTACATAAACTTATACTGTACCCTTCGCAAATACGATTTTGAACACTGCCGCATTTATTAGACAGTACAAATCATGAAACAATCGCTTAACATGTCCCTTCTTTCCACATTTGTAAATAAACACGCTGGAGAATTTAGCTAAAATTGGACATCTAAGTCACAGTATATTACCGGGATGATGATATAACGTGACATCAAAAGTTATAGGTCACGTGATTTTTTTAGTTTCTAAATAGCTAACTGTGCAGCTTGGAAATATATTTTTGTAAAGACGAGTGGAATGTTATGGTTTACATTTCACTTAGATGTAGGGCATCAAACGGCAGATTTTTTTTCATGTAACAATAATTTATATGGATGTTTGAGAGAAGAAATAAAGAGATCCAAACTGAAGGATAGATATTTAAGGCAACATATCAAATATGCATAAACATAAATAAGTGAAAATATGTATGGCCCTGTGTAGGGAATGATACACTCAAAGCAATACAAGTGATTGCCTACAATGGAAATACATCTACCTGTTGTTTATGCTGATGTAAATAGGTTAAAGCAACTTGACCTCAGTTTATAAAATTTTCGTTTTGTAATGTTGTCTCTCGACTAAGACTTTTAAAAAGGTCACGTACATATATATATATATACGTTTTTGCTCATTTACCAAATTACCAGTGCAAAACTGTAGTTATGTCGCTTTAAAAGTTGGTATCCGTCTATTCGCTATATTAAATATGCAAAATCCAAATTTTGCCAAATTTTGACCAAGTCCTTTGAACAATTTATAATTTTGTGCCTGCCATATACATCTCATTCCTGTATAGCATATATTATCATAAATATCTACATCGCGTGAATTTAAAAATAAAAATGAAAATAAAATAAAACAGAAGGCGACCGTGGCCGAGCTGTTGGAGTTGTTGACTTGAAACTGCTCAGTCCCTCAACGCGTGGGTTCAAGTCCCGGTTGGGGCGAGAACTTTCACGTGGGGAGGTTTTCCAGCTAACCCGTGGTTGGCCAGTGGCTCTACCCAAACGTAAGTCTGGGGTCCTCCTTCACCATAATTAGCTGGATGTCGTGTATATGACCATAATTGTGTCGGTACGATGTAATAAAAAACACACAAATACATACAACAACAAAGCAAACAAAAAACTAAAACATAACAAGTGAAAACTATAAATATTTACTATTAACAATAATAATTTAAAATAACCCTGCATAAACTTTAGTTTAATTGCAATAACGTTGCTGAAGATGAAGGCTAGCGTGATCATAAAATTTCACGATCACATTTACATGTAATTTCAATATGATAAAAGGAACCAGATGTGGGGGATATTAAAGCAAATCACCCTAATTGAACACCCACTCGCTCGATGATGTGACACTGTAACTCATATTTGACAGCGTTATTTTTAGAATTTTATCAAGGAATGTTAATGTTAGAAAAAATATTAGAACAAAATGTGCTTTTGCGTAGCAAAAACGCGCAGCGGAGAATTTTACCAGATCTTTTTTTCTGTCATGCTTTTAGCTTTAAATTGTTAATGTCATTTTATTAGAGCACAGTTTGCAGTGGATGTGTTTTATGCATTTTTTGTTGGTAAAAATTTTCTGTTTGACTGTCAACTACAAATGTACTTCCATATTAGATGAATAACCCTGTAACAGGCTACCATTTTCATACACAGGAATTCAAAGCCTTGCACAAACATGTACATTGTAAATGCTGTTGTTTTATCCATAGCAATGGCATATTTTAACACGAAGCATTTTTATATCTAACATCGTCAATTTTCGATTAATATTTGCCTGCAAAACCTTGACAGGATGCACACTCAGCCATGCAATACACCATCTTCCCCATAAAAAAATTGGCACCCAGGCCCTCCATTTGCTAAGCAGTGCCTTCATTTTGTTATCCAGATTTTCTTTTTACTTTTTTTAAAATGCTTCACGACTTTTTATACCACTTCCGGCATAACCAAACTATTAATCGGCCATGCATTTTTTTTACGAGGCACGGGGTTAAATATTTCAGTATACAACTTGTCATGTTCGCAATAATAATGTTTCCATAAATTAACATAATTATATAATATTGGCGAGAATAATGCTAAGCTTTCTTCAAATGCGAGAGTGTTGTATATATATTTTAACATTTGCATAACATTGTCACAGTTAATAATTTAGAAACGTTTGTAATTGCATAATTGCATAATTCATATTCCAGGTAATTAAAATTAAATTTAAACCACTTGAACTAATTCTATCTTGTCCTATAATTTCTGCTTGCTCTGATGTTTTATTTGATTTGATAAGTTCAATTCAATAACGTATTTTCATTAACAAATATATGATCATGCCCATTTAGTGTATGACGTCATATAGAAATAAAAGTAATAAAATAATTAATGTTTAATATAAATATTTTATATTACATACTGTGTTTCTGACACAGCTACTTAAGATACAAACAATAAAGAATTAAAAAGGAACACCCATCTATTATTGCTGGAGACAAATGTTTTATCTATTGTTGCTGTAGAGTTTGTTTTATCTATTGTTGCTGGAGACAAATGTTTTATCTATTGTTGCTGTAGAGTTTGTTTTATCTATTGTTGCTGGAGACAAATGTTTTATCTATTGTTGCTGTAGAGTTTGTTTTATCTATTGCTGCTGGAGACATATGTTTTATCTATTGTTGCTGTAGAGTTTGTTTTATCTATTGTTGCTGGAAACAAATGTTTTATCTATTGTTGCTGTAGAGTTTGTTTTATCTATTGCTGCTGGAGACATATGTTTTATCTATTGTTGCTGGAGACAAATGTTTTATCTATTGTTGCTGGAGACATATGTTTTATCTATTGTTGCTGGAGACAAATGTTTTATCTATTGTTGCTGGAGACATATGTTTTATCTATTGTTGCTGGAGACAAATGTTTTATCTATTGTTGCTGTAGGGTTTGTTTTATCTATTGTTGCTGGAAACAAATGTTTTATCTATTGTTGCTGTAGAGTTTGTTTTATCTATTGCTGCTGGAGACATATGTTTTATCTATTGTTGCTGGAGACAAATGTTTTATCTATTGTTGCTGGAGAGTTTGTTTTATCTATTGTTGCTGGAGACAAATGTTTTATCTATTGTTGCTGGAGACAAATGTTTTATCTATTGTTGCTGTAGAGTTTGTTTTATCTATTGTTGCTGGAGACAAATGTTTTATCTATTGTTGCTGGAGACATATGTTTTATCTATTGTTGCTAGAGACATATGTTTTATCTATCGTTGCTGGAGACAAATGTTTTATCTATTGTTGCTGGAGACAAATGTTTTATCTATTGTTGCTGTAGAGTTTGTTTTATCTATTGTTGCTGGAGACAAATGTTTTATCTATTGTTGCTGGAGACATATGTTTTATCTATTGTTGCTAGAGACATATGTTTTATCTATTGTTGCTAGAGACAAATGTTTTATCTGTTGTTGCTGGAGACATATGTTTTATCTATTGCTGCTGGAGACAAATGTTTTATCTATCGTTGCTGGAGACAAATGTTTTATCTATTGTTGCTGTAGGGTTTGTTTTATCTGTTGTTGCTGGAGACATATGTTTTATCTATTGTTGCTGGAGACATATGTTTTATCTATTGTTGCTGGAGACATATGTTTTATCTATTGCTGCTGGAGACATATGTTTTATCTATTGTTGCTGGAGACATATGTTTTATCTATTGTTGCTGGAGACATATGTTTTATCTATTGTTGCTGGAGACAAATGTTTTATCTATTGTTGCTGGAGACATATGTTTTATCTATTGCTGCTGGAGACATATGTTTTATCTATTGTTGCTGGAGACAAATGTTTTATCTATTGTTGCTGGAGACAAATGTTTTATCTATCGTTGCTGGAGACAAATGTTTTATCTATTGCTGCTGGAGACATATGTTTTATCTATTGTTGCTGGAGACAAATGTTTTATCTATTGTTGCTGGAGACAAATGTTTTATCTATCGTTGCTGGAGACAAATGTTTTATCTATTGCTGCTGGAGACATATGTTTTATCTATTGTTGCTGGAGACATATGTTTTATCTATTGTTGCTGGAGACATATGTTTTATCTATTGTTGCTAGAGACAAATGTTTTATCTATTGCTGCTGGAGACATATGTTTAATCTATTGTTGCTGGAGACATATGTTTTATCTATTGTTGCTGGAGACATATGTTTTATCTATTGTTGCTGGAGACAAATGTTTTATCTATTGCTGCTGGAGACATATGTTTTATCTGTTGTTGCTGTTGCTGGAGACATGTGTTTTATCTATTGTTGCTAGAGACATATGTTCTATCTATTGTTGCTGGAGACAAATGTTTTATCTATCGTTGCTGGAGACAAATGTTTTATCTATTGCTGCTGGAGACATATGTTTTATCTATTGTTGCTGGAGACAAATGTTTTATCTATTGTTGCTGGAGACAAATGTTTTATCTATCGTTGCTGGAGACAAATGTTTTATCTATTGCTGCTGGAGACATATGTTTTATCTATTGTTGCTGGAGACATATGTTTTATCTATTGTTGCTGGAGACAAATGTTTTATCTATTGCTGCTGGAGACATATGTTTTATCTGTTGTTGCTGTTGCTGGAGACATGTGTTTTATCTATTGTTGCTAGAGACATATGTTCTATCTATTGTTGCTGGAGACAAATGTTAATCTATTGTTGCTGTAGACATATGTTTTATCTATTGTTGCTGGAGACAAATGTTAATCTATTGTTGCTGGAGACATATGTTTTATCTGTTGTTGCTGTAGGCAATGTTTTATCTGTTGTTGCTGTAGACAATGTTTTATCTATTGCTGCTGGAGACAAATGTTTTATCTATCGTTGCTGGAGACAAATGTTTTATCTATTGTTGCTGTAGGGTTTGTTTTATCTATTGCTGCTGGAGACATATGTTTTATCTATTGTTGCTGGAGACAAATGTTTTATCTATTGTTGCTGGAGACATATGTTTTATCTATTGTTGCTAGAGACATATGTTCTATCTATTGTTGCTGGAGACATATGTTTTATCTATTATTGCTAGAGACATATGTTTTATCTATTGTTGCTGGAGACATATGTTTTATCTGTTGTTGCTGGAGACAAATGTTTTATCTATTGTTGCTAGAGACATATGTTTTATCTATTGTTGCTGGAGATATATGTTTTATCTATTGTTGCTGGAGACATATGTTTTATCTATTGTTACTGTAGGCAATGTTTTATCTATTGTTGCTGGAGACATATGTTTTATCTATTGTTACTGTAGGGTATGTTTTATCTATTGCTGCTGGAGACATATGTTTAATCTATTGTTGCTGGAGACATATGTTTTATCTATTGTTGCTAGAGACATATGTTTTATCTATTGTTGCTGGAGACATATGTTTTATCGATTGTTGCTGTAGGCAATGTTTTATCTATTGTTGCTGGAGACATATGTTTTATCTATTGTTGCTGGAGACATATGTTTTATCTATTGTTGCTGGAGACATATGTTTTATCTATTGTTACTGTAGGGTATGTTTTATCTATTGTTGCTGGAGACATATGTTTTATCTATTGTTGCTGGAGACATATGTTTTATCTATTGTTGCTAGAGACATATGTTCTATCTATTATTGCTGGAGACAAATGTTTTATCTATTGTTGCTGGAGACAAATGTTTTATCTATTGTTGCTGGAGACAAATGTTTTATCTATTGTTGCTAGAGACATATGTTTTATCTATTGTTGCTGGAGACAAATGTTTTATCTTTTGTTGCTGGAGACATATGTTTTATCTATTGTTGCTGTAGACAAATGTTTTATCTATTGTTGCTTTAGGCAATGTTTTTTTCTATTATTGTTGGAGACATATGTTTTATCTGTTGTTGCTTTAGGCAATGTTTTTTCTGTTGTTGCTGTAGGCAACGTTTTATCTGTTGTTGCTGTAGGCAATGTTTTATCTGTTGTTGCTGTAGGCAACGTTTTATCTGTTGTTGCTGTAGGCAATGTTTTAACTATTGTTGCTGGAGACAAATGTTTTATCTGTTGTTGCTATAGGCAATGTTTTATATATTTTTGCTGGAGACAAATGTTTTATCTATTGTTGCTTTAGGCAATGTTTTTTCTATTATTGTTGGAGACATATGTTTTATCTGTTGTTGCTTTAGGCAATGTTTTTTTCTATTATTGCTGAAGACATATGTTCTATCTATTGTTGCTGGAGACAAATGATTGTAAAAGAATCGCCGACGCCCCACAGCTGCTCGATAATCATCCCATGATAGTCTCGCGAACCTCGAAACTACGCGGTGGGAGGCTGGGATGTTGTAAACATAACACGGCGATTTAAACCGCTTTGTCACGGCCCCCGCCCCCCGCCCCACGCTCAATAAATAAAAGCACGACATGTTTTTCAGTTTTGTATCCATGTTCATACAACTATATAAGGATGTAGTGTCAACACTTTATTACATCCATCACACATTTAAAGTGACTGGTCTAAGTTATTGAGCTTTAATTGGCAGCATTAGCAAATTTAAATTAGTCACGTGCTACTTTGACAGAATCACGGTACTGATTTCCTGATGTTTGTCTTAGTTACTTAAGTACTTGAGTAAGGAGCAGTTTGTAAACGATATTATTAAATCTTCATTGCATTAAGTAATTTATCGCGCCCACTGGTAAACACGATTTACAAAAAGAGTTTAAGATATAATCGATATCTCTAAACACAATAAAGCTGGAAAATGGTAAATTAAATTATAAAATATACAGCATGCTGTAAGATCACTAACAAAGTAAGAGCTTGAGTTCTAAGCAATAAAGGCCACTGGGGCTCTTTATTATTGCGGTATTACCTCGTCATAAATCCAAGTCTTTGACTTGCATGCAGTGACATGCGGGTATCAATCGGAACACCTCGGATAATTCACAAATCATCTCTCGGATGTATGTAGGTAGTCGGATGACCTCGGCCATTTCCCTTAATGTGACTACTTTTGAGACACTTCGTCAAAACAAAGATGGCAGCTCAGGTGACAGCTCACGACAATACGATGCCTGTAAAACTTCAATTTGTGGCGCTTCAAATTTAAATTCATCCAATTTTAGTTAACCCAGCGCAGCAGACGCAGCTGTTAAACCATGGCGAACAAAACGATTGTGATTTCCGTAAGTATCATTGCACCAGATACATCCGAGGGATGATTGTCCCGAGGACGGAATTACCCGAGGAGTTCCGATTGATGCGGGTATATGGCATTCTGGAGCTTAATATCGCAACTTGGCCATTGTCTTCTTATTGGCGCCGGTGTGGTACCTCTTATAAAATTACAATTTTAATGGGGAAAAAGACGCAGCAGGCAATAACAGAAAAATGCCGAGGTCAACATCGCAGCTTGCAAATATAAAAACATATCACGAATGTAGTTGGCAATTACAAGAATTTGCAGCTGTTTCGCGAGGTCTTGTTTCAAGACAAGAATCGAGTATGCCGAAGTCAACACTGCAGTTTGCAACAAGAAAAAGACGTAGCAGACAAGAAGGAGTGAAGCAAAGAAGCAGGGAAGTCTGGTCCCCTGCAACACTCATCGTCTTGTTTAATTAAGGCGCATGCACTCAGTGACTCCATGGATATCGCACATTGGTTATCTTTCTTGTTTATTATTTGGTTGTACAATTTCAACTTTACGTATAGGATAGTCTATTAAGATGTTTCATATGGAAAATAGAAGTTAAAAACGAGCGCAGCGAGTGCAGGAATTCTATTTTCTATGGAAACGTCGGATTCTATCCGATTTAGAAATCCCCGCCACATTTCTACCTGTTCTACCAAAGTGATTTGTAATTCGCCCCATAAAACTGTCAATCATACTGTCAATTGTCTCGACGTGTTCAAACTTTTCGTCACAAGGGGAGGAGTCAAGCCAGAATGCGTGGATTTTGCACATGCGCAGTTGAAAATAAAACTTTTTAGTAAAATAGATCATTTATTTTGTTCATTGTAAAATAGAAAATAGAAAGGAGTTCTATTGAAATAAATCGCAGAGAAATTTGACATTTCATAGCTTCTGGTTGGCTGTAAATGTAGGGTGACTTCTAATGAAACATTAGGAAAGCCGACCGTTTAATATGACCCCTTAGGACTCTAGTACGTTGACCTGAAAATGGTCTACATTGAGAAGTGTCATGTTTCCTATGACAAATGTTTAAAGCCATTCTGACATATCTGACACCCTTTATGAGATATTAATGGTACTATGGCCTGAGAGGTCTGGTTATTAACTAACATAATAAAGGAACATATTTTAAAAAAAAAATACGTCCACGTATTCCTGGATTACATCATTAAGTTGTTTAACATATTGTATTGCACACTTTATGACATATTTATGAAGTTGGCCATAAAAAGTGTTAAATTGAAACATTTTATCTATTGATAGGTACTATAAATTCAAGAGATTTGTAACAAATTATATTAAAAATTAAATTTTATAATGGAATTATAAATAATAAAGGATTTCATATGAAATAACATTTACCAAACGGGTTTAGCCACAAGTGCCAAAACTAGTTTCGACTCTCCGAGGTATAATTAATAGTGTATCTGATTTCTTAGCTAATTGATTACTGTCGACAACACACACCTTATGGAGTCACGGGAAAATAACAGTGTATCCTGTGCTGCCAGATGGCTTCGGATTTTGGAACACAAGACAATTTAAAAAAAAAAAAAAACAACACAAATAAACAACAGTATGGTGTGCTACACCTTGGAGAGATGTTCAACAATGTTACAAATTGCAGATAAGCGTTTTAAACTTAGTAAACCGGATCTTGTGACGCAATCTACAGATTGAGAGAGACCGGCGGTCAATCTAGGGCCGTTGGTGAACATGTAATTACTTATTAAATGCCATCTTAAAGAACCTTTAGTCCATGTTACATAACTCACGATTCTTTTTAAATCCGCGGCGCTCAGGCGGTAGAGCGTCGGCTTGCGAATCGGTAGGTCGTGGGTTCAAACCTAGGCCGGGTCAAACCAAAGACTCTAAAGTTGTTGGTAGTGGCTTCCCTCCTAATACTCGGGGATAAGGGGACAGCATTACGCCTGACTCGCCGGTGTCAGTATAATGAACCGGCCGGGTTCAGTCCATGGGCACCTCATATAGTGCCCCTGTGCTATAATGATAGAAATGTCGCTGCACAGTATCGGCAAAAATACCGGCAAATCCCAATCCCTAAATCCGCGCCATATTGTATTTTAACTATTTACCAAAGTCATACGTCGTTATTTATACGCCATATACGCGTGTCGTGACTGTCTTATTATCTCTTGTTTATTATATTCACTAGGGCGGAATGGGGTTACTGCCAATTAATCATCGACACTAAGTTTAACTCTACACAGACTGACACATTTTGTTATATCACCTGCTTCATACATATGTCTTTCAGAATGAAAACAAAACAAAAACTGTATTAATATGTTGACGTTATTCTGTTTTACTAATTTGTAAACACTTCCATCAATTAAGCCTTCAACATCAGCTGTTGTCTAAACACCTTTTATGTCTATGTGTGTTTTATGCCATTTTCTTAAGACTTTAAAGGTGATAGCCGATAGTTTGCCTATATCAAAGTCAAGTAAGAATGCCTTGCCTACTACTTTAGGAGAATTAGGGCATCTTTTCTGCATAAGCTCATACTTTAGTAAATGTAAAGACGGTTTTGAACATGGCCTACATTGTTAGACAGTACAAATGGCGATAAAACACATAAAGTTCAATCATACCAATTCTATAAATAAGCACGATAGTGATCTCTGCTTAAAATAGCTACCGACGTCAGAGCGGTTTACCCTGATGACGATATAACACTAATGTCAAAAATGAGTTGTCACTGTGTTTTTCTAGTTAAAAATAACTATCTCTGCAGGATGGCTCAGATAGGAAATACCTGTTTGCAGTGCGGATTGAGGATTTTATGTTTCACTGTTCGCACTGATCTGGGGTATCAATAAGTAGCACTTTGCAAGATCTTTCCAGGTATCAATGACTTATTTTCTTGTTTGAGAACAAATATTTTGGTCCATACTGTCGGCTACCATCTTTAAGTTGTTAATTATCAATTTATAAATACATGGTACTATGACATATTATGCCCCTGTCATCTTATGAATGATGAAGGGGTATAGAGAGCTGCCCGGTCAGTCGGTTCGTGCGTCCGTCCTTACAACGATTCTTCTTTTCCGATCAACAACTTTCAAAAATCAGCTGATTCTGTTTGATTTACAAATATGTGATATATCAGGTAAAGTTCGATTTTTTGTTATCGAATTAATATTAGCAAAATGTTATATATTGGAGTGAATGCATTCTAGACCAAATGAGGGTGCATCTGAGCCGCATGATACTCACATCAAAAACACATCAAATTGACTTGTACGGTCCATCATCTCAATCAACTGTAAAAGAATCAATCAGCGATAAAACAACAACAAGAACTGTCGAAGGACCGGCTATTCAGTGTTTAATAGTATGATGTAAGTTCGATAGTACATGTAGGTATAAGATTAAATCTGAATGTATATGCACCATTTTTTTGTACTTTGGTCAAGGTCCATATTTTTCATAGCTATGTATAATCAGTTGGACGACGTGATTCACGTGACATACATGAAAGTCCTGACGTTCGAGTAAGTGGAATGTATCTCAAACGTCACTGACTACACTGAGTCAAAAAGTCAGAGTAAGTTTTTATTATTATTATTATTATTATTATTATTATTATTATTATTATTATTGCAGACTGTGACAAGATTCCTGACCCCGATGACCCCGGCAAGTTCCGCCAAGAGGTCCCGGGTCATGGTCACGTAACTATGCGATGTGCAACCGGGACAGTGTTCAACCAGGACAGTTGTTCCTGCGACCAAAACATCCGCACCACAAGGCTACCAAATGATAGTATGTGGTTTATGTTTTGCATTTATTTTTTTTACATTTTTTACTTATTTTTGTCTTGTTGTAATCTTTAAATCAAGACAAGTAATAGTGTTACGCTCACAGCGAAAGCAAGTCCGAAACATTTTAAATTGTCTTTATTACCTAAAAGAGTAAATTCATTTAGAATGTATCAATTAGAATTTTTCCAAATATCATTATTTCCGAACGTTGCAAGGCATTTTAACACCTGCAAACAATACACAGTATTTTTCGAATAATTCAAAATGCAAACATACACACAACTATATGCATGCAATTGTTTTTGAACGTATCATCAAGCGACAAGGAGTTATACCGCCTATAATCAATAAATCGCATTTCTTCAGAATGCACAACGGAGCTATACCGCCTACAATCAATGAATCATTACTTTAGAATATTTCAAGGAGCTATACCATCTTAGATCGATGAACCATAATTACAGGATTAGGAAGCACCGGGGAGCTATACCATCAACGATAATAATTATTTCCGAATGAGTCACGAAGCTATACCACCTACAATCAATAATTATTTCCGAATGTGTCACGAAACTATACCATCTACGACCTATGAATCATAATCTAAGAATTATTAAAGAGCCACCCACGTTCAATGCGCCGTTATTTCAGAATGTGTCAAGGAGCTCTACACACGCACACCAAAATGAATCAAAATTTCACAATGTGCTAATGATTTATAAAAAGGTCACAGCCGATAACTATTATATTTTTTAGAATGCATTAAGGAGCTGGAGATGGATTTTACACATAGCCTGACTGAGACATCTGGTCACGGTTTACACGTAGAAAGTGTCAACGTCACGTGGGAGGCCGGAAGTGCTTGTTTCCATGGCAACAGTGCGCTCATTATCCCCCGCTTCTCTAATGTGGAGGTTGGCGCCAATTTAAACGTGCACGTCCGCTACAAGATTAACGCGAGCGCATGCAACAGACGACCTCTCACACGCACCACAGGCACTTGTGTACAACGGGGATTGCGGCCAAGAGTCGTCCATTGTGATCTTGACCAGCGATCACGTGACCTCTTTCAGTCTGCGCAACAACTTTAACGCTGAATACGACTGTGGAGCTGTCACAGAAGAAGGAGGTATGTTTTGAAACGATAACAGTATATTTCTATAACCAATGGGTACATGCATGTACGGATGGGATGGAGGGGGGAGGAGTCAGGTGTCCGGACTCACCCCATCCCTGGAATTTTCAAAAACATAATGTCCAGGTAGGTATTTTTTAACATTTCAATGTGTTTCACATCTTCATGGCACCAGTTATATTATTGTCACAAATGTGTCCAGTGCTACAGATAAGACGAGTAGGCCTAACCACGTATTTACATCTAAATTGTATTAAAATGTAAAAAATAACCCAAATAATCTGAAAGTAAACTATTTGTGTAAAACACTTTAAAGATCTGTCAACCATCGGAAATGCAGGGAATGTTGCTATTTGGCTTCTATATGTCAACACTCTTCTTGGGGAGCATTTCAAAAGTAACCTCCCCCCCCCCCCCCCCCCCCCCCCCGCCTCGGGGTGCGTTTAATTGTCATAAAGTCAAGTTAAAGAGCAACTTGATCGGGTGTTTTATACGTCGATAAAGCGGAAGATCTTAGTCATACCAAACCTCTAAAAACAATGCAGATGACTAAAGGTGTAATTGGGTGACACAATTAAATTCCCACTTTAGTGACGCAATGCGCCATTTTTGACAACAGCCGTTACATTTAACTTGTCATCATTGACAAGATTACAATAATAATGATAACAGACTTACCTGTAACTGTTAAGTACTTGGAGTTATGCCCCTTGTTCTTAAAGTTGATATCGGACAGTTTAGACCAAAGGTTGTTTCTCAAGAAGAAGAAGAAGAAGAAGGCACGATAGCGATCTCTGCTAAAAATTGTTATTGACGTCAGAGCAGACAAGCCGGATAATGATACAACGCGCCCTCAAAAGTAAGCTGTCACGTGGTATTCATAGTTTAAAAATAGCTGTCTCTGCAGCGTGGCTTCGATAGAAAATACCTGTTTGCAATGGCGAGTTAATATTTTAATCCATTGTTGACACAGATTAAGGGCATCAAAGAACACAATTTTGCAGGATATTTTCAGGTATAAACCCTTACTGGTTCACGGCATGCTTTACACAGTGCAGGCATTACTATCTTTGCTTCAAATGGACACCGCCTCCAGATAACTGAAATACTGTTGCTGGGACGATAAACTTAACAAACAAAACATCACCTTATACTATATAAAGTAATCAAGTAAAGATAAATGGACTCATCACACTATCAACACCACAAAAAAGGTTCCGTGATATTAACACTTAAAAACCACAGTGGACAGATTTGTTCATTTGTCACTTAAAACAAAAACTAACACTAGTTCATTGTCACAATCTTGGAAAGTAAATAAAGTTCCAGATCCACGTCGATAATCCGGAATTTCTGTAGAATTAGACTCCAGATCCACGTCGATATTCCGGAATCTCTGTAGAATGAGATTCCAGATCCACGTCGATACTCCGGAATCTCCGTAGCTCGCTTAATATATTTATCTGTTACTATCCCGGGTAAATAATATCCATATACGAATGTTTACATTTTTATAGAACACATTCACAGTAGTATACATGAACCATCAAACAGAGGAGGACATATATCCACAGTCACAAACACAGTTAGGGATACTAACTTCGACCTAAGCAGTCAACAGACACAATTTACTTTAAAAGCTTTGTATTTTTTAAGCTTACATGTTTTCACAACTCTACTCTTTTACCTGGTTGGTACTCGACACTTGGTCTTGTCGTACACAACATGTGCAGCACGTGTAGGTCTCCACGCTACCGGTCAGAAGCCACTTGACACGTTGTTCACTATATGTCGCTGTCTGATTTCCTTACATTCTGCTCGGTTTAGATAGTTCTGCTCGGTTTAGATAGGAGGTTTTTTTATAAGTTTTTAATAACTAGTTTTTAGTGTGACGTGATCTAGATGATGATCGTGATATTGTTTGAAATGCTGTAAAATACCAGTGCAAGTGACGTGATGCGTGATAAAATTAAAGGTGTAAGTTATTTCCTGTAATTAACTGTAAAAAGCTGTGCCATTCGGTACAGAATATCAAAGTAACAGACAACAGTATATTTTCATAGGAATTATTTATTTATTTACTTATTTGGGTTTTACGGCACACCGACGCTTAACAGGTCATACGGCGCCGATACAAAGAAGTTTAATGTGAATAGAGAATAATCAGGTAAAAACAAAACTATGGTAATAAAATATAGAAAAATACAAAAATCTATCAGGTTAAAATAATGCAACTACAATGACAACTACAACCGAAAATAGGTGAGTGTTGTTATGGATTTCGTTTACACGTCTTCGCACTTGACATTTGAACCCTTTTACACATTTTCTATTTTATCTATGTCAGGGCTCTGTGCCGATCATGGAAAGCTGGTTTATACTGTTCTCTTTTGTGAAGGAGTCCTTCTTTTTTTCCTCCAAAAGTTGGCTTTCTATGGGGCATGACATCGAACATTTTCTTCCTGAAAGGTCCTAGAATGGTTTACAAAAAGGACTCTAATAAGTCACAAATTGTCATCCAGTATTGAAATATACCTTTCGGAGTAAATGTTGCCTATAACAGAGTTGGAGATTATAAAACTTTTGAGTTGGAGTCAAAGACAATTCTCAAGGCATCTGATTGGCTAGATTTCATATTTATTTGAATTCCAGCCAATCAGATGAAAGAGTATTGTCCAGAAGTAAAATAACATATACAACCCAACAACAACATGATAGATGCCGTGCACTGTGTGCAAAAAGTCAGGTTTATGTACCAAGACAATGTTGGTGAAACC
Organism: Sinonovacula constricta; assembly: GCA_007844125.1. Classification (NCBI taxonomy): domain Eukaryota; kingdom Metazoa; phylum Mollusca; class Bivalvia; order Cardiida; family Solecurtidae; genus Sinonovacula; species Sinonovacula constricta. The sequence continues at coordinate 49,803,299 of CM017568.1, read as the reverse complement.
GTTTGTAATTCCTTCTATAAATGTACACTTTCCTGTTTGTTCGGACAACTGTCTTTGTTTAGTAACTAAAACAATGCTTTTAAACAGAATTTTGATTCATGCAATTTAATAAATATGTAAACTTAAAACAAAATCAAAAACAACAAACGCCGGCCATAGTAGAAAGTCATTTATGTCCCATGACCGTACAAGTCACATCAACCGTTTGTAGTTCGGGTATACGCCCAATCAAAATACCTTTTTTAATTATTTGATAACAATGTTCATTTATAACTATATGCACGACATTCAACATCCGTTAGGCTAACACACCACTGCTAATTGCCCTGAAGATGGCGCCCTCTACAATGCATGGTTGTACCCTTGTTACAGGCAGACGTTTGGCACGACGCTACCTTCACGTTCCATAACAACATGATGAAAATCAACGAGGATGGCCGCAGTGTTTATAAATATTTTCCTGGTAAGTTTCCTCAATCTATAATGTCATAAACATGGCGCTTTTCCAGGCAAATGAATCCATGAGATGTGTGAGTATATTTTACACCATGATCGCATGGGTTTGAGTTCTAGTCTGGGAGAATTTTTCACGTCAAAACTGAATTATTCGAGCACAATTTCTAGCAAAACCAATTTCGAGGTTTGCTAGCTGCAACGCATCGAAGGTTTATTAAGACATTTTCTTCAGGCTTGTTTCGTCCATCATTCCTGATATCGAAATTACTCTCCGAAGTTGAGTCGGTGAAATATCTGTATCATTTCAAAACAACTCAGAACAAATGTGACTATGACTATCGTTTATTTCTTGTTATAAGTCGCCCTACATTTGTAGCCAATCAGAAGCTATGAAATTTAAATTCCTCAGCGATTTATTTCAATAGTACTCCTTTTCGTTTTTACAATGAACAAAATAGATCTATTTTACTAAATGGTTTTATTTTCAACTGCTCATGTGCAACAAACCACGCATTCTGGCTTGACTCCTCCCATTGTGACTATGACGACAAGTTTAAACACGCCAAGACGATTGACAGTTTGATTGACAGTTTTATGGGGCAGGATTATATGTCATTTTGGTAGAACAGGTAGAAGGTGAGGCGGGGACTTCTAAGTCGGATTAGAATCTATTAAGACGTTTCATAAAAAATAGAAGCCTGCACTAGCTGCGCTAATTTCGGCTTCTATTTTCTATAAAAACGTCTTAATAAGCTCTATCCTATAAGAAGGAAATTCCGGAAAATTAATGTTTAAGAACAGCAGCACTTCAGATTTACCCCACACTGAAGGAGGACGACTTCTTAAAACAGTACTTTCTGAGGTTGCAATTAATACGTTAACCTTTTAACATCGTGTTAACGCCTTATCCCACTTGTTAAGTAGAGTTGTCCGACATCTCGCCTACAAAGAAATGTTAAAACTATTTAAAATGTATCGCTAGCAAATCATTGTTTGGGTGTTTGATAATAAAAACTGACCGTAGGCACGGCCTTGCTTGTATCACCACTCCAGTAAGTAAGAAAGCGTAAGTCATTAAAAACTCGATCTGACTTTTCGTCATTTTCTGATCTATTTTAAACACAAAGGTGAATTCCCACATAACAAGGCTTCGAATCTGACGAAATGAATGTTTTTGTTTAATGACAGAATTTTTTGGACAATAAGTGACAATATTATTGCTATTCATTAGTATGTACTGATAGAAAAAAAACACACACTAGATCTAATACTCTTGTTTGTGCAGAGATATTCACCTCGCCGAAACTATATTTGTCGTGTTACAAGGCAACTCACAAAAAAAACCTCGGAAAACAACATGCAGACTAGTAGCAAGACATTTCAAGTTAACTTTATCCGGTGTACATTTCCCTCGATATTATTCATTACTCAAAGTGTGGAATAGCACCAATCGGAACACCTCGGAAAATTACCCGAGGTGTTCCGATTGGAATAGCACCTTTAACATCAATCTGATCACCTCGGCCTTTATGCTATGCAAGAGACCTCTGACATAATAAGGCGCCATCTTGGATCTACTTTGTGTGTCTTAGTTTTAATACTGGGTATTTAATGTTGACTTTTCAATTTTCCGTAAATCATATAGATTGTATTGATAAAAAAAATCGTTGTTATTGCAAGATATACTCAACTAAATGATATATATATAATTTGTTACTTTCTCGCGAACGGACACTGTTTCATAACTCAGGCGACGCACTTTGGTGTATTCTAGAGCTATGTACGAGGTGTATTTTACGAACCATACGGAAATACCCGAAGTTTTACGATTGCTTTAACATGTGGCAGGATTTTTCCTCCTTGTGTCGTTACAGGTCACGTAGATCGCAGTCGATGCGGGCTGAAGATTGGTTGGGGGCAGGACTATAAGAGCTTCCATGGATGCATAGACCATGTAAGTCTTGAATATATTATTATTGCCATTAATATTATTATCAACTTGATGATAAAATATAATAAAAGATAAGCTACTTCAATTAACATTTTGAAATGAATTCTATCAATAACAATGACTTTTCAGTGTGTTAATGCAATTTAATTTTGACTTTAATGCATAAATTCAACACTTGACATAAACGTTGTCTGTAGAGTATTAAAATAGGTTGATAAAAGTTGTTGACTATATGTCACATTTAGTATTGGGACGTCTATAGTAAGAATGGATTTATATATGTGTGTATTATTATATGTATTAGCGTGTGTATTGCAATGTATGTTGCGAACTTTCTTTTCTTTCACATCCCTTTAACTATTTACAAACTATCATTTGAAATTTTGGTTCTTTTCCTTTAACCTACTTTACAAGCTACTCCTTTAAATTACATTACAAGCTACCCCTTTAAAATACTAATACGTCACTAACCATAATGCACTGCGGATGGGGTCTGACCGGTGCACGGGGCAGACCTAAGTTGACAGTGGCCGTGGCGTGAGCCATACCTGTTTCGGTAGCTAAATAAATCCTAAGACCACCGCCTCATCTATTTCCAGACCAACTCCCCAAAACGTCCCCACTACGTTAACATATTTACAAACCAACGAGTATGTAACATATAGACAGTTTACAGACAAGGTCTATGGATTTCCTTGACAATCCTCGTATGCGAAGAGATGAAGTGCCAGTCAAATAAAGTGCGTTACCTTCATCTGGTCGCTGGTAAACGCCATTTCAAGTGATTATGCGCATGCTACTTGAATGTACAGTTGCCTTTCAAGAATGTCCGTTTACTGATTAAACATTTGGTCATATTTGGAAAACGTATAATTTATTCGACACTGTTCAAGAAAATGCTTCTTCTGGAAGAATGCGGAAGTAGGCCACATACTCGCACAATCGTAGATAACTTAAGATGGTACATTTTCTCATTTAGGCAAATTCTAAACTCGAATTTAGCAGGCGATAAAACTACTTTAAAAATGTTGCTTAATTTGTGTTCCAGATTTCTATTTCGTTTTGCCCAGCAGTGCAATGAGGCGGTTTTTGGATACAAACTTTGAAATTCGAAATCCTAATGGGTTTCTCCTGGCTGGAATCCAGTGTTTTATTGTTACGAGAATCGGTATTATAGTAACGGGAACCAGGAACAAGGGACGTCAGTCAAAATCTACCATTAACGTATGTGATGTCAGTGACAACAAAGTGATGAAGAAAGTGACAATTTTCTTTGAGAAAGAAATACGACAAAATAAGAGGATTAAACACAGTTCTGTAATAGTTTATTTTTAGCAAATATATAGATATTTGCACACCTGTTGATTTACACAAACCGACAGAACCTTTTAAGTCATCCACATTTATAGTGTCCGTCACACCTTGACAAAATTATTGGCTCCGCTCGGGAGAGAAACTTATGACATAGCTAAGTGAATTGAGAAAATAATGTAGCAGCCAATAAGAGGAAATCGCAACTGTTTGGTACGATACGGCGATTTTCCATGAAAAGAGCCGAGTATTCCGCGGGATTAAGTGCATCTTGCTATTATAAAACTTCAGTGTAACAGACAATAAGGAGGAAAACACAATAGCAGGCAATAACACATTTTTTTAGAAATTAAATAATATCAGGTGTTGAAATACACATCGGCTTTGATCGCTTATAAATAATACGAATATGCTGTCCTGATTGGCGTTATTATTATTATTTTTTTTTTTTTTTGCTTTTAAGCACGTGCTCTCCGCGGCATTATGGATGTCACCCACCATGCTCTTTCTTGTGAACTTCCCTTAACGAAAACAGAATACAAATATGTAACATCGCATACGACCGTTCTTAACATTTGCCCATAAAGTGCGACATTCTTTGACCGGTGCATGAGATACATTTTTTATTAAAGGCGCGGTATCCGATAGTTTGCCTCTATCAAATACATGTAACAATATGGGACCATTGCTTTGGGGAATTTGGGCTTTTTTAAAAAAAAACCCTGTACTTTAGTCTTAATAAAGTCTTATTTGGACACTAACTGAATTGTTTGACTGAACTAATCGCATAAAAATCACCCTGAATGTGTATTTCTTCCAACTGTATAAAGAGTTTGAAAGTGGTCTCTGCTATAAATAGATATTGACATCAGAGCGGATTACCTGGATGACTATATAACATGGTCTCAAAAGTAAGCGGTCACATGGTTTTCTAAGTTTAAAAATAGCTATCTCTGCAGCGTGGCTCGGATAGGAAATACCTGTTTGCAATGATGAGTGGTGATTTATGCTTTACTGTTCACATAGATCTAGGACATCAATGACAGCAGGACCTTTACATGTAACAATGATTTTTTTTTATAATTTGAAAAAAATAAATATTGTTCCAAACTGTCGGATTCCACCTTCAAAGGTAGTATGCGACAGGTTGGACCAAACAAGCAAGTAAATTATTTTTACCTTAACATACCCCGCAGAAAGTTATTTATTGATGTCCTACACCTATATATTATGTGAAATATAACACTACAATCGTCAATACAAAGATGTTATTCGTATCTGAACCACGCTGCACTCTTAACTATTCTTTATCTAAGTTTGAAATCACGTTTTATCCTACCATCACCTCGGACATTAGATATATAAAATCCTGTGTGATAACATTTGCTTTATCACACACCAGTGTGTAAAACCTGTCTCGCACATCCGGACGGACTATGTACTTTTTAAAAGCATAAATTCCATGCCACTCTTGAGGTTCAAACATCAAATCATAAAAAAATAAGATTTAAAATAAAAATATAAGGCCGCTTATATCATATTTTATTAAAGTAAGAAAGTATGCCACAAACACCGGACCGATATTGTTACATCTATTAGATACAGAAACACTTTCGGATATCAACATTTAAAGCATGCTTCTTCCGATGTTTCTTTGCACCATGACTTAGCCGGTGCTCTATTAGGAATGTATATTTATACATCGTGCTTGAGCATATTTATATTTTTTGAGTTTATATGTGAGTATGGTGTCTAAGACGGGAAATATTAGAACTCATTTAATCATATCTACGAGTATTTGTCTGCCTTTCGATGTGGTATGGGTGTGGTTAGAGTGTTGACATATTACGGTTACTATGAAGTCTTATTAAAAGTTTCTTATTGATTAATATATTCTGTTTGGAGTTGCCGTGTAATCATGAAACGTCCAAAATATTTCCAAGAAGGTATATCTTTATCTTTTGTAAAATAGATTAATAATAATTATTAAACTTTTAAAATCTTATACGTGTTATTGTTTGAAAATAATGTTCATCCGTTCAAATATACAATGCCATGTTTTTTTTTGTCTGAGCTAAATTCCATATTAAGTAAAGTCTATATCCATTTCTTGCGTGGATTTATATTTGTTAATTGCTTGTTGTTGTTTTCTTTCGTCCCACCAATAGTATAACAGTTATTTTGAGATGGTGTCCAGCTGAAGCAGATATAGTGCTGTCCTTCACTGTGTATAACATGATGTGAACACCTGGCATGATACACACCCAGTCACATTATCCTGACTCTGGGCCAACCAGTCGTGGAACTACCCTTATATTTGCTTGAGCTGTTAGCAAGGGAGCATATGCCACTACCATTTTAACTTACACTTTTCTTTCATAGATATGCCATTTTATGCCTTTGCAAAACAAAGCACAGTCACTCTTATATTTTTAGAATCAGCTCTAGTAAATGCTTATTATTTTTAGACAGGTTTAGCCTAGGACTAATGGTTTATTATTTTTAGACAGGTTTAGCCTATGACTAATGCTTTATTATTTTTAGACAGATTTAGCCTATGACTAATGGTTTATTATTTTTAGACAGATTTAGCCTAGGACTAATGGTTTATTTTTTTAGACAGATTTAGCCTATGACTAATGCTTTATTATTTTTAGACAGGTTTAGCCTAGGACTAATGGTTTATTATTTTTAGACAGGTTTAGCCTATAACTAATGCTTTTTTATTTTTGGACAGGTTTAGCCCATGACTAATGCTTTATTATTTTTAGACAGGTTTAGCCTAGGACTAATGGTTTATTATTTTTAGACAGATTTAGCATAGGACTAATAGTTTATTATTTTTAGACAGATTTAGCCTAGGTATTATGGTTTATTATTTTTAGACAGGTTTAGCCTATGACTAATGGTTAATAATTTTTAGGCAGATTTAGCCTAGGACTAATGGTTTATTTTTATACAGGTTTAGCCTAGGACCTTTAATTATATGCCTTACATGTGTGTTTTACTTTAAACTCTTTTAATCTGTTTCAAAGAAATTCAATCAAAATTAAAATGAAGTGATTTTCAAAATCTGACACATATACTGTGAATGGAAGGGTTAACAAACTAGGTATGTCATGGCCTGGGTTTGAACCTGGGGCCTTCCATACCTGGAGCCGACGCTTAAACGATTGTGCTACCAATTTGTGTCTACATGATTTAACTTAAAATCTAAACAATATACAAACATACAGGCATTGCAATAAAACAGCTTTAATACACATTTTCCTTGAAAGCAATAGCCCTCAATATGATAAAAAGTAAACTACCAAGACAAAGTCACATAAGGTATTTATTTTTCTGTTCGACATAAAAGAACAATACATCAAAGAATGGTAGAAAAATGGTTGTATCTGTACACAAGGACAACTTTCCTCCTTCTATACACAGAATGAACAATAAATAAAACACCAGACAATTGTTTAAAAATCTAAAATGCAAAGTTATAGCTATGTCTAATATAAACACTACATACATCAAATAATTGAAGTATCAAACTATAATATGTTTTTAAATATAAACTCCTCCAATTACCAACATTTTAAAGGTGGAATACACCAGTTTGGATCATTTTTTCTTTTTTCAAGCAACCATATTAGTCACCTGAACAGATCCTTCGAAATTCTGTTTATTAATGTCATACATCTTTGTGGAAAGTGAAGCATACACTTCACTGATTGTTACACAAATATACCATGTATCTCATTCTTCAGCCATGTTGCAAAAGAAAGTCAAAGACTGAACATTTAGAAGGATTTTTTTCAAATCTGTACTGCCTAGCAATTTAGGTAGGATTCAAAACCGTCTAAACTTCCTACTTAAGATTGAGTTTATGAAGAAATTATGCCCAATCCACACAGACTGGGGTAAAATATTATGTCCTAAATTTGATAAAGGCAAGCTGTTGAAAAACACTTTAAAACTCTTTATTTTGTGTTTCTGTTACATTGCATCGACACAATATACTCATATTGGCAACGTCCAGCTAATTATTGGTGACTTTTGTCTAGGTAGAACTGCAGCACAAAGCATGTTTGCTAGAAAAATTGCCCACATAAATGTTCTCGCTCTGATCAGGACTCGAACCAACACAGTGAGGGGCTGAGGAGTTACAAGTCAGCGACTCTAACCGCTCAGCCAAGGGGCGTTCTTACTCCACTTATTGTTTCAACTTTACAGTCAATAACTGTCACGTTTTTTAAGCACTATATTTATTTTAACATACTGCTACCAACATACAATGTATACTGTATGCCTATATAGATTCACAGTGCATAGTATTGCTATAAATAACAGATAGGTAGGTATATATTCTGTTTTAAATTTTGCTATTCATCAAACTTTAAAAAACTATTTTAACAGCTGTTGCTTTTTTATAGTTAACCCTGCAATTAGTATTTTGTAACATATATCTGCTGATATAATTACAGTAAATCTTGCAAGTTGGCTTGAAAAGCCTATAAGCCTATTAAAGTATTGTCAAAACCTATATGGTAAATTCTGTATTTTTAAATGACAATTAGGGTAAACCGAATTTGTCATTATCATTTAATGTATAATTTATGTACTTTTGTAAAAAACAGTTCTTTTCTTAAAAAAAAACACAATTCCACTCCACATTTGTATTAATAATGATTAACTACCACAACTGTCCAACATGGCTTTAAAAACAGACTTTAAGATAGACAAAATTGACAGCATGCTCTGTTAATCATCAAGATATAGAAAATGTACATGGCAGTCAACACAATTTATAAATTATGTAACAGAGTTATGTTACTAATTATAACTTGTAAGGATAAGTTTCTTTGCAAAAAAAAAAAAAAAATCCACCACAAATCTGGATTTGCACCAAAATATGATATATCAAAGTTTTATTTAAACAATGCATTGTGGAAGTAATGAAATATTAATAAAGGCTGCAGTAAATTTTTTTTGAGACAGTCCTTTTTTCCAAGTAATATTACTGAATATCATTGATATTATTTTAAGTGAAAAGGGTGAAAATAGTTATCATTCTTCTGAACAAAAATACTGGGCACTAATATTTGTAATATTTCATTTGGGCACTGATAAAAGAAAGAATTCATTTGGGCACTAATGGATGAAACTGATAACTGCCATAGGTTGTGATAACATTTTAGCTTTCTATTATGACATACATGTCCAATTACAAATGTTTCTATCCCAGCATTCCATTATGACATACATGTCCAATTACAATTGTTTCTATCTCAGCATTCCATAATGACATACATGTCCAATTACAATTGTTTCTATCTCAGCATTCCATTATGACATATGTCCAATTATAATTGTTTCTATCTCAACATTCCATTATGACATACATGTCCAATTACAGTTGTTTCTATCTCAACATTCCATTATGACATACATGTCCAATTACAATTGTTTCTATCTCAACATTCCATTATGACATACATGTCCAATTACAATTGTTTCTATCTCAACATTCCATTATGACATATTTCCAATAATAATTGCTTTGTATGTCATACAATGTGAAATATTTTAATCTATTTAAAGACTTAACTTACCTAAACATAATACACATGTTTATACATACTTCATATACAAAAGTATTAAATGTCATTTATATTTGTCATATATATGCAATAATATTTATTAAATATATATTTTAAAGTCCATTGTATTAATAAATGTCACACAATAAAACAAAGCTATTAATCATTTGCATTGATACAGGTAATTGCATGGATAAGAGAATCTAGTAGTTTAAATTATGTATAATTCAATAATAATTATAGGCAAGTTACATTAAGTTTTATAAAGACAACGTCGTCAAATAAATGATCACATTTTATAAGCAAATGGTTAAGGAATCCTGCATCTATAAGTAATGACAATAAACTAGGTTTCCAGATTAAGTCTTAAAGGTGTAATACAAACAAAAATAGCACAAATATGCTTAAGCTAAAGTTATCACTTCAAAAGGCTTGATGGCTCTTCAAAAGGCTTGACGGCTCTTCAAAAGCATAAATCAACAATAATATAATTTATGTTTAACATACCTATCAGCCAAATGTCATTTCTTTATTTAACACCCTTAATACTTAATTTGAGTTGAAAATAATAAATGATTTTCTAGATTTTCTGACTTTTGTTTTACAACTTCTTCATCTCCAAACCATTAACTGCTACTATGTAGGCTTATATTAGCTTAAATAGAAACATAATATAGCCAATTATACACTTTCCATATTAATTATGACACATTTGACCCAATACAAGGACTGAATATACAAAATTAAAAAGTATGACTAAAAAATAAACAATATGTTTATTGCAATATTTTCAAAATAACATAAATTTACTTTGTTTAATAAAACTAAAACATAAATACCAAACATGACTCACCAGATTAGATAAAAATAAAAAAAAAGAATAGAGACATAATGCCCTCTATCTCTAGACTCGTTTTGAGCAATTATGTTGTTTGGTCAAGGCAATAAAATCAAATCGATAATTTAATCATCAAATGGTCAAATGAGAAGATAGAAAAGTATTTTCTTCAAGTATGATTTCCAATATTAATCAACACACCTTAATCATAATTGGCATTTTGCAGTGACTGATACAATGTAAGAAGGCCTATGTCCTGGGTAGAACCAGGGCAATTTAACAATCAGCTTGTATCAGGACTACTTACACAGGAAGAAACAATTACAACTATTGTCATGTCAAACATAGATTGTTCATTTGTTTCCGTAACACAGTCCCATCGATAAAAAATAGGTATATATATTTTTTGAATGCAACTAAATGACAGATTAAAGTATGAAAAGAAAATCACAAAAATTATCCTGCTCATGTGAAATAAAAATGAAGGAAGCAGGTATTGTTTACTTTTTTATGCAAACAATAAGAGTGTCAGTGCACATTATTGCTAAGACTTGAAATAGAGATTAGCCAAACTAACATACAACAACAAATGTTTTGTTGCTTTGCTCAAAACAATTTAAATGCACATTTTAATTATAAAAACAAGACCCAGATCTCCAGATAAGAGGGATGAATTTGATTTTGTGCCACAATATATCCCACAATTCTATATTAAACCCTATAGTGTGGGTACCCATTAGAATTGTCATATCGAGACAATTCTAATGAGTACCAGGTATAAAGGGTTTGAAGGCGAAATAAAGGAGTTAGCAGGCTATGCTTATCCTATAATTCTTAACCAAACCCTATACTGTGGATACTCATTAGAAATTGTCTTAATAAGACGATTCTAAGAAGTACCAGGTATCAAGGGTTTGGATAAGACATAAAGCAGGAGAAGTACTCTCCTTATACGAGGCTCTGAAGAATGCAATAAAATTTTTGTCCAACACTTATCAGTGTCTATCCTCCTACAACAAAATCACTTTAAACAGTGACTGCTGAGAATCCTTTATTATGACAACAGTAGTAACTCATTTTAACAAGGAAAGCATCCATTAAACAGCCACAAAGTCACATACGCTACATATGATGTGAGAGCAAGTAAAACTATGAGAAGCGCATAAAACCGACACGCACACACATCAATAAAACAAACACCATCATAAACAGAAAGATTTAACATATTATGTCTAAACAAAATGCCCACTGCCATTTAAATATGAAGAATGGATAAAGAAATGCATCTATGCTTGGAAATATGAATGTTTATATACATGATGGTTTGGTTGTACTATATACAGCACTTACTCCAAGCTCAACTGGAGACAAATCACAAAGGTTTTGGTATGTTTTTTGTTTTTGAAATACATTGCAGCTACCAATTCTGATCATTATAGCGACATCAATCTATTTTGGCGGATGAAGTCCCAAAACAAATGTCTGGGTAGAACCACTGGCGCACTGCAGGTCAGATGGAAGACGTTCCCCCATTAAGTCTGTCGCTCTGACCCGGGACTCGAACCCACGTGGTGAGAGGCTAAGTGGTCAGAGGAGTTACAAGTCGGCAATTCTACTACTATGCCATGGGCACTCACTCTTGTTGTTTTGGTGTGTTTTTTTTATATATTACAATTCATCCCACAAATCCAATTTTGGTAAATGTGACAACACACAGATTAAACTAGTTGAGAAAGACAGCTGACAAATATCTGGGTAGAACCACCAACACAACTGAAAGACCTCACCACATGTTTTGTGTCAATAGGATTTGAAACCATCTAGTAAAAGATAAATTTGTTTTTAATCAGTACGATAAATTGTAAAACTACACAGGTGGATTGAAGATGTAAAAAGTAAATTATTTCATAGTTTTTCCTTTTGTTTATTGATACATCGCAACAACATGATTATGGTCATATTGGCAATGTCCAGGTAATTATTATTAGTGGAGGAAAGACAACTGACTTACGTCTGCAAAAAAAACACCTGGCGCATTGCAGGTTATCCAGAAAACCTCCTCTAAAGAAAGTTTCTTTCCCAGACCAAGACTAAAACCCTGCAGAGAGTGGCTGAGGAGTCTGAAGACTACAGCTCAGCCATGGTCGCCCTATGTTTTGTTTTTATTTTTTAATTCCCGTACAAGTTGTAACTGCAACTGTTTTTGCCACAGGTGGCCCATCTTATTTATTAGAAGATTTTATCAGGTTGTTGAATTTCTCTAAAGTGAAAAAGCCTCCAGCTGAGCAGGGAACCAGTCTATTGCACATAAATATCCTCCTACAGTAGAATTATTTAGCCCTATGTAAATTTACTAAGAAAAAAAAAAGATTAGTCATTTTTTTCTTCTGCCAAAAATAACTATATAACAAAAACACAGATCTATTTACATATCTGATCAATATTCCTTTGTCTGCCATTGACCCCACCACCACACACATTGAAAGTGTGAAATAAGTTTTTGCTGGGTTGGGGTTGGAGGCATTCATTGCTAACAAGTAGAACTGTTACACAATCAAATCTTATTTCCAAAGTTTAAAACTCACATTGTAATAACCTAATTAATAATGTTTGTTCACAGTATATACATATATATATATATATATATATACACCAATAGTTCGCTTTAGAGAGCCAAGTCACCGTTTGGCAACTACTAGATCAAATTGTTCGTTAAGTCGATCTTACTTTCTTAAGTTTTAACCAAAGTTCCATTCATAGAGCTGCAGATCCACATTTATATATTGCTGGGAGCCTGGTGTAAAACAGTTTTATTTCTACTACAACTTCAACCTATTGATTTATAAACAATTGATAACATTGTCATTTCCATTTCAAATGGATAAAAGCCCGTTACACCTGCAACAATGTTGACCAAAAACTTAAATCACATATAAGGCCAACAGCTTTATGACATTAGCTCTGAAGTTTAAATAACTACTGTGAATTATTAATCTTAACAAGCAAGCTTACACCAGTGTTATAACTGGGGTCTCACAGTCAACAAAGCTTGATTTAGGATGTGTTTGCAATGTTTGTGTATAACAGGTTCATTCCAAAGAGGCCTCGAGAGAAAGACTAGATATAAAAAATTTATAGTCTCAACGGAGACATTCTTGCAAATGTAGACAGAAAGGGAGAAAGCTAGCACATCAGATTTAAAAACACAGATGAAAACCTAGTTTATAATAGGCATTTGTCCCAAATTATATAATGAATGATAAATAAAACAAAGTCTTAACAAGCTAGGAACCACACTAATGCAGAGTGTGACACACACTTGTTTATAAATAGTTGTTTGATTTCTTTCCAAAAGTTGAAGAAAATAAAAAGCAACGTTCTTATCTACTGCTAATAAAATACCAACAAATGGATCTTGACTGTCGTTTTTTGCAAATTTTGAGCTATTCAAACTATTAGTTTAATTTTACTGAATATTGACTTTAAATTAGCTGTGTGCAGTGAAAAAGTGCATTTGAGCAATGAAAGGATTCTAAATAAGGTTCTAATAGCCTTTCTTTTTATAATGAATGAAGAAGACAAAAAACACTCAATTAGTCAATTGATCCAATCACTAATGCATTATACTTTTAGTCTTTTATATTTTACCACACCTGTTACTACAATGTTTAATAATGTTTTCAACTGCAGCCACTGTATGCATTAATCTGGCTCTTACAAAAAATCCCACCTTAGATAAAAAATTTCACTGATTGCAACAATCTACTTCTACAAAGTTCAAAAAGGTTAAAATCTCAAATTATACGAGCATATCAATAATAAAATTTTGCACTTTCCACAACTACGACACAGCAAAACGAAATAGACAGCCAAGAGATCAAGATAATGTTGAATTATTTCAACATGCAACCATTCAACATTTCATAATGTCATGCTAATCACATTTAACGTTACAAATCTCAACCTTTGACCTTATCTTTGACATTCATTTTTACCTTGACCATTTTCCCATTTCTTGAACAAAACACAGTCTTGGCTTTTTGTAAATGTATAGTAACATGGCCGTATCATTACTGCAAAAGTACCATTTGGTCTCTTTTGACCTCAATATGGCCTTGGACAAAGTGTCAACATATGTACTTTCATATGACCATTTACCTAGTTTACCCTAAACATTGACTGTGTCATGACCCTTGACCTAGTTTCCCCATCTACCACCATTCATATGACCTTTGACCTAGTTTCCACAATCACTGACTTTCACATGACCTTGACATATAAATATGACCTTGATTATTGGAAGACATGATATTATCACATAACTGGTTCAGCTGCAGGTTGTTGATGTCAGTGGAGTACATTCAAGGTATGATGTTACAATACCTTTGGCGCATTTTTGGATATTTTCTTAATGTTTTTTTTTTTGAAAATTTCAATAATAACTTAGCATAATGTTTTGTTCCCTGTTAATGTAACAAAAAAATAAAAATTATATTTATTAAAAAAATATAAATATTTTAACTTGAGCCTCAATTAGTGACAAAGATATCTTTTCCTTAATATAGAAAGCTTAACGTAGATTTGCTTTAAAATAATCTACTTTTGGAATAATAATTGGATTTATTTCCTGACATCAATAATATTATGTTTGGATAAAAATCATGAGCTTCAACTGTCCGAAAACTTCACACATTGAACAAGTCCTTCTCCATAACTCTTATGTAACCATTCTCCCTATGCAAGTTTTTGTACCAGTGTTTCTTCTCAAACAATTTCAACAAGTCAAAACCTGCACAGAAACCAAACAACAATTTTATAGAAATACTATTTTATATAACCACTCTTTTTATTCTAAAGAAAGACCATTAAGCCTTTTCCTAGCTTTTCTCTATGTTATTTTATGTTTTATGATTACTGGGTTTATTGATCCACCAACAGTATTTCAGTTAGATGGTGTCGACTTAAAGCAGATATAGTGTTGCCTTCACTGTGTCTAGCATGCCTTGAACACATGGCATGCAACCAAACCCAGTCACGTTATCCTGACACCGAGCCAAACTGTCATGGAACTACCCTTATATTTGCTCGAGTGTTAGCAAGGGAGCTATACCACTACCATTTTTAATGTCTTTTGTAGGTCGTGGCCCGGGATCAACCCAGAGGCCTACTGTATCCTGTAGTCCAACGTTCTACAGATGGCACAACTGAATTGTTATTTTATTGTTCAAATTATGATTCCCAATAATAAATAACATGATTATACCATGCATGTTTTGACTTGCCTGTAACAACAATTTCTGGTAGCCATTACAAACGATAAGCTTCTGAAATGTTCCATTTACTTATATGGCAGGAAGTTCTGACCCTGTTTTCTTTAACTGGCAAAGCCAATCTTGATGCAGTGACTCCTGTCCATGATACACTAGTGAACATTTGTTTTGAGTGCTGTTATAACACTCTAGTTGTTGTTGAACTTGAAGCAGACCACCTTTCACTCTGTCTACAGGTCACCACCAATCTCCATGGCAACTTTGAAACACCACGGCAACCTTGGAACACACCATGGCAACCTTGAAACACCCCATGGCAGGTATGTGACCTTGGTACACAATCTTCTCTCCTGGTCTCTGTATCATGTTACCTTGCACACCAAACATGGCCACAAGACCATAGTTCTAACCTGGTACATCTTTGCACGTGTTCCTATACAATGTCTAATCTCAGTTTTTATTTAATTTAACACACTATTTCAATAGTTATTGTATACAACTTTGTATCTTGTCAATCCATTCCTGAGCAACCTTAGAGTCTGTCGGCCAGAAAATGGTACAATCTCCGTGTGGTTTTCATCTGAAAATTATCAAGTTTGCAGGTGAATTGTATCAGAGATATCTGTATATAATAAATATTGTTAATAAATAAATACAGTTATTGCACTGGAGGATGGGATGGGATGGGATTAGCCGGCATTTTTGCCGATACTGCGCAGCGACATTTCTATCATTACAGCACAGGGGCACTTATGAGGTGCCCAGGGACTGAACCCGGCCGGTCCATTATACTGACACCGACGAGTCAGGACGTAATGCTGTCCCCGTAGCCCCGAGCGTTAGGAGGGAAACCACTACTACCAACTTTAAAGTCTTTGGTATGACCCGGCCGGGGTTCGAACCCACGACCTCCCGATCCGCAAGCCGACGCTCTACCACCTGAGCTATTGCGGCCGGTGCACTGGAGGATGATAAACAGGAAAACCAATACTAGACTCAGGAAATCAGATTGTGGTTTTGTGTTATATATTGCAGGATAAAGCTTGTTATTGGGCTTAGATGCCCTGTAGTCTAATTACACCCCATTCTAACATGTTTTCTTGATGTTAAAATCGAGGAGGGGGGTAAGTTTATTATTAAACTATTTTTTTTTACGTCAATTTAATATACGTATCTTGTTCTCATCATATTACCAAATGATATTTGAAGCATTTTTTTGTTTTTACCATTGGTTATAATAAACTTAAGTAAATGAACTACCTTTTATATTTTTAGAAATGAGATAACCTAGAAATATTAGTCAGCATGAAATAAATTTTACACACGTATTAACTTTATTAGTTCAAAACTGTATAAAGATTGACAATTTTAATTAAAAAACAACAACAGGAGTCAGTCTGAAGTTTTTACCATGAATATATCAGGAAATTATGCCCAGTACAATACTTCTGAATTTCTTGACATGTACAGTTACACACCAAATTTGATTACCAAAAAAAGTATATATGTAGACTTTATGTTGAAGCTTTCTTATACCTGATAAATGAAAAAGAACAGTTTAAAATAATATTTAACAAAATATGTCGATGCATTTTCTGCAGTCGGTAGAAACTCACTTGCCCATGTAGGAAACCAGGTGAAGTGTAGACTGAAGATATTGATGTCGCCAAACTAAATCCCAAGCCTAAGTCATTCCAAAGTCTTAAAAATATTGCTTGCAATTTAGATCGAAAGAATATCCTTCAGCTTAAGATATAAGTTGTTTTTTTTTCTTGTTACTTCGCACTGACACAATTATTGTCATATTGGTGATGTCCAGCTAATTATTGGTGGAGGAAGAGCCCAGACTAATGTCTTGGAAGAACCACTAGCGCACCGCAGGTAAGCTTAAAAACCTCCCCACATAAAAGTTCTAGCCCCTAGGTATAACTTATATGATGGGTTGGGAAATACATGCATATCAATACTGTGACTGGGTGTGGTATCATGTCACAATTTAATTCTTTCTTCAACATTTATGTCAGCACTAGATATATCTGCTTCATATGAACATTTGTCCTTGGCTGTACCTGAACATATCAAGGAACTCACCTCAAAGAAATACCCATCATCTGCTTTCTTTGGTGCCCCTTGAACACTGCGACTGGTAACTGGTTTGACAGATTCTACCTCGGAGAGATCTATCACCCCCTTTGCAGTCGAATCCTCCATTGTATCATACCAGCGCAACTAATACAAAGAAAACAACAAGGTTAAGTACGTATTTGGGGTTTTACGACACACCAACACTTGATAGGTCATACGGTGCCAAATACAGTGAAGTTAAACGTGAACTGAATATAATCAGGTTAATCTAAATATGTAAGGAGAAATATAAAACTCTATAAGGTTAAAATACTGTGACATATAATTGTGAACAGGTTAAACAATATTAAACAATTTAAAATTTATAATGTAAGCATAATAAGCAAGTTAAAAATTTATAACTTATTAAGAATACCTTAGGAAGCAAACCAGTTTAGAATCTCTTGTGCAGTTTGAATTAACCATACAATTATGTGTATCATGACTTTGTTGATAGAATAGTCAATGTCTACAGTCTTTTATTTTAATTGAGGATAGCATTAACAATGGACTAAAGCAGGTGAAAGCAAAGCCATACTTGATGCTTCATAGAGTCAAGGACAAACCAGCGCTGTTTCCATCCCTTCAGAAGGGCCCCTCTTTTATAGAGATACCCTTCATGGGTCCGATGTTCCCCAGAGCTACTTGTGTAGTGGTCATATGTGCTTGACATTGTAGTTACTGCTGAAACATACGCAAAGAATTAAGCGTCTCATGTAGTTGTCTAGTGTACCTGACAGTGTAGGTACTGCTGAAACAAATGCAAAGAAAGCAACTCGTGTAGTTGTCAAGTGTACCTGACAGTGTAGGTACGGCTGAAACATATGCAAAGAATGAAGCGACTCATGAAATTGTCAAGTGTACCTGACAGTGTAGGTACTGCTGAAACATACGCAAAGAATTAAGTGTCTCATGTAGTTGTCAAGTGTACTTGACAGTGTAGGTACTGCTGAAACATACACAAAGAATTAAGCGTCATGTGTAGTTGTCAAGTGTACTTGACAGTGTAGGTACTGCTGGAACATACGCAAAGAATTAAGTGTCTCGTGAGGTTGTCAAGTGTACCTGACAGTGTAGGTACGGATGAAACATATGCAAAGAATTAAGTGTCTCGTGAGGTTGTCAAGTGTACCTGACAGTGTAGGTACGGATGAAACATATGCAAAGAATGAAGCGACTCATGAAATTGTCAAGTGTACCTGACAGTGTAGGTACTGCTGAAACATATGCAAAGAATTAAGCAACTTGTCAAGTGTAGTTGTCAAGTTTACTTGACTGTGTAGGTAATGTTGAAGTATATAAAAGATTTGCAGCATACAGTTGTTTTAGTTTGTCTAGTCAATGCAGCAATAAAGCAGTTTCTGTTTCAATCCATGTAATATATCACAAGACAGGACTGTGAATGCTTAGTCACTTTAAACTACATACTTATCTCTCATAATGTACGATCTCACAAATGCAAGACTATTTCTGTTTGAGGTTTTAAAGAGTTGCCTACATTAAGTTGGACATTTTTCTCACTTTACATTACTCAAGTTTTGATGATTGTTAAAAGTGTAAAGTGCAATATTTTATTTTTTCTGGAGAGAAAACATCACTGTTTTAGACAAAAGCTTCTTAGATGGCAGCATGCTGAAGCCAAAAAATGCTAAATAGTATGATAAACATAATAATAAAATTATGCCATCTTATAAAATATAGCTAAAGAGGATGCAAGTAAGAAATCAGGAAAATGACGCACTGAAATTTGAAAAAGCATTTAGGCCTGTTTGTAAAAAAAAAAATCATTTATAAAAACTAGTAAAATTCCCTTTGTAATACATGATGGTACGAGTACTCACCAGTCCTGTCAGTACCGTGGATGGAGCTCGCCTCGGAGCTGCTGGGTTTTGACACGCTGGAACTGCTGGACGTCTCATCACTGACAATCTTCACCTTGATACAGTTCTTGGGCACCTGGGCCAGACACTTCTCATGGCAGTTGTAGCCGCAGTCCTGTACAGTGCATACCTGAAACAGAATGGTTCCTGGTTGTTTGTTTTGTTGGAAACATCACTGGATGGGATGGATTTGGTGGCATTTTTGCCGATACTATGTAGCGACCTTTCTATGATTATAGCACAGGGGCACTTACGAGGTGCCCAGGGACTGAACCCTGATGGTCCATTATACTGACACCTGACAAATCATGCGAAACTGCTGTCTCCTTAGCCCCGAACGTTAGGAGGGAAGCCAATACTACCAACTTTATAGTTTTGGTTTGACCCGGCCGAGGTTTGAACCCGCTACCTCCCGATCCTCAAGCCGATGCTCTACCAACTGAGCTATTGCGGCCGGTAAACATAATGGAAACAATCCTTAAAATGATTATATGACAACGAAGAGGCAAAACATCTGTTTATATGGGCTAATAAAACAGCACATGCACTGATATATATTTATCCAGCCCAAGCTTACTAGGATGATTAACAATCACCAGCCCAGTAAAAGTCAACAGCTAACTATGACGGCAGCAATTTAACAAAATGGCCAACCAAAAATGATTTAAAATGGTCAGCATCTTTTTTTCTGCCAGCATTTCTTGTCAAAAGTGCTTCTTTTTAAAATATTTATTTTTGTATATTTGACAACAAAGGTCACGTCCCATTAACACAATATCTTTCATACATGGTTATTTTTTGGCAAGCTAGCAGATTGCTTATAATTGGCTGCATCTCCCCCATATATTATTGTCAAAGTATAGGTATTGGGGGATGAAAAAGAGCAGATGCATTGCAGAGCAATTGGAAGACCTTGTTTATTGGGTTTATCGTCCCACCAAAAGTATTTCAGTTATCTGGAGACAGTGTCGACTTGAAGCAGATATAGTGCTACCCTCATTGTGTATAGCATGCAGTGAACACATGGAATGATACCACACCCAGCCACATTATCTTGACACCAGGCCAATCAGTTGTGGAACTACCCTTATATTTGCTTGAGCCTTAGCCAGGGAGCTATACCACTACATTTTTAACAACTTTGGTATGTCGCGTCCCGGGACCAATGCATTAAGTATCCATGTTGGAAATTTATGAAATAAATTGTTGATCCTCCATGGAATGCTGGCATAGTTGGGAGTTCAGATGAACAGTCATTTAACTATGAAAGCCATAGGCCTCTGTGATTACATTTCTGTCATTTCAACCTTCATCCATGGTATATTTGCGAAAAATCACTTTCTCACCTCATATGTGGAAATACAATCCAGTCTTTAAACTGTCAAAAAACAGTGTAAGAAAAAAAAAATCATGATAAACCAGTTGAGGACATAGATTCTTAATAATGGGAACAGTTATGTATGTGTCATTATGACATCATCGTTTAATCTTTGATTGTGGATAACTATAAAAAATTTGTTTTTCTATATATTACATATTGAGAATATCTGAGTCATGTTAGAATAGAAGTATACCTGTCTTGACGAGCCCCCAGAGCAGGTTGGTGCAATAATCACAATAGACTGCTGTGGTGTAGGTCCACTCCTCAAACCTGTGGGGCTGGCTCACGTTGCGCCCCGCCTCACCCAGGATCTTACCCTTGACCAGAATCTCCAGGGTGGACCGTTTGTGAATGGAGCGGCCGTGGGAGCGTGCCAGCTGCATGTTGAACGAGGCCTGGCGGGGCAGAGATGGGTTGGTCTGGGAGATCTTGTCCCAAAACACCTTCCACTTGTGGGGCAGGTGGCCAAGGTCTGTCTCCAGTTTGTGAATCTCCTGAGAAGATTATTGCAAAATATTTCCTTATCAAGCAGGAACCTTAAAATGGTCATAAAACGTGAAAAAAATATTTTTGTCAAAATGTTAAGTTTTCAATTTCAAACACAAAGTATCGAAAGTAAATACCTTAGCTTTTGTCAAATTAGTAAGAGAAGAATGTTATGGACAAAATTAATGGATCTTTACAGAACTTCATGTAAAGGAAAGTATTTTATGAAGTTTCAATCAGCAATGCAAGAAAAGTTTTACATGGCATATACAGATAGGTGGATGCAAAACAGATTTATGGCAAGCCAGGTGCAACTTGTTTTAAAACCTATTATCATGTCCAGGCAGGGGATGTGTAGCATCCACGGTATAGGGGTTATGGTCTCTGGGACAAACAGTCTAGGATTACTCAGATCTGACAAAAAGTTAATCCTGAAAAGTTTGCCTATACCAAATACATGTAATAATATTGTACCATTGCTTTGGGGAATTTGGACATATTTTTTTCTCATAAACCTATACTTAAGTCTGAATAAGTATGATTTTAAACACTAACTGAATTGTAAGACAGAACTTATCGCGAAAAAAAATCACTCTAAATCTGTATTCTTTCCAACTACTACCACAGAGCAGATTACACGGATGACTATATAACGTTATCCTCAAAAGTAAGTGGTCATGTGGTTTCTAAGTTTAAAAATAGCTATCTCTGCAGCATGGCTCAGATAGGAAATACCTGTTTGCAATGAAAAGTGCCAATTTATGCTTGACTGTTCACATAGATCTAGATCATCAATGAACAGCATTTTGAAGGATCTTGTCAGCTGACGATGACTTATTTGGTTATTTGAGAAATTCTGGTCCAAACTGTCAGATATCACCTTTAAGGAAAGATAATGAACTACACAAGGCAGTTACTACCCTAGTCCTGTTTAATCCAGAGGACTATGGGACCACAATGGAAATACATGAGTTGCTACTTTACGAGTTGTCCTTATAAATCCATCACAGATGTAAAATAAAGCTTTGAACAAAGCTAAAATGTGCTACTTGATTAATATTTCATCCCTTCAACTTACCTGGAACTGCCACTGGAAGTGGTCAGGCTGCTGGAGATTCACATTGTCATAGCAACCATTAACAATCTTCCGTGTGGGCTGACCAATCAACTCCAAACTCTCCGTATCCTCGTTCTGTCGGAGTTCCCGCTGGACGATCTCAATGTCGTACGAGGGGCCGTGGGCAAGATCCTCCGTCACATAGTAGTCCCACACCCGCAGATTAGACAGGTATGAGTAGGGCCGCAACACCTAAATAACAATCATTAAACTCATTTGGTGTTTTTAACTAAATATCAGCCAGTCATACAAAATTACTGAATATTTGACACTGATCTGAGATGCCATACCTTGACAAGAAAAATAATTTGTATTATCTTATTTTCTAAAACCAAAGGTTGCTTTTTTCTATCAAAACAGAAGTCCAATGACATTTTCATAAAATTAACTTGCCAATATAAAGGATGATTTTTTCTCAAGATGAGGATAAGTTGTGAGTGTTGTATTTTTTTTTTTTTTTAAATCAAAAATTTTTTTAAGTGCCTCTAATGGGTGTTGCTTATGTTAGAGATAATTAAATGATCTACATGTTCTATGAATGATAGAAAAATTTCCCATTAACACTTGAATGTACAAATCAAAAGGTACCTAACAAATATATTATTTTAATGGTTAAACCACACACAAAATTATATTTACCGCCTCCTGGTCCGTAGGACTGAACATAAAATTGTAAAAGATGGGTGACTTCTTCTGAAGCCTTGAAATGTAGTCCCAGATGGTCTGACCCTGATTTGACTGGGGCAGGTGTTTGGATGAGAATCCTGCCACCTCATCCTCATAATCGTCCAGACGGTATGATTTACGATCCTCTAGCAGCCAGCCTGCCTCCATTCGCTCAAACTCATTGTCCAACATGAAAGTACGAAACCTGTTGGACACGTAGTGGTAGGCCAGAAACTTGAGGAAGTATTGGTTGAACTCAAATGACAGCGGGAACTGGTTGTGAATCTAAAATCAGTAAAAATTATATTAATATGGTATTGAGAAGGATTTCCAAAATATACAGAAATTATAAATTTTATCTTCTAGGGTGCAAGATATAAAGTAAATAATTACTCCAAAATGATATGGACTCATATATTGACAAGAAACCTTAACTTGAAACCAGGTACATCACAAGTCAGCCGAGGTTACCTGATGAACTACATCGAGGAACTGCAGGAAAATGGGTGCGAAGCCGCTAGCCTGGTTGGCTTGTGTCTGACTGCTACGGTGTGTGAAGCGATGACCAAATGACGAACCACTCCTTTTCTATGAGGGCCTGGAACCCGTCGATGGTGCGGTAGAATGGGTCAGACAGCACTTGTGCAATGGACACGACCTGGGTTGTGACATCCCAGCCATCCTCGAGACAGATCATGACTGATGAGCCTTGAACATCCAGCAGGTCCACTGTGGCTCCAGCCAGCTGCAGCAGGTTCTGGATCTAATTCCAGAAATGGTGTTTAGGTCACAGTGCAAAGACTGACAGAAATATGCTACCAGTTAGATATAAGCAAATATTATGATCATTTATAAGATTTTTTTTTATAATTAAAGTAAGAACAGCCCTTCATATTTTAAAACAAGAGCATTAATATCCTTCTTACTTGATATCAAAGCAGAGTAATATTTTAAAAACTTAATACCTTAATCATAGCAAATTATATGCACAGCTTGCATTAGGATGGTATCTCACCTGTGGCAACCAGCCAGACTCCTCAATAGTTCGGTGAAACATTGAGTCTTGTCCTGGAGTAGAGCTGGGCACACAGGCCCGCAGCAGTTTCTTGAAGCTGGCCTTCACGTGACGCACCTCATAGAAGTCCACAGGGATAAAATCACATTTGGGGAACGACTCCTAGCTTAATACCCTGAAGTGACAGGCACAGGCCCAGTCAAAACATGTAAACATGATCACCGAATATACAAGAATGATCACTGAAGATGATGAATATCCAGATATGAGTTTGTCAACTTATGGTATCCAAGAAATGTAACAAATGCCCATAACCGAGTCTAAATTAAGGCGGTCAGGACATACCAACAATGCAACACAAAGGCTGGCTACTTATCAGGTACTTGTTCTGTAAGGTTTAATAAAAAAACAGACTGATCAGAACTGAGAAATAGTGCAGAAAAGTCTCATTTACTGACAGATTGTCAAGCAGACGTGACGACAATGTAGCACCCATACACTTCTTGTAAGAAGGTATAACATTGCCATAAATCATAAAATGTCAGATAGACATTTTTAGTTCGGCTTTTCATCCCACCAAAAATCATTAAGTCATCGAGATGTGGTGTTCACTTGAAGACAACAGTGATACATTGATGAGGTACTTATTTGTAAATGATAAGGCAGGTCCATATTAAAATGAGTTGAACATTTCTAAATGACCAACTTATAAGGTAGGAAGGTCAATATTAAAATGAAGTGAAAGTCCATATTGAAATGAAAAGAACATTTCTGAATGACCAACATACAAGATAAGGAAGGTCCATATTCAAATGATGTGAACATTTGTAAATGACTAACTTACAAAACAAGGAAGGTCAATATTTCAATGAGGTAAACATTTCTTACTTCCCAATCGACAAGACTGCGATGATATGGTTTTAAATGCATTAAGACACAATCATGGCCACATTGGCCTCAATCACCTTCTATTGGTGAAGAAGGACCCCAGATACACTTCTGGGTAGAACCACTAGTGCTCTCCAAGTCAGCAGGATGATCACTACACATGAAAATCCTTCTACTGACAGGGACTTGAACTCATAAAGGGATTGGAGGATTAGTTTACTACCACAGTGTGTATGTTGGACCCACCTTCATCTGCGTTTTCTCTCCAAGGACGTAAAGTGACACCTTCTGTAGGCCCTGCATAGAAGCATTGATGAGATCGCCGGCACGGTCCAAGTCTCCATTGGGATGGGAGAACCGACTCGTATCAAGCGTACCCATCTTACCCTTGTCCTTTGTGCTGCCGATACGCGTCAATGCTGAAATGTACACAACTGAACACTTGATATAAAGTCCCCTTGTACTAGATGTCTCCTTATATGGTAATAAATCTTTTACAAGTCAGCCTGCATATGAGTTATAGCACTTTATTCTACTAACAGATATAATAACTTTAAAAAAAATAATTGTTTTTTCATTAGTACTAAATATAGTTTATATATCTGATTGATAAATCGTTTGTTTTTCTTCATTATTGTTACAAGACACAAAATAAAGGATATTCATAGTTTAATTCTTTTCCATTTATCATTCAGAAATATTTGCCAAGTTTATCATCATTTCAAAAAAAGCAGTGAAAAGTGACAATCTGAGACTTACTGACTGCAAGATTGCATTATGCTAAAAATTAAAGTGAAAACTTTATATTACTTTAATATGGTGTATTTTAAGTAAAACACTACTATATGATTAAAAATGTAAATATTTTACATAGTAATAAAGAATCTCATATACCTACATTAATTGTTAATCAACAATCCAACGCATGCAACTTAAAATGATAACTGTATCTTTTATCACAACTTCATTTGTATATTTTTAAAGCTACTTTTAAGCAAAAATGTAAGCCATGAAAAAGTATACCAAGTGTATTTTTTTATAACTAACTTGTATAACAATGACCTTTTATGTATAACAATGACCTTTTATGTATAACAAAATGACCTTTCAAAATAACAGAAACATAATTCTATTACCAACACACATCGGCACACACAGGAAGTTAAAGTATTTCAATCGCATACAAATACCAAAATCTGGTCATGGTCTTCTACTAAATCTTTCCTAATTTTTAAAGCATCATCAAATCAGTAAGACTGAATTTTCCGATAACTTACAAAACAACACTGCATACATATGAACTTTTTCTGAGGCCAAAATGGGAGATTTTCACTTGCAAAGTGGGAGATTTGTAATTTTCATATAAACAAAGAACGAAGCAAGATTATTGGTGGGGGCAGACATCTGACTGATGTGTCGGATAGAACCAGCAACACAAAGCAGGTCACCAAGAAAGTGTGTATTAAATGTTCAAGCAAAAGTTATGAGCAAATAGGGAACAAGCCATGTCATGGTCTAGGAAGGTGTTGTGTTTTTTTTTTTTTAAATAACCAACTTGGACTGTTGCAGGCAATTCAATTAAATATCACCAAAATCTGAAAATACTCTTATTTTCATATTAATCATAAATGACCAGGTGGTAATTTGAATACGATTGATCACTTCACTCCCTCCTATGATTGTAAATGTATGTCCGTGCAGATAGCCATGCAGAAGATCACATCAAGACAAAACATCAATAAGAGAAAACAGCTTGAGGTTATACAACATTAAACTTGAAGTTGTTATCAGGAATCCTATTGGTTACATTTCTAACTTCACTTAAAAACTAACCAATCAGATGCTTCAACATTTTCTTTTGAAGTGAGGATCAGTTTTACAACTTAAATTCTACTTCTAAAGGGACTACACAGCTCTAAACATATAAACATGACACAGATAAAGCATAACCTAACAGAAAAAGATGTATCAACATGAAAATGGGCAAGTAATTTTGAACTATATAAAGTTTATATATATGTCTATGAAGACAAGATCAGAATTGGCCAAGTTTCCAAACATAAAAGAAGCAATTAAAAGGAGTCCATTTCTACAGCCTCCTTCTGACCAGCACATTGGGTCCAGTACATACAGCACTGTAGACTGTCGCAAGGCAGTTGCCCAACCCCGTTATACACAAGACAGCCAACAACAGGGTGTACAGACAGGATAGAGGTCATAATATACATAAATAGTGCATACATGTGAACCTTTTCTGAAGCCAAAGTGGGAGATTTTCACTTGCAAAGTGAGAGATTTGTTATTTTCATATAAACAAAGAAGAAAGTTAAATGTGTAAAACACCCCTCATTTTCAAGTAATTTTGAACCTTAAAAGTGGGAGTCTACATCCCAAAGTGGGAGTCTACATCCCAAAGTGGGTGAGTTCACATGAATGAATATGAAACCTGGCCTCTACATTGTTCTGTACTTTATTGGAACAGTTTATGTCAATTTTAGCTCAATATTACTTAAGAAACATACTTATTCTTATTTAGAGTATACTTCAAATTATGATAGTATGAGGGATGTTCATAAAGTTTCGGTTAAAGTGCCGTTATTTCTTCAATTTTCATTATTTTCACTTGATTTTTTATGTACTTGTAGCTACAACAATATTCTATGAGTAAATTACATACTGAAAACATAGTTGTGCATGATGCCCAAGAAATCAGTCACCATAGCAATGTCAAGTAGACATGAGCGGGTCACCTTAACGCCACCGCGCAAAAGTACAATTTTATTTGTCAATCATCTGTCTCAATAAATGCTCCAGTGTGGCTTTGTGTTGATATAAATTATGGCACCAAAGTGCACGATGTCAACGACAGTCATTTCCGTTTTTTACGGTGTAAACAAGTGGACTGTTTTAACAAACAGGTGTAAAATAGGTGTGAAATAAATCCGGAACAACGGTATTCTGTAAAATTTTGCGTTTTGATGGGGAAAAGCAGATCTGAGACTCTGTCAATGATAAATCTACGTACAGAACAATGTCTAAGACGAAAATTTATGAGTGGTATAACACCTTTAAAGATGACCCTACCCGTGAGCCCACCGACCTTCCAAGGACTGGACATCCGAGTGTAAAGGCAGGAAAGGCACACGAAATTGAAGCATTATTGAGATCTGACAGAAGATTGACTGTACGTGATATAGCTCTGAAAACTGGACTTAAATCCGCTTCAGTTCATGACATCATCATAAATAAACTAAATATGACAAAAGTATGTGCCCGCTGGATACCCCGCCTACAGACCAGCCAGCAAAAGCTACAGCGAGTCGCCGACAGCAGGGCCTTCCTGAAACAGTAGAGACAACTCGGGGACAGGTTTTTGGAATCCATCATCACAGCTGATGAAACCTGGGTTAGTGTATATGATCCCGAAACCAAACAAGACAGTTCTGTATGGAAAGCCCCTAATTTGCCATCACCTGTAAAAGCTATGGTAAAAACCTCTGCCAAAAAGCTGATGTTCATCGTCTTTTTCGACATGAGGGGAGTCATTCTCTGCCATGCAGTGCCGACTGGAAAGACAGTGACAACGCAGTACTACTCAAAGGTATAGTCACATTTTAACTATTTCTATATTAATATTTGTTACTGTATCCAGTTAAAGAAACTGTCGTTTTATAAATAAAATTACTCCACGTTTTGCATGCAGATGGTTGCATAGAAGCAAACATTTTCTCTTTGCAGGTGCTCTGACATGATCTGATTAGGGCGGTGAAGAAGAAGAGACCAGAGAAAGATGGCAAATTCTTCCTGCATTACGACAATGCCATGCCCCATACATCATCTGTCACAAGGAGTGTGCTTGCTGAGAGAGGAATTGGTACCATAGCCCACCCACCGTACTCCCCTGACCTAGCGCCTTGTGGCTGTTTCCTACAATTAAGCGTGACTTGCGTGGCCACCGCTTCGACGACATCGGGGACCTGCCCGTTGTTGTCAGGGAGTGCGTTCGAAGAATTCCATCAGGGGACTTTAAAAACTGCTTCAATTCATGGGTACACAAACATCAGAAGTGTGTTAAGTACTGTGGGCGAGTATTTTGAAAAGAATTGAACATTTCAGACTGTTGCAAATGTGAACCATTCGTTCAGTACAACTAGGTGCCCCGCTGACGTCGACCTAGCGTTACTATGGTGACAACAGATTTTATGCAGCTGATAATTATAGCAAAAGCATATGTTTAATCAATGCAATATACCTACATCTATATTCATGGAGAAAATCATTGAAAAAAAATCAATAAACAAAAACAATACGGCACTTGTCCCGAAACTTTTTCGAACATCCCTCGTAATTTTGATCCAAAAAATTGATCAGTCTCTTTTTAAACAATCATATACCTAATGCCACACTTTTAACACTGATTACACTTCATAATGCTATAGTAACCACTGCAATCTCAAAAAGAACATGACCACAGTGGACTGACACTACACTCCCCACCCCACTCACACACCATACATGCAACTAAAAGTAGGTGATGGGTAGCTAGTGACAGACCAACAAGACAGTTGCCTGTGATCTATACCAAACACATTTAACACCATTTAATTGCTACAAAACATAAAAAAATCTTCAAAATTAAAACATCCCTCAGAAAAATTAAAGTCTTTCATGGTATAAACGTTAAAAAGATATATTTTTCTTGATGAAGAGTGATGTTATAGTGTCCTGATAGGCTTCTTATATTAAGTGATGTAACAAAAAGAGATGTATGAGACCCATCCACTCATCCTTAGATTGTACCTAGATATCCCAGTTATTCATACAGTCACACTCACACTCAAGATAATAATAGATCTTACATTATTTTTTAAAATTTTAAGTTTAAATAACAAGATGCCAGTATGCGGTTTATAGTATTGACTCAAAATTTATTTTTTTATGTCCACAATTTTAGTGGTTATATTCCCCCCCCCCCTCATTCCAATAAGTAACAATTTAAAGCCATGTAATTTGAAGTTGCAGATGTTCAAAAGGAATATTTGACTTGGACTGGGGAGCAAAATACAGTTGGCACTCATTCTCTTGACTACAGTAGTGTTGATATTCTCACTGTGCCATCCTCTTACAAAGTCCCAACATATTTTCGTTCTTTGTCTATATAAGTTAAGCATTTACAAAACAAAATTTCAGCAAACAAACTTTTAACAAACGTTTTTGCTGTATCAACCTTTTTCTCAATGCCCGGATGGTAATTCACATCTGTAATTTAACACTTGTCTCGAGGATCTTTACTGGTTTGCGAAGGTGTGAAATGATTTAAGTGGATTGTCAACTGCATAGATAATTACCCAATTAATCTGCTGATACACTTGCTAAGGGATGGGATTTACTGGCATTTTTTGCCAATACTGTGCAGCGACATTTCTACATTTCTATCATTATAGCACAGGGGCACTTATGAGATGCCCAGGGACTGAACCCCGCCGGTCCATTATACTGACACCGACCAATCAGGCCTAATGCTGTCCACTTAGCCCCGAGCATTAGGAGGGAAGTCACTACTACCAACTTTAAAGTCTTTGGTTTGAACCCTAAATATCCCGATCCTGCAAACCGACGCTCTACCACTTGAGCTATTGCATAGTACACTGGCTTAAGATAATTGCTTAAAAACAAAGTTCATGATTAACTGGTGTCATTTGAAGAAGAAAGAGTAAATAATGCTACATATTTTCTAATACTAATCATCTCGAACATTTAAATTTTACATATTTGTGGGGGTTTTGTGTTTGTTTGTTTTTTTCAAAAATGACTCCTGAAAACAATATGTCTTTAGAGCAAATTATTTTGCAAAACACTAAAATTCAAGGGACACATTCATGTACCAATTCAGATAACTATCTAGACTGGCCATTAGTTCTGACATTAATATGTGTACTTCGATTCACGAAAGTGTAATTTTTATGGATGCACAAAATGGCTGACAGTGAATTTAGGTTGGTGTCAAGCCCTAAAATTAACATAATTTTTATGCAACAAGTTTGTGCTTAGTATATAAAATTTATACTTCCTAATTTTGGAATTTTTGTTGTAATTGGCAATGATTACAGAAAGAATATCAAAGAAAATTGACCATATCTTATTAAATTTCAATATTGACTGGCTATGTTCAGAATCAGGTTAATTTTGGTTAATATATTAAAGCATCCTACTTTTCTAATGATGACCATTTTTGCACAGATCCAACCAAAGTCAAGACAATGAGAGCCAACTGTATACAAAAAGCTAACAAAAGGTTCTAGCTTGAAACAACCAAATTATTGGAAGAAGGTGTTATGAATA
This sequence comes from Sinonovacula constricta, assembly GCA_007844125.1. Lineage (NCBI taxonomy): Eukaryota > Metazoa > Mollusca > Bivalvia > Cardiida > Solecurtidae > Sinonovacula > Sinonovacula constricta. The sequence continues at coordinate 49,771,986 of CM017568.1, read as the reverse complement.
TGCCTAACAGAAAACACACACACAATGGAAAGCATTTTTTATATTGCATCAACTTAATCCTGATCATTATACAGATTTCCAGGCATAAATGATAAGAAAGATTCCAGACAAAAGTATGTGTAAAACCAGTAGCATATGAAAGGTCAAGCTAAAAGCCGAAATTAAATAAAACTTATCATCCCGAGCTCGACGCAGTCTCAAGTTACTAGTTATGGTCCATCCACTAACACCTCCCACAGGGCTAAATTTAACATTGTTTTTGTTGAACATTACAATAGGTTTGGGTTTATTGGGTTTATCGTCCCACCAACAACATTTAAGTTATCAGGAGACAGTGTCCAAGTGGACTCCACTTCACTGTGTATAGCATGCCGTGAACACCTGGCATGATACCACACCAAGTCACATTATCCTAACACTGGGCTAAACAGTCGTGAAACTACCCTCCTATTTGCTTAAATGTTAGCAAGGGAGCTATACCTCTACCATTGTTAATGACTATGGTATGTCACGGCCTGGGATCGAACCTGGGGCTCACCGTACCTAGTGCTGACACACTGCTGATTGCACTACCAGGACTGGAACATTACAATGGACCAACACGACTGTGGTCATATTGGCAATGGCCAGCTATATAAGGTGGAGGATGACTCCAGTCATAATGTCTGGGTAGAACCATCAACATACCACCAGTCAGAGATGGAAGACCTTCCTTCATGAAATATCTCGCCCCGACCTAAACTTGAGCATGGGTCCAAGGGCTGCGGAGTCACAACTCAGCGGCTCTAACTGCTCGGCAACCAGCATCCCCAAACTTAAAACAGTGAAACATACTATTCCTCGCATTATTAAATGCAGTTTTTGAAATTCAATCTCCAGAAAATTTGTGTTTAACATCACATCACACAAGAAGTTACAGCTCTACACAACTAGTGAATCTATGGTAGACAGTATTAATCCACGCAAATGAAAACATAGCTTTTAATGATATACACACACAGTTAAATTGAAGCTAGAAGAGAGCAGCATACATAATATAACATGTGACCTAGATTTGAAACCAGAGGGCATGCACTAAAGGGGGCATGAAACATTCTCAAGCTCATATTTTACAAATATTGGACTCGATATACTTGAGAAATAGCCTCTTCTTGGTCGTCGTGGTAAGGTTAAAACTGAAAGAGTAGAAGCAATGAACAGGTCACTAACATCTCTTGTATACATCTCCAAACATACACGGTTTTCTCATATTGGAATCAACCTACGATATTCATGAAAAGCTGCAACATCATCTATTTACAGCTCAAACAGCCTCATCAAATATTAGAAAACAACAACATTTAGCCTTCAACAAAATTAAAACTGGCATTATCAGACGAAATACAATCATTGCCAACATGAGACATATAAAATATTTACTAACATTTATAGAGCAATTCAACATTAAGAGATAATACCATCACTTAAGCATACATCATCTATACTCAATGCAATATGTAGCAATCAAAAACATTAAAATTCAAATTAATAACTAATTATGATATCTTACCCTATTATTACCAATTATAATATGTTTGTGAACTTATAGGATCTCCTATGTTGTTACTTTGTCCACGCAAACCTTTTACCTATAGAACTGTAGAACTTGTGTGGTATCAATAAGCCATTCTAATTAATTTGTTAAAATTAAACTATGAATTTTCCTTGAATTGAAAAATGTCTTAATTTTTAAAGTGATTTTATAAAAGAAATTTAAGAATGTTTCTAATATTTGATTAAAAACAAAGAATTTTCATAACTGAAGTGATAAAAATAACTTAGATTCATTGTGAATACAACCCCTGGAGTGTTGTCAAGACTTAATGCTGATTACAAGACATTTCTGACATTATTCACCAAGAATAACTATCAAACAGATACAGTTCTGATAGAAAACAACAGTAAACAAGTGCAGAGAAGACTCTTAAATGCCCAGTAAAGGAAATGGTTAGATCTTACAGTTCAGAGTTATAAAAAAATAACCTGTATTAATGAAAATAAAAACTGAAATACATCATTTTTAAATTATGGTATAATATAGTTTTAACCAAATAAATATAGCTTAACCTTTTTCTCCATTTAGTGTTATTTCAACATGACAATTAATAAACTTTTCTCCATTTAGTGCCATTTCAATATGAAAATTAATAACCCTTATCTCCATTTAGTGTCATTTCAACAAGAAAATTAATAATCTTTAACATTTAAATGGCTGTAATTTTTCACCATTTCACAAGACATAGAAAAGAAGACAACATCCAAAGCCACAATGCTCAATTTTGACAGCAGGTCCAGTACATGAAATACATGTATACAAAACAACAACACAGAAACAGATTGCCAGACAAAACTATGACAAACATGCATACAACAAAAATGCTTCATCAACTAGATAAATCAAATAAAGAGTTACACTATCTTCTGTTCAAAACAAAGAAAATTTATTTATTTCAATGTAACAAATTTAAAAAATATTTCTTCATAATAACAGCAGACCATTGCTAGTGGACTTGAAAAGGGAATAAAATTATAAGGCATTAACAGTTAAGCCTAAAGCTGGTATCCGACAGTTTGGACCAAAATATTTTTTCTCAAAAAACCCCAAATAAGTCATTGTTACCACTCATTGATGCCACAGATCAGTGTGAACAGTGAAACATATAACCCCATTCCTTATTGCAAACAGGTATTTCTTATCTGAGCCACGCTGCAGCGTTAGCTTTTTTTTAACTAAGAAAACCATGTGACAACTCACTTTTGAGGTTATATTTATACCATTCAAGTAATCCGCTCTGACGTCAAGATCTATTTTTAACAGAGAACAGTATCGTGATAATTTAGGATATTTGGAATGGATGAACATTAAAGAGTGTTTTTAATGCAATTTCTACTGTCTAACAATATAAGTAGTATTTAAAACTGACTTAACTTAGTATTAAAGTATTAATTCATGCAGAAATTGTGCTCAAATTCCTCAAAGCAGTGGCAAGGTATTGGGACGGGATGGGATTTGCCAGCATTTATGCCGATACTGTGCAGTGACATTTCTATCATTATAGCACAGGGGCACTTATAAGGTGCCCAGGGACTGAACCCTGGCCAGTCCATTATACTGACACTTGATGAGTCAGGCGTAATACTGCCCCCGGATAGCCCCGAGCATTAGGAGGGAAGCCACTTCTACCAACTTTAAAGCCTTTGGTTTGACCCGGCCAGGGTTTGAACCCATGACCTCCCGATCTGCAAACAGTGGCAAGGTATTACATGAATTTGATGTAGACAAACTGTCTGATACCACCTTTAATACTTCTGATATCAGCAAACTTAAGCTGCTGACAGCCTGATATTGACCTTAACTTAAGCTAATACAATTAAAGCAAACAGACTACACATAACTTTAATAAAATGAAAGTCACATCCATTTACAGAATGTCACAATTACTTAAATTACCAGAAAATTACATCACTTCGCTTAACTGAAAGTCACATTAATTCAATTAACAGAAAGTTATACTACATCCATTAACAGAATGTCATATTACTTTAATTCACAAAAAGTCACTTTACTTCAATTAGCAGAAAGTCAATCAATAGCATTTAAGCAATTTACAAACTTTAAAGTATTAACTCTATTCAAACAGGAGAGCAATACAAAAAAACAGCATTTTGAGATACAGAAAACTTATTACTGTAAATATGAGACATTAAAATGATCATGTTTTCCTTTTCCATGCAATTCATGATGTGTGCTTAAAAATTTAACAATTTAGCATATAAGCAATTCTGACGCAGTTTTCATTTTGGTTTCTTCATAAGTTCGAACAATTATTCCCAATGAAACAGCGATGTTCAAGTACCATCACCAAATAAAAGGAGCATATAGGCAGAAAATTGTTAAAACTAAACTAGATAGGTGTTTGTTTCAATGACTTATTCAATGCTAAATAATTATTTTATCTGAAACCCTTATTTTATCAAAAAGATGGAAATACGGGTGGTTTTTTTTCCTCTGACCAAAATCATACCATAAGTGTTGCATTCGATTAAGAATAGCGTATGTACCAGAATTATATCTAACTTCTTAAGCATCACCGTTTATTTGAAGGTTAGCGAATCAATCTGGATTTTATCAAGACTCCGCCATGTCACCTTACCATAGCTGAAAGGTTTTTATACCTGTGTCTAAAGTTAGTAGCTAAATTTAGGTACGTACTTGAACACTTAATGACAGAAGATAATTGTATAGCTTTTCTCCTTACATAAGATGAATAAGGTTCCATGTGAAGTACACAACCTTTTCTTCAGGGCAAAAATGTTACAGTTCCTATACTGCCATACTGCCGTATGTCAACTTCCAGGTATGAAGCACATATCATTTAAATTTGGTATGTATTGAGTCTGAATGGTTTGTTGCACATGGGCAGTTGAAAATAAAATAATTTAGTAAAATAGATTGATCTATTTTGTTCATTGTAAATTAGAAAATAGAAGGAGTTCAATTGAAATAAATCGCCTGAGGAATTTGAATTTTCATAGCTTCTGACTGGCTACAAATGTAGGGCGAACTTCTAAGTACCGACAGGGTCCTGTACCGTTTCAGCCCTACTATCCATCAATCTTACATTCACTTCATCATTGAACCTTAAAGGAAAATTAGGTCAGCTTAAAAAAACACTATCTAAAACAACAAAAACACTTTACTTGCATCTGATACAAAAATTAGTCATACTTTCCATAATCATTTTCAACAAACACCTATTTCTTCCTAAACATTATTTAAACAATAGATTTAACTGGTAGAAAATTGTGTTAGTTAAAGGTGATACCCGACAGTTTGCCTACGTCATGTTCATGTTACAATACCTAACTACTGCTTTAGGGAATTAAGGCATCATTTATGCATAAACTCATACTTTAGTAAAAGTAAAGAACAGTTTTGAACATTGCAAACATTGTTAGACAGTTCAAATTGCGATAAAACACTCTAAAAAGTTAAATCATTCCAAATCTATAAATAAGCATGATAGTGATCTCTGCTAAAAATTGATACTTAGTGGATTACTCTGATGACGATATAACATAATCTCAAAAGTTAGTGGTCATGTGGCTTTCCGAGTTCAAAATAACTATCTTAGCAGCATGGCTCAGACAAGAAATACCTGTTTGCAATGAGCAATGACGATTTGTTTCAATGTTCACACTAACCTAGGCCATCAATGAGCAGCATTTTGAAAAAAATCTTTACAGATAACATTAATAAATGCTAATTGGTTATTTCAGAAAAAAATATTTTGGTCTAAACTGTCGGGTACCGTCTTTAAAGAAGCCGTTGCATATAATAATAGTATTAGTTTGCATAGCAGTGGAGTAAGTGCTTAGAGAAGATTTAGTGTAGTGTACCCTCCAGACTTGTAGCTAGTTTCCGCTTTGCCACTGTAAATATGATAATAAATACCAACCATTAGCTCCCATTTGATATATTTTAGTACAAGAGAATAGTTAGAAGTTAGTTGCATTAATAAACAGGTGATAGCATAAAATATTATGAAACTGATGTTCCTAAGAACTTGTTCACAAAATCATTCAAAAGTTTTACTTTTTATTGTTTAGAAAAGGGATTTAAAACATAACTGAAAAAACATCAAAATTCAAAAGAACAAATGGCACGATATGAAAAACACAACAACATTATTATGGACACAATGCAGAACCTAAAACCTTGTCATTTTAGCAATGTCGATCATTTTATTTCCTTTATAAGTATATTATGTATAGTATGAATCAGCTTGTACAATAAATAGAAATTTAAGAAGGAAAAAGTTCTATCAATAGTAATTTTAACAAACAATATAAAACAGCCAAGAAAACTCTAAATAAGAACCTAAAAACAATTCATTTGCGTCCATAAGAAACAAGAGTCTTGATTCAAAAAATTTGCATTTTTTAAATGCAGATCAAGAACAATTCATGCACACACAAATAATTCCAGGCATAAAAAAAGACATAAGCAAACAGCAGGATATAATGAACAAACCCTGATTTAGGTAGTGATAACAATGTAGGACAATTAGATGCGACGACTGAAACTGGCGAGTATGACGATGATTCCAATCTGCTGACAAAAATGTCAGTGCAAGTGAGGATTTGAAAATACATTTTCCCATTGAGTGCTCTTGGAATAGTGTGGAAAATGTCTTAATGTTGTGTATAGGTGATAGACATATATTCTGTTGTTGTTTTAAAACTGCTAATTCTTTGGCTCGAAACAACAAGGCAATAGCACAACCTGCTATCCCGTTACGAAAGGCTCTACCTCTGTTTTCAGACTGTGAACTGATGTTCATTTTTTAAGGTATTAAGATGTATTTAACCATTTTCTTGCTGGAAACACCTTTCAGATACATGTGAACTCTCCCACTTTTAGACAGAGACTCCCACTTTTAAGGTTCAAAACTATTTGAAAATGAGGGGTGTTGTACACATTTTCAAAAATCTCCCTACTTTGAATCAGAAAACTTCCATATTTGTTTATATGTAAATAACATCTCCCACTTTGCAAGTGAAAATCTCCAACTTTGGCCTAGAAAAAAAAGTTCAGATGTATGCGGTCATCCCATTTGTATAAAACATACTCCACCCTAAAGGTGTTTCCTGCAGGTAAAAAGGTTTACAGAAACATGATGTAAAATATGCTACAAGCTTACTGGCTGAAAGCACCAACCTGTGATTTCATTCTGTTGTTTACTTGAAGCTCCGTCGCCTTGCAAATGATGAAATCTGATTAGCATTGCATTTCATATTGCTTACATCATTAAATTCAGGCTGTGTAAGCAGGCCATTTAAGCATGTGATATCTTAAAATGAAAGAACTTAAGCAGGACTATGAGATTACCTACGTATTCCGTATATAAGCACATGAAGTCGATGAAATTAGGCATGAGACAGATATTAATGTAATGTTTATTGCTGCAAGTTAAAAAAAAAATGAGTACGTTTGAGCTGCAAGTTAGTTGCAATTTATATACAGTACTAAAAAAAAGCTTCAAAAAATGTTGAACACCCATGGCAAATAATAATTATAGCGATGCTCCGAAGCTTTTTATGACCTTTGGAAAAATCAGTCTAGGTGCATTAAATGGTGGGCATATATGTAAGCAAGCTGACACTTCACTGCAACTCATAATATTTGATAATGGGTAAGACTATCTCTGGGATATAAAGGGATGATAAAGATACAATAGCTCGGCTGGTCACAATGATATTTTCCACCCAGGTTCTTCAACTCTTCAGAAACTTAATGCTTTTCAATCTTTCTTTATATATTTTTTAGAAACTTTTTTAATGTATCTTTAAATTATTATTTTTTTGCTTTGTTTACTATTTATTTTGATGTGGTGTTCAAATGTTTTTTAGTGTACTGTTTAACTTTTTATTAATGTCTTTATCAAATATCTTTAACTCTATTAAAAACATATTGTATTTCTTAAAAGAACAACTTTTGGCTTTATCAACACACATTCATATCTGACTGAATGAGCAATTTGCAATGTGGGACACTCATACCACTGTGCAATTGAAAATTAATGAGAAAAGAACAACTGTTGTTTTGTTAAGAAAATAAAAGAAATGATAAAATTAAAAAATAAATGCACACACAACTAAATGACAGTGAAGCAAGAGTTGTAGAACTTGGTGGCTTTTGTTAAGGATCAGGGGCAATTGAAAAAAAGAAGCTACAGAAGCTAAGACAATGACGAGGTATTGTTGCCATACGCATATTGCCTTTTCCCCCACTGGAGCGAAGACTGTTAACGGCTCGGGAAAACATACTCCTGCGCATGGTGTTTGGAGTTGCGTCCCCTGACAGGTGTAGCCCCACAAAATCACCTGTCCCAGCTAAAGGCACAAAGACAATGGAGGGCAGTATAAAACATTTGCTTATTCATAATTTGTTATTAGATTTAACATTCTACAACAATTTCCAGTCATCTTGGGATCAAGTTCACCTATAATATAGAGCTGCCTTTACTGTAGGGGAATGCAACAAATACTCCATCACATTATCCAGACACTGGGCCAACCAGTCATGGATCATGGAACTACCCATAAAAGACAAGGGTAAGCAAGGAAACTACCACAATTATTGTTATAACAGATCAGTCATGGACTCAAATTGTATCCAATGCCTTCAATGCCTGAGGCCAAAGTGATAGCTACTTCACAACGAGAGCTGTGAGACATTTAGTGTAGTGTAACCATTTGTCAGCAAGAAAGCTGAGTAAAGTAAATTCTTAGTCTCAGTAAGCCTATATGAAGTTACTTCTTAAAATTATTGTTCTTTTAGAAAACTTGTCTGGGGACTAATGGCTGCACTTGACTATGTTTCAACTTGAATATTATACACATGTATTGCTCAATGTAAAAAAAATTCTCAACTCATACACATGTACAGTAGTTCACTCACAGTATAGTTAGTGGGAACAATAATAAAAATTATTCACTGTTAACAACACAGACCTGCATACAAAGATTTTATTTCAAATACATTAATTGATATTTTTAGTCATGTTTCTGGCAAGTCAGTCAAATTAAGTCTGTTTTGTGTTTATCCCAGCTTTTCTTCTACACCTAAACAGCTTTTAAAGCAAAGTAGAATTTTACAAAATAAAAATCAAAGATTGGGAAGACTTATAACTTGCTACCAAAAATTGTTGCCAAAGCGACATTGAGAAAAACTGTAAGTGAGAACCAGATGTAAATTAGTAAAACAAACAACCAGAAAATGAAAAAGCAGCTGGGTAATTTGTGATCAATATTAAATAGGAATTCAAATAAATAAACTTAATTAGTTCAAACTTAACATTGTTTCAGGAACAACAAGGGAAAAGAATAACTTAAACAACAATGAAAATAAATAAAAATGATAAACTTTTAACAATTTAGATGATAAAAACGCAAAATTCTGAGGTCACTTTTTTAAAATCATTAATGAACAGAAACATTTTATTTTATTTTTATCTGTTGAGCGGTTGTTGTGATCTTTTGTGCTTAGGTTATCTTTTAACTGGAATATTTTAATTATTTATTAATTAAATAATTAATCCTTTCAATTGAGAAAAAATAACCAACTATGACAGTTTGAATTAAGTATCCTTATGCAATGGACCAGCAAATATTTTCAGCAGAGATTACTGATAAACTTGTTACATTGTTACAGTGACTGTAAATGACATTAAATACATCTTTTCCACCCATGCTTACAGTAACATATTATCATTAATAAAGTATTCTGTGTAGATGGGTATAATTCTGTCCTGCATATCTTGTCTACAAAGTGTAATAAATCAAATAATCATTGGCTAGTGTTGGCTATATAAATATGACACAGAGATTCACTAATGACTTGCATGTATCTGCTATAGTTATTCTTTCATAGCATTAAAATTCAGACTTTAATGAATTTATAATAAAAAAAAACAATGTCTAATATAATGTCTAAGAAGATATTTCTTGTACTGGTTTTAAAGTAATACTGTCTGACATCAAAAACAACTGAGTACATGTAGCTAACATTACTTAAATATTTTAAAGGTGGTATCCGACAGTCTGACTTCATCAAATATATGTAAGCCCGGATTGGAGAAATTGGGACATAATTTATGCAAAACATCAAACCTTAGTCTAACAAAAGACAATTTTGAACATTGTCGAAATTGTAAGACAGTAGAAATCGTGAACTAAATCTTGGTATAAGTGACTAGCAATTTTCACACATTGTGGGATCGCGCGATGTATCTAGCAGGTGTTAACCTCCCAGCTGGTATATCAGATACATGTAACAAACTCTCTTTCAAATTTTTTGGGGGAGAATTCGGGCATAATCTTTTTTGCATGAACTCATATTTTAGTATAAATAAGACAATTTTTAACACTATATTGTTAGACTGTACAAATTGCGAAAAATTCCTGTAAATGTTTATTCTTTCCAAATTTATAAATAAGCCAGATAATGATATCTGCTAAAAATAGATATGGATGTGTGAGCAAGGGATGATCTAAAAAAATAAGTGGTCACATGGCTTTTTTAGTTTAAAAATAGCTAACTGCAGCATGGCTCAGATAGAAAGCACCTGTTTGCAATGACAAGTATGCTTCACTGGTCACACAGATCTAGGGCACCAATGAACAACATCTCGTGGGACCTTTTCAGGTAAAAATGCATTGTTTGGTTATATGAGAAAAATAATGTTTGATTCAAATTGTCAGATACCACCTTTAAACGGTTCTATGAAGCCAGCAAGAAGAAAAAATGAAAGTCAAACATTGAACATTGAAAAATGTTAGAAAGACAAACAGGTCTGATCGAGAGGAATGACTTAAAATAGAAGTTAAAACTTAATTCCAAATACAAGATTTACAGAGAGAACCTTGAACCAGCAAGAAGAAAACATGAAAGTAGCAGTCAAACATTGAACATTGAAAAAATGTTAGAAAGACAAACAGGTCAGATTGAGAGGAATGACTTAAAATAGAAGTTAAAACTTAATTCCAAATACAAGATTTACAGAGAGAACCTTGAACCAGCAAGAAGAAAAAATGAAAGTAACAGTCAAACATTGAACATTGAAAAAATGTTAGAAAGACAAACAGGTCTGATAGAGAGGAATGACTTAAAATAGAAGTTAAAACTTAATTCCAAATACAAGATTTACAGAGAGAACCTTGAACGAGAAATTTATTTAAGTTTTGTAAGCATTAATTTATAATGTTAACTAAAAACACTTAAATCAGACAATATATATTAATTATATTAGTATTTGTTTGCTTTTCCACTAAAGACAAAACCAACATGAGATTGAAAGATTAAAACTTAAAAAAATGAAAGAATATTTACCAAGGGTGACTAAAAAAATACATTAAACATAAATATTTAAAACAAAGTACCGTAAAGTTTTATATATAAGACGCACACATAGATAGACGCCCCCTCTTCGAGGTCTAAAGTCAGGAAATACAATCTCAAGATAAGACGATCCCCTATTTACTCCAAGCCGCCATTTGCAATCCCGCGTCGCGATCGATCGATTTGACTCGAAGGAACATGTTCCAATTGTTCCGTAAATCGGTGTGGCACGGAGTGCTTATATCTCTAGTGCTGAACATACGTCGATACCGTGTGTATGTGTTACGTATGTCCAGCATACGTTCACACTTCGCATTACCAAATGAGAGATGAATGATAGATCAAGTGCTAAAATAAAAAATCGGGGGATTTATTGTTTTTTTAAAATCGAGCGGGGGATTGATGAGTCAATAAGACAAGTGCTGTGAAGCACGTCTGAGAACAGAAAGTCCGAGTTCCGAGACATCACTTCAACACTAAATACGCTACTTTACCACCGCTTAATCAACCAATTTTTCTTTGGTGCATAATTAGTTTACAATTTTGTTCAATGAAACTTTATCTTCGGTATTATAAAACATTTAGTCAGTTTAATGAATACGATAACGATTTTAACATCAATGACAAAACTCGTCTGCCAAAATTGCAGGAGTAGGTTGTAATTTCTTAACCGAGTGTTTATATAAATAGATTTCTGTAGTTCAAATTACATATTGTTGTTGTATGGTTTATAAACATAAATACGAATTATAATGTCCATTTTTACGTTAAATATGAAATTGTTTAGGTAAAACAATGTGTCCCCTTAAATAGCACAATACAGTTTGTCTAGGCCGCTATTATCGGCGATTTTTTTCTCTGCAGGGTTTGAGTCTCAGGGTCAATTTTGTGTTGGAAAAAAGGGAAACTTTATTTCTCATAGATAAGACGCACCCCCTACTTTTTTATCATAATTTGGGGCAAAAAACCGCGTCTTATATATAAAACTTTACGGTATGAAACTAAGCATGTCCTGTGACTATTCAAAGACAGATACATGCAGGTCACCATAGAAACAGAGACATCAACAACATGTTACTATATATAGCTACCAGATCATAATCATCTAGATGCATGGAAGTGAAAAAAGAGAAAAACAATGTGCAAGATTAAACACCTTCTGACCAAGATCAGTAATTCAAATGTACAATGACAGAAATATCAAACAATCATTCCAGTTGTGCTGACATAACAATCGTTTAATCTAAACACCAATCTGGGTATGAGTGGAACATTTGTGCAGAAACCCAAAGCACTAAACTAGTATGTTAACAAAACTTAATAATACTGGCCCAAATTTTCAATAGTAACATTTTATCTTAGATTTATCTGAGGCTTGTTCTAAAGTTGTTGAAAGGAATATTAAGCTTCTTTTTGAACTGTGTTGAATTAAGAGTTTTAACTTTCCAAGGTTTAAAATTTCCATGGCCAAAAAATATAAATATGGCCATTGCTGTTTATTTAATTATACAAGCATCATCTGATGCAAAAAATTTTTCAGTCATGGCTGTTTTCTTCTAAGTGAAAAAGAATCTGTATTTTGTACCATTATTGTGAGGTTTCTTAAAGTTATTGTATATATTCAAACACAGATCAGAAAACAGCATACTAATTTCTAAACATCAAATAAAATTCTTAAAGTTTACTGAAGCGTCATAAAGGTTAATGTTTATAACATAACTAAATCATGATTTATTTAATTATTTTCATGATTTTCATAAATTCTTTAATCCAGCTCAATGTACTGTGAAAGATTAATTTTTGTTCATTGTTTCAGAGTAACAAAATTAATAAATAAATAATAAGGACTAATTTTTTTTTAAAATATGGTTTCAATTAGTTCTTGATTGAAATAAACAAACGGTAAACAAAACTATACTTACATGCACCTTTAAGTTTCATACTCGTTCTATTTTTGCTTCCACTGAAATGTAATAAAAGAGATTAAATAGTTAAATAATAATAAATAAGGACATTTTACAGAAAGTTAACATATCTTTTAATAGAAAGATTAACATATTATTCAGACAACATAGCTTCTCTGATTCTGTGTGTGTGCCTATTCAATATTCAATACATTTGTATTTATTTATCTAATTTTTGTGATACACGGTAGCGACCAATTCTGATCATTATATCGACGTCCAGCTGTTGTGGTGAAGGAAGATTCCAGACAAATGTCTAGGTAGAACCACTGAAGCACTGCAGGCCAGTTTGAAGATCTTCCCACATTAAGTTCTTTTACCCCAAGCAGGACTCAAACCCATGCGTTGAGAGGCTAAGCAGTCAGAGGAGTCACAATTCAGCAACTCTACCAGTATGTTCTGGGTGCACCTGTTAAATATTTCAAGCTCAGTTGTTATAGTGTTGGCTTGTGAATTGGGCTGACTAGGATTCTTATAGAAACTAATGTACATAATCTTATGTTTGATGAACTGCCCCTTCTGAACCTATACAGATCTGCTTTAACTGTAGTAGATATAAGAAAGAGACAAGGGGTCAAGAGCAAGTGGGGCACTTTACAGCAGGCAGATAAGTCACTATCCCCCTATACTGGTTACTAAGCTATCACATGTATAAAGTATTTACTAAATGCTGTTTTTCTACAGGCTGTGACGGGTGCTTCATTTATTTATTCAAAGTTCATTAACTGCTGTATTTCATAATTACATTTGCATCAAGCTGCAACAGGCTGGACATACTAATGTAAAGATTTATTGATATTTAATTCTATGGGATTTGAGCTGTTGGACTCTGTTTTTAGATTCTCATCCTATCATGGAAATACGTAGAACTGCTTTTAGTGTGCTGAAGACAGGAAAGGTCTTAAATTCTAATTCAGTGAAAACATAAAAATAATGTGATAATGTATATGTATTCTCGATTGTCCATCATTGTCCAGTTGAAATAATTGTACCTTTCTATCTCTCCCAGCTACGTCATTGTCAAGGAAAGTCGATAAAACATTCTGAGCCATTGTGCTAAATGATAAGTGCATTATATACGAACATTAGGCTACAAGTTTTTTGTTTGTGTTAGAGTTACCTTCCCACTAATAACTGTCCGGTTATCCAGAGACAATCTTCTCTTAAATCAAATGTAGTGCTGCTTTAATGTAGAAATATGCCTTGAATATCTAATATTATATCACAACCAGACACTAGCCCAACCAGTTTTGTATTTTTTGTTCGACTCACCAACAATTCTTCAATTAATGCCCCCACTCCCTTCAACAACCTTTTAGTTATTCAGTTATTGAGTTGATATCCAACAATCTTTTAGTTATACAGTTGCTGAGCATAACACCCAATCTAACAATCTCTTAGTTACCCAGTTGTTGAGTTGTAATCCAACAATCTTTTAGTTATTCAGTTGCCTAGCTTAACACCCAATCTCACAATCTCTTAGTTACGCAGTTGTTGAGTTGTAATCCAACAATCTTTTGGTTATACAGTTGCTGAGCTTAACACCCAATCTAACAATCTCTTAGTTACCAAGTTGTTGAGTTGTAATCCAACAATCTTTTAGTTATACAGTTGCTGAGCTAAATACCCAATCTAACAATCTCTTAGTTATCCAGTTGTTGAGTTGTAATCCAACAATCTTTTAAACTGAAAAAATAAAGATTATTAATACACCTACCTGTACTGTCCTCTCCGCATGGGGTCTGCCATGTCAGGTATGGCCAGCGACTCACCCATGGTGCCCGACATCATCAGGCTGTCTAGACTGGACAACGAATCACTGAAGGTCTTGTAGGAGCCTGTGTGGGAACTATTGGGTGTGGCTGCAACCACTACAGCAAAGTACTTTTCTTGCTCTATACTGGATGTCGTCTCACCGTGGGATGTTCCTGCATGAACAAGGTTAATCATGAATAAAAGCTTCCAAAGTAAGCATAAATATGTTTTATAAATTTAGAGGAAATCAGTGACTGTCTGGAGTAATGCTTTACATCTTTCTCAAAGTGTCAGACATGTTTTTTATAAACAAGAGCTGTCTGTAATGCTTGTCTTTGTGCTGGAGAGTATGACAAAAATTCTATGAACTTAAATCATAAATCTTGGGCATAACTCTACAAAATTAGTTGTAAGGTTATCTGTCCATTTTAAATGGCTTTCACTTTAAAAAGGTAACAATAATTTCATTTTAGATTAAACATTTTTTTAAGGATTTTGAGAAATGGATCAACCATTGCCAAGGAGAGAGTAAAACAAACAAAGCTGATATAAAATTGGTCTCCAGCAACTTTGCAATATTAGTAGATAAAAATAAGGCTATGTATACATGTAAATATGTTCAGAATCATATATAGACTGGAAGACATCACAATAAAACTGTTACCCAGCTGTTAACATTTTAAACTATGCCACAAAATACCCATTTCACTGATAAGGACAGTACCCTGATATAGGTAACTTAGTCATTCAAAAATAAACAAAAGACCATACAAGAACTTTTTTAACCTCTGATAATACAAGTACCTACCCCCAGATGTATTATGCTTCAACATTCCCATGAGACCTCGACTATGGAAGCTGCTGGCTCGTAGGAGTAAAGCTTTGGTGCGCGGGTGACGCCATGTTATCACAGGGAATCTGCAGAAAACAACCACAGTTTTGTTTAAAAATACGGCATGCATTCATCATAAGTGTGATGTCTGAATAATAATGGTGAAAAAAGACAATACTTGGGATGAATCCCCAATGCACTGACATATTATACAAACAGCAGAAGGACACACATGTTTGTGCCAAGGGTAACATTTAGTTAAGATTTTCAACAACTAAAAATCTTACTTGAAATCTAACCTTACTTAGTTAGTTTTAATATGTGTGTTAAAAAACAGCAACCCAAACATCAGATTCGAATCTTGACTTAAACTTGAGCCAAAGTGTTGTGGGAACAAGAATAAAAAAAATTACCCTAAAGAAATGACTAAATAAAGACACGCATTTGACAGTATTGCGGGCAATACAGTAGTCCCCTACCGGTCCCTCAAAAAGTTCTTTAATTATCATACGCTCATAATTAATTTGAGGTAATTTTAGTAATCACAGGATCCAGAATTTTTGTTGGACAAATGGACAGACAGGGCAAATCTATAGTCTCCTCCCACCCAAACAGTAGTTGGGGTTCACATAATTTTTTTTAATTCACCTGGCCTAAATAATTGTTAACTTATCATGACATTTATTTTTGGCCTTTATTTAAGGTATGAGCACCTTAATGCACTATCACTTAAGGTAAGTGCACCTGAATGCGCTATCCAAAACTTCACGATTTTGCTGCAAGGTCAAGCTGTGACCTTGACCTTCAAGGTAGCGACCCAAATGTTGTGCGCGACACGTCATCTCAATATGGTGATCATTTCTGTGAAATAGTTGTAAAATCTGACTTCAAATAACAAAGTTATGGGCCGGACACGATTTTGCTTCAAGGTCATGCTGTGACCTTGACCCTCAAGGTATTGACCCAAATTTTGCGCGTGCATATTGTACACATTGCTACCTATTAACATACCAAGTTTCATGCGCCTAGCTTTAATGACTTTTAAGTTATCAAAGGATGCAGATTTTTAGCGGACAGACAGACAGACTGACGGACGGAAAACACCGGTAGGGGACTAATAATATTCTAGTCTCATAAATACTGCTTCAATGGTAAACTTTCATACAGTTAAGCCTTATGTTTCACTCACTAAAAAACCATTAATTTTGTTTTGGGTATCCTGATTAAGAATGCTCAAAGCCAATTTATCAAAGCAATTCAAAGATGCAAGTTTTTCTTGCTAAACATACTATGTACTGACCTAATAATAGCCTTCATAGCAACATCTAGGTACTTTAAATGGAGGACAACCACAGATGAATTAAAGTTTTACTGTATTTTCTCACTTATAAGACAGGGATTTTTTCCTTTAAATTTCATGTTCAAAGTGTAGGGCTTGTCTTATAGGTGGGGTCAAGCGACCGGGCAAAAAGTTTTATGTTGTTTTAGGGCGAAAACATACCACATAAACTTGTTAGCGGTTATGCAATGACCCTGACGTGCCATCATTATCGACTGCTGATACTTTACCTTAATTGAACTTTGAATTCTGTCGGTCAACGATTAACTGTCTCACATACATTTCTCTTTGTTCTGCATGAAACACAGCTTATTATCTGTCAGTAAACACTGAAACAAACTTTCAACTTTAGTCTGCCAAATACACCAAGCTGTAATTTACTTGGCGTTTCTGTGTAGACTTGCCTCATTACACAGGTCAAGAGACTGACTCTGAGATAAGCTGTTGTCAAGGTGATATCGATCGGAGCAGTTTGACAGTGAGGGAGTGAACGATGGGTTTTTATAAGCAGCTGCCGATTACATTTCTCCATAAAATTATTGATTGGCGGCATGTACACAAGGACAGTGCACTGTTCCCCAATATATTATGTACTGTCATACCAGACGTGGTGACGTAGGTCAAAGAAATTAATGTCATGCTGCCTCGCACTATAGGATAGCTAGTGCAGCTGAGACTAGACACATCCCGCATCGCGTGAAAATTACAGTCACTGTTTACCAATTAACCCTTTTGTTGAGACAGCATGATTGGTCAACGCTCCTGTTCATTCTTTCGCCTCGTATTATAAGCGGGTCCAAGCAGAAATCGGCAATTTCACAGGTGAAAGAGGGGGGTTGTCTTATAAGTCTTATAAGTGAGAAAGTATGGTAGATATCTTTTAAGGGTGTTGGACAAAATAGTTTCCATTCCTTTAAAGACAGGTGGATAAAATCCCTCTCAATAATTTTCCAAAACAGATAAAATCCCCTCATCTTCCTACTCAATTATCCAACATCGCACAGCTATTTATCACTTAACACCTAGGAATAGTTATTTGAAACTTAAATGGATTGTTCCTGACCTATTTTGTCGATGTGTCCTGGCAAACCTTCGTATATTGTCATCGGTCACAGACTGTGGTACAACCAGAAGTGCAGGATAGCTGAAATCGAAACCAATACAATCAGAACACTTAAAATACCAAAAATTACTGCTTTAGAACACTAAGCTAGCAATAGAACAGGTTGCTTATACGAGACCTTGCCTGACATGTGTATCTGTAGCCTATTTCAGACATGTGATCTTTCCTGATATCTGTAGCTTTATTCAGACATGTGATCTTTCCTGATATCTGTAGCCTAAGTCAGACATGTGATCTTTCCTGATACATGTAGCCTAAGTCAGACATGTGATCTTTCCTGATACATGTAGCCTAAGTCAGACATGTGATCTTTCCTGATATCTGTAGCCTAAGTCAGACATGTGATCTTTCCTGATACATGTAGCCTAAGTCAGACATGTGATCTTTCCTGATACATGTAGCCTAAGTCAGACATGTGATCTTTCCTGATACATTTAGCCTAAGTCAGACATGTGATCTTTCCTGATACATGTAGCCTAAGTCAGACATGTGATCTTTCCTGATACATGTAGCCTAAGTCAGACATGTGATCTTTCCTGATACATGTAGCCTAAGTCAGACATGTGATCTTTCCTGATACATGTAGCCTAAGTCAGACATGTGATCTTTCCTGATACATGTAGCCTAAGTCAGACATGTGATCTTTCCTGATATCTGTAGCCTAAGTCAGACATGTGATCTTTCCTGATACATGTAGCCTAAGTCAGACATGTGATCTTTCCTGATATCTGTAGCCTAAGTCAGACATGTGATCTTTCCTGGTACATGTGTATCTGTAGCCTAAGTCAGACATGTGATCTTTCCTGATACATGTAGCCTAAGTCAGACATGTGATCTTTCCTGATACATGTAGCCTAAGTCAGACATGTGATCTTTCCTGATACATGTGTATCTGTAGCCTATTTCAGACATGTGATCTTTCCTGATATCTGTAGCTTTATTCAGACATGTGATCTTTCCTGATATCTGTAGAAGGCTAATGGTTTCAGGGGCTCATCTCACACCTCATGCTGAGCCCAAGAAATCTTTCTTCTTTGAAGTCCCAAAAAGATGCAATGTCCATCTAATTGCTTGAAACACCAATATAATTTGCCCAGATCATCACAGTCTACAAACTGATTACGAAAGTGACCAATACGTGTGTGGAGTGGGTGACATTAGCTCCCTTTAACCCTTGAATTGACCTTATTAAGCTGCTGATTTTCAGACCAAAGTCCAGGGTTTTCCTATTCTTGGGAGCTTTTCAATAGGGGTTTGGCTTTCCCATATTTACACTTATCTGCAAAATATACCAATCGTATTGATTCATTTAAACAGACTTCCGGACATGTCTAGAACCGTTCTATTTTGGTGTTATAATGGAGTTAGCTCTTAAACAGGCCGTCCGTTATAGTTTAAATGGCTATCATGAAAAATATATCAAAACACTATTATGTGTGACAAAAACAGTACAGGTATTGTAATTTTCATTTAGCACAATGTAATAGGTAAGCACTTAAAAATGTCTGATTGCTGCAATGATTTCTTTTATTGTTATTTTATCTTATTTCAAGTTATAAATTTCCCACTAACAAAGAGATAAAACACTTTTTAATGGAAATGTTATTTCATTTGAAAGACAATTTGATAAAGAAAGTTTGTTCACTGCTAAGATTGATAATTGAACTGATATAGTTTAGCTCTACCACAAATCACACAACCTAGAAAACTTCAAACCAATATAAAATAAAATAAAAAAATTATAAAAATTATCAATAACAAAATACCTACACACACCTGCATAAGTCTCATTTAAAACTACTTTCTGCTTTTTTCATGCATGAATATTCATAAATCATTATTCCAAATTAACCCATCTTAATATACTATATTAATAGAAGTATGCAAGTTTTTATTTTAATTCAAATCAAACTTAAGAATAAATCTAAGTCACTTTTGAAACAGTTTATGAGTAAGTGTTGTAGACACTTTTTAAAACATTATACTTGTTGATTTTTATTGTAGGACACAAGCTAAAACAAAACCAGACAATATAAGTCTAGATTATGAATAAAAATTCTAAAGTAGATCTAATTGCTTAAGTTTTTATATTTAAAGACATAAAAACAAACAAACATAAATCGTATTATTAACAGACATGGTCAATTTACCATGCTTTCACAGTAATCTCCCTCCCTGGCACCCCAATCTCCCTCTCTAGCACCCCAATTTCCCTCTCTGACACCCTAATCTCCTTCTCCTTTCTGACACCCAACCTCTCTCTCCCTCTCTGGCACCCCAATTTCCCACTCTGACACCCAACCTCTCTCTCCTCTCTCTCCCTCTCTGGCACCCCAATTTCCCACTGCACCCAACCTCTCTCTTCTCTCTGGCACCCCAATTTCCCACTCTGACACCCAACCTCTCTCTCCCTCTCGGCACCCAATTCCCACTCTGACACCCAACCTCCTATTTCTCTCTGGCACCAATCCACTCTGACACCCAACCTCTCTCTCCCTCTCTGGCACCCCTATCTTCCTCATTGACACTTTAATCTCCCTCTCTGACACTCCAATCGCCCTCTACCTCACTTGGCTCCCAACCTCCCTCTCTGACACCCCAATCTCCCTATCTGACCACCAAAACCCCTCTCCCTCCCTGGCTCCCCAACCTCCCTCTCTGACACCCCAATCTCCCTCTCTGACACTCCAATCTCCCTCTCTGATGATCCAATCTCCCTCTCCCTCCCTGGCTCCCCAACCTCCCTCTCTGACACCCCAATCTCCCTCTGACACCTTAATCTCCCTCTCTGACACTCCAATCGCCCTCTCCCTCCCTGGCTTCCCAACCTCCCTCTCTGACACCCCAATCTCCCTCTCTGACACTCCAATCACCCTCTCCCTCCCTGGCTCCCCAACCTCCCTCTCTGACACTCCAATCTCCCTCTCTGACACCCCAATCTCCCTCTCTGACACTCCAATCTCCCTCTCCCTCCCTGGCTCCCCAACCTCCCTCTCTGACACACCCATCTCCCTGTCTGACTTTGACACTCCACTCTCCCTCTCCCTGAATGGCACCCCAATCTCCCTTTCCCTCTATGGCACTCCAACCTCCCTCTCTTACACCCAACCTCTCTCTCCCTCTGTGGCACCCCAATCTCCCTCTCTGACACCCCAATCTCCCTCTTCCTCCATGGCACCCCAATCTCCCTCTCCCTCAATGGCACCCCAATCTCCCTCACTGACACCCCAATCTCCCTCTCTGACACCCCAATCTCCCTCACTGACACCCCAATCTCCCTCACTGACACCCCAATCTCCCTCTCTGACACCCCAATCTCCCTCACTGACACCCCAATCACCCTTCTCCCTCCTATGGCACCCCAACCTCCCTCTCCGACACCCCAATCTCCCTCTTTCTCTCTGACACCCCAATCTGCCTCTCTAGGGAGCCCAAGTTTCCCTCTTTGAGACCAAAGAAAGATCACATGTCACATTTTACAGGCTAGTGTCAGCCATTTGTTTACCAAAATAGCAAAATAATGACCATTCCTATCAACATACCTTCTGCAGACGGAAAAGTTAGCATTGACAGATGATATCCTGAAGGGTTCACTGCGTGCCCTCTCGCGGGTGCTAGCGATGGAAAGACTGCCAAGACCCTGTCTGACATAGTCCTGGTAACCTGGCCTCTCCAACAACTTTTCAAGGTTCTTAGGGTCTGCTGTCAGGCTCGATTCAAACTCGTTCTCATCAACTACTGAAAAAATAACCAGTCAAACAAAACTTTAGTCCTGTTTTTCTGTATCTCAAATATTATAAATAAAGATGATGAATGGAAATGTATAATACTGATAACCTTGAATAGATTTATAAACTTACTGCTTGTTTATCTGTGATAAAGTAATTCATTCCATAGTAGCAAAAAATAATGGAAAGTGACCTTGATAAAAATCACTGATATTGGAGAAATGCACTGCAAACAGAATTTCATGTTATAAAAAATGTGTTATGCTCTTAAAAAGAACAGACATAAGAGAAGAGCATGCTGGTATAAAAAACAATATCTCCTCCTTTCTTTTCTTTTTTTTTATAAGACACCATAGCAACCAATTAAGATCACTATAGCAATGTCCAGCCACAGTGGTGGAGGATGGCCCCAGACAAATGTCTGAATAGAACCACTTGACCACAGAAGGTCAGCTGGAAGACCTTACCATCTGAACATGACCCAAACCCACATGGTGAAATGCTCAGCAATAAGGATTTACGAGTGTGGGACTCTACCAGTGGGCCACAGGTGCACCCCCTGCGAAATAGGTTACAGACTCAAAACTGCAGTCAAAATGGTTATAGAAGCTCTTAGCCTTTCATGCACCAGGATTCAGCAAATAGTAAAAAGTCAGATTATGTTTGGTTTTTGGTAACACTGCACCCAGCCGATCCATTATACTGACACCGAAGAGTCAGGCCTAATGCTGTCCCCTTAGCCCGAGCGTTAGGAAGGAGGCCACTACTATCAACTTTAAAGTCTCTTTGGTTTGATCAGGTGGGGTTTGAACCCACAACCTCCCGATCAGGTTTTAAGAAGTAGAAGAATTACTGCTTCACTATAGGTGCACCCATATATACTTGATTTAGAAATAGTAACAATGCTAATTTACAGTATGTTACCAGTCCTAAGCATAATCTTATTCAAATCACTACATTACAAGTGCTTTCAAAACTCTTTAAAATAGCTCATCTGCAATAATGTCAAACTAGTTTTATACTAATGTTTCATCAATATACCATTGGTATGTTAAACCAATATTAACATCCATACTTGAAAGATCATCCACAATTTCACTGCAGGGACGACCCCCCTCAGATTCACTATCAGATGAACGAGGTGTTAAACTCCGACTTCGCTGACCAGGTGGCGGAAGGATGTACTTCTGTTTTCTGGTGCTCTGCTTGGGTTTAAGCCCAGCCTTTCTAGCTGTTTTAATGAATGTCTTCTTTGCAAATTGTCTGCAAACAGAAACATGCTTGTAGGTGAAAGGACTTATAAATAACTATTTATTAACGGTATTGGTGTGATCGTATGGGATTTGCCGGCATTTTTGCCGATACTGTGCAGCGACATTTCTATCATTATAGCACAGGGGCACTTATGAGGTGCCCAGGGACTGAACCGGCAGGTCCATTATAATGACATCGACAAGTCTGGCATAATGCTGTCCCCCTTAGCCCTGAGCATAAGGAGGGAAGCCACTACTACCAACTTTAAAGTCTTTGGTTTGACCCGGCCGGGGTTTGAACCCGTGACCTCCCGATCCACAAGCCGTCGCACTATGAATTGAGCTATTGCAGACCTGGGTTTTTTTTTAGCTTAATATTAAAAATTAATTTTAAAATATATTGGACAAAATATCAAGTTTTAACTTGATTTTAAGTATCTATTTTAAAGTTGCTTCCTTAGAATGCTCTCATAGGGAATAACATCTCTAACGTCTCACAAATAAAGTCGCCGTTTGGCTTCAACATGATTTGGGACAGTGTGTGATTTTAAAGCATATTAAAGCAAAAATCATATTTAGTTTTTTAGGTATAGTTTAGAAAGTATTCAAGAAATCATGAGAATTCACTTAACCTGGAGAAGTGAGAATATAAGATAAACAACCTACAAATGGCACTTACTTTAATGTCTTATTTTTCTCCTTCTGTTTATGCAGAGTGCTGGGCTGTGTGATGATCTGACCAGTAAATGCAAATGTGTTAAACACTGTTGGAGGGTTCCGACACTTGTTCACCAGTTTACGGAACGTCTCTACATTGTCTGATACCACTTCCTCATCAAAGGCTATCTTCAGCAACTGCATGGATAAAACAGGGGAGACATTAGACAACAGTCACACTATCTTCAGCAACTTCATTAATAAAACAGGGAAGACCTTAGACAACAGCCATAATATCTTTAGCAACTGCATAAAAAAAACGAGGCAGACCTTACACAACAGCCACAATATCTTCAGCAACAGAATGGATGAAACGGGGCAGACCTTAGACAACAGCCACAATATCTTCAGCTACTGCAAGGATGAAACGGGGCAGAAAATACACAACAGCCATAATATCTTCAGCAACTGAATGAATGAAATTGGGCAGACCTTAGACAACAGCCACAATATCTTCAGCTACTGAATGGATGAAACGGGGCAGACCTTACACAACAGCCACAATAACTTCAGCAACTGAATGGATGAAACGGGGCAGACCTTACACAACAGCCACAATATCTTCAGCAACTGAATGGATGAAACGGGGCAGACCTTAGACAACAGTCATAATATATTCAGCAATTGAATGGATGAAATGGGGCAGACCTTAGACAACAGCCACAATATCTTCAGCAACTGAAGGGATAAAATGGGGCAGACCTGAGACAACAGCCACAATATCTTTAGCAACTGAAGGGATAAAATGGGGCAGACCTGAGACAACAGCCACAATATCTTTAGCAACTGAAGGGATAAAATGGGGCAGCCCTTAGACAACAGCCACAATATCTTCAGCAACTGAATGGATAAAACAGGTAAGACCTTAGACAACAGCCATAATATCTTCAACAACTGCATAAATAAAATGGGGCAGACCTAAGACAACAGCCACAATATCTTCAGCAACTGAAGGGATAAAATGGGGCAGCCCTGAGACAACAGCCACAATATCTTCAGCAACTGAAGGGATAAAATGTGGCAGACCTTAGACAAGAGTCATAAAATCTTAAGGAAGTGCATAATTAAAACAGGGAAGACATTTGACAACAGTCACTTTTCTGAAGTTGTGTATTTTAAGTTATGAAAATTGTATAAAGGTAAACAATGTTTAAAATGAACTTAGTGAACCCTTCACTCATTTTTATTTAAAAATTTTACTGCATATTCTTGAATAGCATTTACTTTAGCTTAACCTAGATTTTTAATTGCAAAATACAAACACAGCTGGAAATATTTGGTTACACTCATGAACATATTATCTGATTAAAGTTAACGTTCCACATTACCACATCTAATTATCTGTAAAATGAACCACCAAAGGTAACAAAACATCATTTTTCTAAGCATAAATTATAATGTTCATCGGGAGGACTCACAGGCCTCTTTTTTGACCCACCTGGAATATACTGGCACGTAGCTGGACGCCCTCTTGTAACCACTGGTTTAAGTGAGGCAAATATTGCACAGCCAATTTCTTCTCCTTGGTAAGTGTGGATATTGGGAAGGCTCGCATGATTCAGCTGTTCACACGCTGTAGAGATAGAGATATTACACTAGTACAGCAACTACACATGGTGTACATGTGACCAAACATGGTGATTATCAACAAACACACTTTCTAAATGCCAAAATTGTTGAACATGAAGTGTAAGTATGTCAATAGGTCAGTGGAAGACTATTCTAGCTTAAATCAGAGGTAAAAGTATTGTATTTACAAACAGATGAAATAAAATATATCTATTTAACAAAGACTCTCTTATAATAAATGCTAGAAAACATTGCTTTATTATGATATATGATTTTTTATTTTTTAAATCTGTTCACTACTCAAAAAATAATCAGTTTTTTTAACCTTCTCTTGTGAAATATGAAAAAACCTAGTTAGAATAGTCTTCCACTAATGAAATGATGTATGATGAAGCAATATAATTAACAGAGTAAGTCACAAAAGTGGTCTATTATAATTCTTTAATCACAATGGGGTTTATTGGTGAAATGGAAATTGTCTCCCTTGTTAGTTAATATCCGAGGTATTCCAAACAGTAGGTATGTCCTTTTAGTTTGAATCCTTGGACTTTATCCGTTCTTTTTCAGATGGGGCAATTAAAAACAGTGAAATTTCTTACTTTTAAACAAACATAATCTTAAAATCTATTTAAATACTCATACTGATGTGTTTTTTAAATAAGAAAATGGAAATGTTTCTTGATTATGATTAACATGGGTATCGCATGAAAGGCAGAAAAGTCAACAAACACTCCAAAGAGCCAAGAATATAAATTGAGTAATCCAAATAAAACAACCTACTTGCATTTAGGGATTATTCAGGGGAGACTATCCACTTATGGCTCTCACTCAAGTGGTCAACTTTTTTTAACATATATGAGTCATGCAACATTGTATGTATACAAAAAAGGAATCCAAGCAAGTACAAATCTTTAAATTATGTACTATAAGTTTAAATAAGAACTATTTTTTAACAGGAAAACATGGTGCAATGAATGCAATCTGAGCAGCACTCAGGGAAGTTAGAACTTTTACCCAAAATTTTTAACAGAAATATAATTTTATTGTACCTAGTGGGTCACAAGGTATGCCCTTGAAGATGATTCTGTATGTTGTGAGGAAGATGGCGCCCTCTGCAGGCAGAAGTGGTGGCCCTCCAGTTGTGACGCCAGTGCCCTCCTCACGCCCATCAGGTAGCAGGTATGCTCGCAGTCCTTCCATCACAATCTCCTCTCCAGGCAGCAAGGCTGGTGTAAGGATCTTAGGCTGCAGAAATCAGAGCAGGAGGTTTTGTTTTGCTTCAGGTGTATGCAATACATGGCCATGACACAACATTGTTAAAATTATCAAAATAGAATAAACATCATAGTTAGAGCAGATTACCTGCTCAGAGTATTGCCAGATGTCGAAAAGTATGAGTACCTTGTTTGCTAAAGTTAATAATAGCTAACTGTGCATCTTTGTAGCTATATACACAATAAATATTTCACTGACATAAAAAAAATCAAACTTTTGGATACCAACATGTTAAAATGTTAGAAAAATAGTTTAAAAAAATGCAACTTACATGAAATTAACCCAAAAATTAAACTGACAGTCTGCACACCACACAGTCTGTCCTGACATACCTTCTGTATCGGTGGTAACCGCTTGGCCTCTCTCTGGACTGCCTCTAGCGTTTCTATGTGCATAGCTACAACACCTACAACACACAGCGAATACCAGCGTTATAGCTTCACTGTGTTAGCATAAATAATTGTTGTGTAACAATTGAAGTAAAGCAGCATTTGTATTTTAATCTATGTTATTTATTCTTAAATCATAAATACTAAATATTTCAAAGAGTTCAATTCTCTTAAAAAAAATTACAATCTCTTTTTACAAATATGAAAACCTTAAAGTACATTAAACTGAAATTGAAAGAAAGACAAAATTTCAAATAAAAGTTATATTTTACAACATATTATAGCCTTTGATGAGGAAGTGGTTTCAGACAATGTTAAGACATTTCATAAACTGGTTAACAACATAACAAGCAATTTAAAATGAAGGATTATTTTCATAAGAATTGTATATTAATTAACACTTTATCAACACTTGATCAATATCACTGACTAGCATTATATCCTTCAATAAGTCTGGTAGGATGATTGTATATTTTGTGATTTTGTGACATCCTAACTGTCTAAAGGCAACAATTGCAAAAAGTCTGGCTAGAACTACCCTACAATGCAGTTCAGCTGTAAGATCTCCTCAATGTGTTTAAAGTAAATAAGGAAATTTATCCTGGAACATATTGAAATGAGCCATAAAAATATTCAGTGTTTACCTATATATAATGGTTTTATATAAAGAAATTATGGGGACAAGGCTTTCACTAATAGCGAATAACAGCAAATAATACCCTTACTACACAGCTAGTGTGAAGTACAACCTTTGACCTCTGCATACTATTACCTTACTTTTTGGGCTAGCAATTTGTTTGTTTTTTGTTTTTGAAATACATTGCAGCAACAAATTATGATAATTATAGCAACGTCCGGCTTTTTTGTGGAGGAGGACCCAGATTAATGTCTGGGCAGAACCATCGGTGCACATCAAGTCAGCTGGAAGACTTTACCACATTAAGTCCTACCCCCTGAATGTGACTCGAACCCATGCGGTGAGAGGCTAAGCTGTCAGAGGAGTTACAAATTGACAACTCTACCACTACTCCACTTGCCCCCAGCTAGCAATTTGATTCTAGTGTGACACTACGTAATAATTAGGCAAGCAATTATGCTAAGTTATTTAAAAGTATATTTTTTCTTACAAAAATACAAATTGGTAATCATATTTTTTTCATTTGACCTGCTGGAATGACCTTGATTTTTCAGATAGCAATTTGGTTCTTTCGAGTGACACTCCGTCTAAACAAAGCAAACTAAGGCAAAATAATATTGTCATCCACTGATTGATTTCTATAGACAAGCCAATTTTTACTACTGTTTTACCTGTGACCTTCAAGTCAGACCTTGAGGAATAACTGAGCAATCTGGTTCTTGAGACAGAAATTCTGTGTTAATAAAACAAACATTTGTTCAAAGTAATTGAAAAATCCAGCAAATCATTGTGAAGTTAGTCAGAACAAGTATATAAATTTTATTTCTTTGACCCAAGAGTTTGACCGCTGAGTATGGCCTGTGAGTATGACTTTGACCCTTGCATGCAAAACTCTTCTTTATAAAGCAAATATTTGTGCCATATATATGAAAATCCATCAATCCTTTGATAGCTCCAAAACTCCTCTGAACAAATGAGCGAACCAGTCATCCCTGATAGGTTCATATCCTCTTTAACATAGTATCAGTCTCACCTGGAATCATCTGGTGCAAAGACTTGATGTGGTCATCCGTGACCCCACTTTCTGGACACACCTTGTCCACAAATCTGGTCACAAACCGTATCACATCTGCGGACGTTGTGTTCGTTTCTTCGTGCTCATCAAAGCCACTTTCTGCATCGATACTGTCGCTCTCAGCAATACTGGAATACAACAGGGCACAAGGTCATATTCTTATGCATACTTTGTAAACTTTATACTCACATACAAAATCTCTTTCTGTATTGTTGTTGTAAATCACTGAAAGAAAGTAATTTGTATTCAGATTTATTATGCATTCACATTATAAATTGCTTAAAAACAATTATTTAGCATTCAGATAATAGCTTACAGCAGGCATCATGTTGGTGCTGTACAGTTAATGGAGGAGGAAGACACCAGACTTATGTCTGGGCAGAACCATAAGGGCGTGACTGGTTAGCTGGAAAACCTATCCACATTTAAGTTTTGCCCAAACCAGGGCCCGAAACTACAGCAATTGAGGAGCTGAAGAGATACAAAACTCTTAACTGCTCCGCTACGAGTGCCCCACCATCAAGCCTCTGGAGGAAATATTCTATTTGTGGTGAAAAAAACTATAACTGGGTATTTTCAAAGTTCAACCAAAGATATTTTGATACCTAGAAAAAATTTACATTCCATTTCTCCTCAATTTTAGGAGAAACCAATCAATTAATGCTCTGCCATCCGTGTCCTTGTTACATTAAAAAATAAAAACAATACATTCTACCAATGTTTCACTCCACATGCAGTAAGAGACTAACCTTGCTGTGATATTGCTGGTACTCTTGTCATCGCTGTAGTCAAGTGCGTTGCTAACAGATTTGTTACAGTCCAGGGGGACACGCAGGGAGACAATCCTGTTGGCATAGTGGATGGCCTGGCTGTACACCGTAGATTCCTCAGTGTTCATCATCTCTCTCTGCTGCTCCTCACTCAGCGTGCTCCACACACGCATCTGACATGGACAGTTAATGTTTATTGGGTTTATCGTCCCACCAACAGTATTTCAGTAACCATATTCCGCTGTGTATAACCCACATATTTTTACGTTCCTGATTAACCTAAGTCACCAAAACTGATGAATATTGTCATGTGAATGTTCTATTGGTTAATTTGTGTACAGAGACTAGTAATTTTCACACATTGCAGGATGTATCTATCAAACTTCCATCTGCAAGAACAGCCTGCATCATGCGGCGGCAATATTTCTTTCTTTGATCTACATCACCAAGTCTCTTTGCACTTTATTTGTTACAAAAAATCACAGATTTTAGTAACATTGATGGGTAGTGTACATCCGAAAATTTGTTTTCCACAGAATTTAATTAAAAGTTTCTGTGTGCATTATACATAAATGTGCAGTGGAATACGGTATTTGGAGACGGTGTTCACTTAAAGCAGATATAGTGCTGCAATGAACACCTGGCATGATACCACACCCAGTCACATTATCCTGACACTGGGTCAACCAGTCATGGAACACCCTTTTATTAGCTTGAGCTTTAGCAAGGAACCTAAACAATTCCATTTTTAATGACTTTGGTATGTCACAGCCCAGGATCGAACCTGGGGCCTCCTGCACCTGGCGCCAGACAAGGACAGTTATTCAATGTGGTATAGTATTATAGTCAACCAGTGCTATGTAGTATTGGACAAGTTGTTAAGGAAAGACTTACACCAACCTGGATATAGTTGGTTATATAACTTCATTACCATTTTTACAGATGGAATAAGCAGCATTATTTATACCATTTTTTTTACTAAAATTACTGGACTAAAATAAGGGTTTATGTCCTATTTGCTTCTTTCTTGTTCCAGAATAATAAATCACAACAGGATATGTGTAAAATGATATTATCAACTTAATGATGTTGTTTTTTAATCCGGAGACTGTTTTTTAAAAGCATGCCCTCAAAATATTCCTTCCAAACTAGTCTTTATAGCAGGATAGAGTAATGCAAGCTAAATAAAAGTTGTTTTAAATATTTCAAAGTATAATGGTTCAGAAGGGTTTTAAGATGAAACAAGAAGTTTGTCAGCAGTCTCTCACCTGTTCAGCTGCTATGTCTAGAGCCCCAATCTCCTTCTGTCTGTATGGACTCACTGACCGCCGTCCAGTGTCTCCAGCCACAGACAGCCGTGACCCACCTCCATTCAGCTCCATGCTCTACAACATCACATTACTGGATAGGTCAACATACAAGGGTCATAAGAGATCAAGGGATTGATTTATACACAAGATACAGTTGTTTACTTTTGGTGGAAGATTAATATCAGAAAAATACTTCTGACAAAAACATCTTGACATTAAATTCAAAAAATAAAAAAAAAGTTACAAGAAATAAAATCTTTAATAGTATCACATACTTATTTGATAGACAACAAAGGTGAAAATAACCTCAAAGAAAACAGTTTTACTTCTTGTTTAAATTGTTTATATCCTATTCTTTTAAACATGTTATTTTAACTTGTTAAGAGGTTAAGTTTATTGTAACAACCAGCCAAACAGTCCTTTAGGAAGCCCACCTTGTCAGTTTGTTAGTATATAACCACTAAGCTATTGTCAAATTGCTATAGCATAAACTTAATAATATATACACAAATCAGTAAAATAAACAAAAGAAGCTTGATAACTAAAACACCTCAACTTCTTAAGAAGGTTTCATATATGCTTATAAATTCAACATGTTTTTTATTGTTTGATTCTGTATCATAAAATAAGGATATCACAAAATTTGTAAATTACTGTCTCATTCAAGTTTATGTGATTATCATAGCCAGATAATCACAAAATACATCGTTGGATGTGTACAGTGAGCAGTATTCTTTTAAAACACCATTTACGTGAGGTGCCAGCACAGATCCAACTACAGCAACATCAACAGCATCAACTTCCCCTCCCCAGGTGGGACTCTCAAATCCAATCAAAATGAGAATGTAGAAGCAGTAAGAAAGTGAAGCAATAGTCTCTGCTTAATGTCAACTTGTCCAACATGCTAAAATAAGACTGGAACACAAATGAGAAGTTGAAGATAACATGCAGTCAGCAACTACTTCACCACAGGTAGGACTTTGGAATTCAACCAAAACATATGGATATTTGCCCCAACAAGCGCAGGTATGACTTGATGATGGTTTGAAAGGTTTTATGTCAAAACAAAAAGCTTGATAAGCATTGAAATATACCATATTATACCATATACCATATTGTCAACATACTGAGCACAGTAGATTTCTTTTGATCTTTCTCACCTGTGCCAACTAAGAAAAGAAAGTCCCCATCTATCCTCTCTTAAGTCACCAGAAATTCATCACCTAACTTTTGTACTGAGTTGTCTTAAAGGTGGTATTCGACAGTTTGGACCAAAAATATTTTCATTATACATCTTCAGTAAACAATTGTTATCTGAAAAGATCTCGTAAAATGCTGTTTATTGGTGTTCTACACCTGTCGGAAAAGTGAACCTTAATGCCACAATCGTTATTACAAACATGTATTTCCTATCTGAGTCACGTTGCACATTTAGCTATTTTTAAACCAAGAAACCCATGTGACCTACTTATGTTTTAGTGCATCTACGTCATCTGCTAGTGACGTCAATGTCTATTTTTATCAGGAATCCCTATCGTTCTTATTTACGGATATTGTTACATATATAAGAAACTGATGTAGGCAAACTGTCGGATACCATCTTTAACGCAATTTAACATGGACGCCCCCTTTGGAGCCCCATATTCTTCCTTTTCCAATTCATTATGTTTGTATGTTGGTTTTACCTTCCCACCATCAGTATTTCAGTTATGTGGTAACAGTGTCAACTTGAAGCAGATATAGTGCTGCATTCACAGTGTATAGTATGCCGTGAACACATGGCATGATACCACACCCAGTCAAGTTATCCTAACACCAGGCCAACCAGTCATAGAACTACCCTTATATTTGCTTGAGCGTTAGCAAGGGAGCTATACCATAACCATTTTTTATGACTGTGGTAGGTCTTGGCCTGGGTTCAAATCCAGGGCCTCCCGAACCTGGAGCCAACACTTTACTGATTGCGCTTCTAGGTCCGATCTGATTGTTTAATGACCGTTACAACATGTAGCTTTAATAGATAACTGTCATGGAAATTTCCTATCACAAACTAAAGGTCAGAGTTTAAACTAAAGGTCAGAGGTCAAGTGAAAGGGCATGCATTTTGTAAAAAATTGATTATGTAATGCCAAGAGGTAGGGGGAATTCTTATTCATCTTTAGGTTTCTGGTGGGCCTAATTAGAGGGGTGGGGAAATTTGATATCTGCTATTATGTAATCTTGTCGATTAGGAAACCATTATTGTTGCTTGTGTACAGTGTTAAAAGTCCAGTGTACATACATATCAAAAGAGTACACAGTTAATTCACTGCAGTAAATTTTAAATTTTAAAATGGCATAATATGACATAATCATGAATTAACCATACAAAGTGTAAAAAGATGGATCTCTGAATGGATCATACAAAGCATAAAAAGATGGATCTATGAATGGACCATACAAAGTGTAAAAAGATGGATCTATGAATGGATCATACAAAGTGTAAAAAGATGGATCTCTGAATGGATCATACAAAGTGTAAAAAGATGGATCTATGAATGGATCATACAAAGCGTAAAAAGATGGATCTATGATTGGACCATACAAAGTGTAAAGTTTTTTTTTAGCTCAAACAGATGTACCACTAAATGAATTGGATATATAGTCAATTTATGTTGAGCATGAGTTTATCCCCAGACCCTGACTAAGAATTCTCACCAACCTGCCACTCAGGGGACATGCCTTCCTAACACTGACCCTTTGACCTCAGAGGGACAACAAAGAAAGAAGTGGGTGTCAGCACTCTGTGTTATGCATTACTTGGTGACCATTTCTACATCACAACACTATACAAGCATAGATCACAGTACAAGCATACAACACTACACTGACATGAAATGCTAGGGAGCAAATACATTGTATGAATGACCTCTAATGGAAAGCTTTCTGCATTACGGTAATTGGAGCTAATTGCTATTACATGTTAAGAAACGGCCAACTTTCATTTCCCAAGCACCACAGACAGGTGTCTCTACTTATCTGTACCTATATATCAAAAAAATGCTCAAGTGCATTAAGTAATCGAAAAAGAGAAAAGTTGAAACATCTGTTTCAATATAAACTGTTCTTTATCGTAATATCTTTACATATTAGCCATTTTCCTGCAGGAAGTTACCAAAAAATGTAACACACTTTTTCCTTGATGAAAAATTAGCATAGACAAATCCTACCTTTCTCTTGAAAACTATATCATGCACCTTGGCTCAGACACACACACAGGTTCAAGCAAGCTGTTTCAAAGTAACTATGTGTTCTACAAAGATATGCTATACATCCTGGATAGAAATATGTGCAATCTTAAAACATTGTAGACCAAATTTTTATTTTTCTATTATGGACAAAAAAAAATGTAATATTAATAAGACTTGACAGAAAATGTAAAACCAATATGTGCAATGAACGAATGAAGGAAAAGTGGTAAGAAATGACCATAAACTCAAGCAAATATTTTAAGCTGAAAACTAAACATCATAAAAATTCATTTGTTTGTAGACCCCCTCAACCAAAGTGCAATTGTTGTCTTTTTTTCATTGCCAATCTATCATATATTTACTACTTTATTAGCTCATGATGTTGATTAAATAAATGCTTTTGGACCAAATTTGTCAAATATTCCCCTCAATTTACATTTCTGCACTGGGTCCAAATTCATTTCTTGGTTTCATTTATCCCAATTTGAATTATATGATGAACATTTTAAACAATAATATGCTTATACAAATATTTTTATGAACCTAATAGATTTTCAAATCCGACAGATTTTTGTTCAAAATTGATGTTGGAAGTTCAAAAAAAAAATTGTTTACTCAATAAAGTTTATCTAAATATGCTTTTAAAATGAAGTTGTTGTAAGTGAAAATATAGCCTAATTCATTTAACATTTACTCAATAATAATTCCTGTGCACAAATTTGTGTACAAAATCAAAATTCTTATTTCTTGAACTTGTAAATAAGCTGAAATTTATGGAAGCTAAAAACAATAAATTATCCAGAAACATGAAACTTGTGAAACATACTAGTTAGAAATAATGAATTATAAGAATATATAAAAGAATGTATGGTGTAGTCTATCACAGCTGGCAGTTCTAGCTCTACTATGATTACACAAGGTATGTATTTCTACAGTGCATGCATCTACATTTCTTATTTACTATAGAACAAAACGTATTTTTGCTCTCTATTAACTTGATATTGAAACCCACATAGAACATGTTTAAAATTTTTACCTGATGAATATAAGGAACACACAAAAAGTTAAATATTCTTTTTTTTATAAAGTTTTAAATATAAATTAAGCCAGAAATTCATAAATAAGTTATTTTAATGTGATAAGCAATGAGTTTTACATAAGGATTGTACAATGGTGAATTGCAAAATAGTAAAAGACAGGGAGCTCAAATTCAAAATCAGAGGAATAAAATTTCATTGAAGCCATTTTAAAATATGTGGAACAAGATGCTGTGAAGTGTTGGATATATACCGTGCTTTGCACACATAACAAATATAACTAAAAGCTACAACTGGATGTGATTAACAAACCCACGGAATCATCAGTTGGTCTGGTACAAGGATGTCAACAAGAAAAATAGGTGTACTAAGTTCTTGTTAAATGGAATAACTATAGTGTGCTTTGAATTAAGAAAGTCAAAGTTGACTGCCACTTTGAGACTTCTGGTAAGGAACTTTAGCTTGTGATCCGTTTCTTAACTATACTTAATTGCTTGAAATTCTTACCAAGCTCAGTCTAGTCATAGTTTCTACCAAGATAATTACCAGACCAACTGACAACGCGACACAAATGTGGTGATGGTTGGACAGATATGGACTCTAACAAAGCTGTGTGCAGAGCCTAGCCAAGAGGCCTATCATCTGTGTATTGGACTCTTATGTACAAGAACCATAGCCACTTGGGTTATAAATTAACCATTAAGCATCACAAGGAGCAGGTAAGGTCCTCAATTTAAACTTGGAAAACATTGCATTATCATGACATTCAGCTTCTATTTGTAAAAGAAGACTCCGAGATGTATCTGCTAGAACCAAAAAAGTGCAGCCCAGCTAGATCACATGTTTTAGACATTTGAACCAGCAGACTGATGAGTTACAGGGCAGGAGGAGTTACAAATAAGAGGTTTCTGGTCATTGACTGTGTAGGTTTTGTAAAAATAAATAGATAAGAATAAAAGAAATATGTGAACATTGACAAAAATCAAAACTACACATGGATATTTTTCCATTTTATGCAAGAGTCTCTATGTGTGACCTAGTTATAAATAACAAACCTACTTAACCCTAAATTACTATTTAGATAATAAGCCCTTGACTGAAGCAGCAAGAAAGCCCGGATGCTGGCAGAGCAATGGTTTAACTAAGGGAAGTGCCTCTACGTGATAGTGACGGGTAGGGGTTGTGGGGCTGGTGCATCACCAAGAGTTGGTGCTGCAGATAGTGCCGAAATCTGCGAGAAGTTGTTGACAGAGCTGACAGAGTTGTTGAGGTTGTTGCTGAGGTTGTTGCTGAAGTTGTTGCTGGTTTGCTCACATGTCTGTGTGAAGACCCCTCCTTACGCCAGCGTACCATGATGTGCTCCTCATACTGTGGTGCGTATAGTTGCCGGATGTCCTTCTGGCAGTCCTGGTAGAAGGCTGCCTCCCAGAATTGAACATTGCCCCATACTGCATGGTCCTGAACTACAGTGTACGCGAACTGGATCACACCTGTACACAGTTTCTATAACACACATGCAACATGATGTTTATTAGTTTATTTTAGGAACTACATTTCAGTAGCACAATTATTATTATTATTATAGTAAGGGTCTGCTTTTTTGAAGAAGGACAAATGTCTAGGTAGAGTGATCAGTACATCACAAGTCAGTTTTGTTGCTGTATAAGGTTTTGGCTTTTAGGTCTCAATGACATGAGGATCAAATTTTAATCCTAAAGAATGTGGTAAAATATTAATTCAAATTAATTGTCACAACATTAAGCCAAGGAATCAGCATCACTTATGGTCATGTTCAGCTGGAAGATAATTACATACCCGACAAAATGAGGTAGCCAGGGGTAGTATTGCTGCTGCCACTCCATTTTCATCCATGGACGAGTCGTTCTGTAGGAAAAATATATGTACTTGAGACATTCAATCCTACACCAAAATCTGAGCAGGTAGTTTTAAGTTAAAGGTGATTGGGTAGCAGGCTTTTGAGCACAATCACAGTTATATTGGGAGACTGTCTCTTTAAACACTTTATTGACCATTTCAATTTTTCTTGTTTGTTTATAAAAAAAAAGTGCAACTAACAGTATAATCCTTCATTGCTGTTATATATTTAGACAAAGGTTACTGGTTCAAAACATCAATAAGTTTAAAGAGACTGTTTTATTGAGTAAATTCCCTTTCAGATTAATATTTACTGAGATATTGGGGAGAGTTTCTGTATGAAAACACAAACCCTTGCAAAAAGGTCACTAATGGCTTCTCATTGCATTGCATTAAGCTGATATTTTGATCACATATGATAATCACACAACTCAAAACTCACTGAAACTTGTCAGGTAAATGATAGTCTTAATCTCTGTGACTGCTTAGGGATTAGCCGGCATTTTTGCCGATACTGCGCTGCGTCATTTCTATCATTACAGCACAGGGGCACTTATGAGGTGCCCAGGGACTGAACCCGGCCGGACCATTATACTGACACCGACGAGTCAGGCGTAATGCTGTCCCCGTAGCCCCGAGTGTTAGGAGGGAAGCCACTACTACCAACTTTAAAGTCTTTGGTATGACTCGGCCGGGGTTCGAACCCACGACCTCCCGATCTGCAAGCCGACGCTCTACCATCTGAGCTATTGCGGCCGGTGTGACTGCTTAGCATTGGTTTTTTATTTATTTAATAATGGTATCTATATTTTGTGAAATGAAACAATGTAAAAGGTGGGTAATTTTTAAAAACTAGAAACTCCATTTCTCTGATTATATTACATTGGGTGAAATTTCATTATCCAGGTTGAATGTTTAGATGTTGATTAAAATCTTCATTCGCTTTTCTGCAGCAAATATCAAGGCCTTGCCACAGCATTGTAAAACTGGTCATTTGTTGTGGACATGCTGGTAATAGTATCAGTCAAATATAAATTGAATATTACGACATTGATTTTGAATCTTTTGTCTGTATGTGTTGTATAAAGCCAAAAATCCTTTTTAAAATTTTAAATTTCCTGCCAGACTGTCAAGCGGGAAAATTGTTTTTGTACATTGCAGCGACCATTTATGATCATAATAGAAATGACTAGCTTTTTGTGGTGTAAGACCCAGGACACATGTCTGGATAGAACCACCAGCACACCGCAAGTCAGATAGAAGACCTTCTCACATTAAGTACTTCAAACCCACACTGTGAGAGGATAAGCAGTCAGAGGAGTTACAAATTGGCAACTCTACCACTAGGCCACGGCGCTGCCTCAAACGGAAAGAAGTCTGGCATAACAAACACTATCATTTTACAAGGCCACAGTGTCTTTTCAAACTGTTGGCATTCAAACATGGTTATGTCCCTGTTTGATCAGCTACTGGTATGACAACACTGACCTGCAGAGCACAGTTAAGCAGCCTGACGACCAGATCAAACTGTTGGTGCTCAAGCATGGCTCTGTTGCTCTGTATGTGATGGGCCAATTCCTGGGTCAGAGAAACCCGAGCTACTTTACTTTTTAAGGCCCGTAACACAGCCGGGAAGATCTGAAAATACAGAGTATGGATAAATAATTGTTTTGTTTTTGTGTTGTTAGAGGAAGACCCCAGACAAATGTCTGGGTAGAACCAACAGCTGGAAGACCTTCCCACGTTAAGTCTTTCGCCCCGAACGGGACTCAAACCCACGCAGTGAGAGGCTAAGCAGTCAGAGGAGTTACAAATCAGCGACTCTACCACTACCCCACAGGTGCCTCCGTTAAATGCTTGAGAAACAACACAAAACTAAAATAAACTAAAGAAGAATTACCATATTTCCATAAAAAAAAAAAGAAACTATAATGCGGAAGACTCTACATCCAATAAGAAATATAGTTCTCACTGGCTTATAGCATTGGTATTTAGCTTATAGCTGATTATACTATTGTTATTTCAGATCATACTTAGTTGTTCCTACAGAATTGTCATTGTTTAAAGTTGTAACTTACTTGCAAACAGAGACAATTTAATCAACATGCCTTTAAAATCATAAAGAGTAAAATTAGGATGTAACTAATGGAAAAACATATCTTTTTAACACCAATTTTATGGTTTGTTAAGAAAAAAACAAAAGTTATCTATGATTATTAATAATATCTAGAAACACCTGTACTTTTAAGTTTAATATAAAACAGAAGATGCATTCATATTTTCCCCAGACCATACTCACAATCCTGGCATCTGAGATCTTGTTATCGAAGATAAAGTTGACACAGTTACGGAGCACTTCCAGGCGCCGAGCATTGTTATCGACGATTTTCTGTCGGTCGCTCAGTGTGGAGATCGGGGGTCCCATAGGGACTATACGTTTTTGAGTCCGTACAGTAGTCAACCTGATGGAAGACATGAGAAATGCTAAGGTGAAAATTATACGGTGTTGGTAGAGTAGGAGGATAGTGCATTACCTCCCACCAAAGATTTATCAGCTATCTGTCAATTTTTCATTTAAAGCATACGTAGGTCATCCTTTAATATTTAAATGTGATAGTTGCTTTGTTTTGAAATATGAATGCCTCTTATAAACTTTTGATCATATTTCTTATAGTAATATCCTTATATTTATGTGTATTTAATACAATGCATAGCCTGTTTTACCAAGCATGTGAAACTAAGATATTTTTTCAAATGACAGATCCTAGATCCTAGCATTTTTGCTGCAGTATCGAAACCATTCCTGAATAAATACATGTTCTTTTATTATTTAATGTTTAGTATTTCTTCTAAACAGACAGCATGCACAATGAGAAAAAATCAGTGATGGGATAGGATTTTCCAGCACTTTTGCTGATACTGTGCAGCAACATTTCTATCATTAGAGCACAGGGGCACTTATGAGGTGCCAATGGACTGAACCAGGCTGGTCCATTATACTGACACTGACGAGTCAGGCGGAATGCTGTCCCCTTAGCCCGAGCATTAGGAGGGAAGCCACTACTACCAACTTAAAAGCCTTTGGTTTGACCCAGTCGGGGTTTGAACCCGCGACCTCCTGATCCGCAAGCAGATGCTCTAAAATTGAGCTATTGCAGCCGATGAAAAAAATAAAATAAAATCAGATACTGACTTGTTCTTGGAATTCTTTGAGATTCCCTCCTCTATAAGTGTTTCTATCTTGGACTCATCCAGCATAGGGAAGACAGGTTGGTGGATGCGGGCATAAGCCCCCTCCGTGGGCTTTGGAACCTTCTGGACATATGGCTGGGGATTAGGGTTCTCCTACAAACACAGGATGGTATAGTCAATATGTGCAGACAATACACTTACAATACTTGGTAAAAATGTTCTCTTATTTTCAAATGTTCTAAAGTAAAGATCGACAATACACTTACTCAGAATACTTGGTTAAAATGTTCTCCTATTTTTAAATTTTCTAAAGAAAAGATCGACAACACACTTACTAAGAACACTTGGTAAAAATGTTCTCTTAATTTTCAAACTTTCTATATTTAAGATGGACAACACACTCCTAACAACTGTAGGACCCCTACATAAACAAGAATTATCATCAAAGACGATGATTATACCCAGGTACTGTTTTGACATTATCACTGTCACCAAAATATTAAGCAAAGGGCCATAACTCCTTTAAAATCAAGTCTGTCTTGACATGCCAACAATGTGCACAATTCAACTTGGTACTTAGCAGTCCTGAAGTTTCATCAAAGTCATCTGAGAAATAGAGGTAACAAAATCTTGTTGTCAGATGGATTGACAGACCAAATGACTGTGACTACTGTTGCTTCTAATATAGCCCCAATATAATTCATAACAAAAGCTAACATACCTGAGTGTGCATGCAAACATTCCTCATGCATGTGACAGCACTGAATTTCAACAGTATTGAACTAAAGTTCTATAGGCAGACACTA
Source organism: Sinonovacula constricta (assembly GCA_007844125.1). NCBI lineage: Eukaryota > Metazoa > Mollusca > Bivalvia > Cardiida > Solecurtidae > Sinonovacula > Sinonovacula constricta. The sequence goes on along the minus strand of CM017568.1, from coordinate 49,731,168 downwards.
TTGTCAAGACATCTATATACATGCATTCTTAAACACTGATCTATACATTATTACAGTTTGATATACATACATTTTTACTAGGGATGTCAACGAGTACTTCAATTAGTAAATTCGGTCATTTTTCAGATCGAGTACTTGAGTTACTCGGTCATTTTCTTAATAAAATTGTAGTCTTCACTCCATGTTATCTAGTTTCTTATCAGCAATATGAGAAATAATTAAATAAAATTATATCCCTTGCACAGGGTGTATATGTTATATTTATATCGAATAAATTTTATTATTAAAGAATACATATCACTCTATTGATGGAGTAATTTGTTATGAAAAGCATGCTTCCTACTTCATGATTTGCACAAATACGGAGATTCATTGGAGTCTGGTGACACTGTCATGTAAACAACATTGGAGTCTGGTGACACCTGGTGACACTGTCATGTAAACAACATTGGAGTCTGGTGACACTGTCATGTAAACAACATTGGAGTCTGGTAACACTGTCATGTAAACAACATTGGAGTCTGGTGACACTGTCATGTACACAACATTGGAGTCTTGTGACACTGTCATGTAAACAACATTGGAGTCTGGTGACACTGTCATGTAAACAACATTGGAGTCTGGTGACACTGTCATGTAAACAACATTGGAGTCTGGTGACACTGTCATGTAAACAACATTGGAGTCTGGTGACACTGTCATGTAAACAACATTGGAGTCTGGTGACACTGTCATGTAAACAACATTGGAGTCTGGTGACACTGTCATGTAAACAACATTGGAGTCTGGTGACACTGTCATGTAAACAACATTGGAGTCTGGTGACACTGTCATGTAAACAACATTGGAGTCTTGTGACACTGTCATGTAAACAACATTGGAATCTGGTGACACTGTCATGTAAACAACATTGGAGTCTGGTGACACTGTCATGTAAACAACATTGGAGTCTGGTAACACTGTCATGTAAACAACATTGGAGTCTGGTGACACTGTCATGTAAACAACATTGGAGTCTGGTGATACTGTCATGTAAACAACATTGGAGTCTGGTAACACTGTCATGTAAACAACATTGAGTACACGAGTACTCAAGTAATCGTTGACATCCCTAATTGTTACAGATAGATTTATGTATGTACATTATTACAGATAGATTTATGTATTTACATTATTGTGGAGTTGCTGGGCCAGCTCCTTGATATGTTCCTTCATCTTGTCACTGTCTCCTCTCTCCTCCCTCAGCTGGTCTTGCATAGAAGCGTAAGACTAGGGAATAAAGACAATGTGTTATAGTTTCAAAGCATAACCATTCTCTGACATGATAATAGAATAACAGTTTGTTCCGATTTTGTTTTAGAAAATTAACTTTATTTGCATATGCATTGGGGGAAAAAAAATAGATTTTTTTCAATATCAATAAATGGATTCTATAAAAACAATACAAAAACTATTTGAAAAATAAAATTTAAAAGGCAGAAAATTAAAAACAATGATCATTATGTTCTATGGTCTGACCTCATCGAAAATATCACAGACTCTGTATGGCGGGCCACGTTCCGTCACAAAGGCATTGAAACTCATTCCGTCAATCAGCTTACGGATGAAGTCATCATCCACCATACCCTTGTGGCCAAGAAAACTGGCCTGTTACAAAGAGACAAATGGTTAACAGTACAGCAAATTGGAATAAACAAGTCAAAAACTACTTTCAGTAGCTTCAATTCCTACAAGGCTGCAGAATCATGTGGATGGTTTTGATTGAATGTCCCAGCAGTAATGACTTCATAGATGATCATTTATGACCAAAATCATCCGATGACAGGGTACCCTTGAATGAAATGTATGCCATGACTATCTGACCCGACACTTTCAGTCCCATTATCGTGACCCCTGGCTGACCTTCCCTAGAACTTCCCTAAGCAAAGATTTTGCAAGATATTCATTACTTATCTTTTAAGACACTAGTTTGTTTTGGTGTGGTATTGTACCCAGTGTCTTGTGTATGTTGAGCCAATGCTACACCGACCAGGCTACTCAGAATAGATTCTGTAAGAAAGCATGATTGCTTTACAACTAGAGAATATTTATGATCACAATATTCACACACATGTTGAATTAAATGTGAATAACTGCTTAAAAGGGTCTTAAAAGTGCAAACGTCTATACAAGCAATAAAACTTAATAGAATGAATATTACAAAAAAAGCCTAAGGAAACATAACTCATGCATGACTATCTGTAATATGAACAGAGTTAATTACCTTTATCATTTTTTTTTTTTTAAATATTTGAGATGCTTTATTGGCTCAATTGGGACACAAGCTTAAGATTTGGGGAATTAAATGTTGTTTAACAGATTTTCCCCCCATTTTTGTTACCAATGTAAAAGAAAAAACACTACAAAAATATAATTGTTGAAATAATGCTTAAATTGTGGTAGATAATGAAGTACTGTGGGCCATTTCATCAAAAGTCCTAGGACCCTAAATATAGTTTAAGTCCTAGGACAGATATACAATGGTCCTAACTTTATATAGATAATTTCCACATCAGTGAAGATCCCTTATCCTGGCAGCCATTTTTGATGGCAACTTCATGGAATTTTCAGATGAATTGTATAGAAGCGTAAATTTTCTTTTCTTGTAATTTCTTCATTTGTGGTCCAAAGATTAAAAGCTATATGCCATTGGAAAGCTCTTGAAATTTATATTTTGAAAATATATTATTTTTAAAATTGATATATTCACAAGGAATTAATACATAGAAATAGATAAAATTATTATTTCATCCTCAAACAAAAATGAACAGTGTATCTTTTTTGGTTGTATTTTTGTTACCTTTCAAACTATCAACATACAGTTTTGATGTTTAAAATACTTTATAAAAGCTGTTAAACCTGAAATAAAAATTCAGTAAAATAGACTGAACAATAAAAACACAGTGGTGAGTTTAATACAGCTCATATTTCCTGTTTTCAGCCTGCATTAGCTTCTGCCTTCAAAGATGGCTGTCTTAAACTGTCATATCAGTCAGTGCCCATGACATGATATGGAAACTATCTATATGGGTTTTAGGCTAACTTCAGCTCTTGGACTTCTTCTGACACTTTTTTAAGATAATTAGGTGGCCCTTTTTTATTTTTTATGAAATGGCACTCAGATCAGCAGCCGTAAAATTAAAATGCCTTATAGACTGGCCAGACAATCACAAGTTTCTTATATTTGCTGGCCAATCAAATCATAAGCTGGCCAATCAAAATGCTTCTTATACTGGCTGGCCAATCAAAAAGCCTCTTAAATTGGCTGGCCAGGCCTATATGACCAATGAGAACAAAGATAACAGGTAAAATGTTACCTTGTGAAATGTGATGAAAGGTTCAGGATGTATCCTGGTCAGTGTGAGACAGGATCTGTATCCAGCCAGCAATTCTGCCAGCATCCGAATGAACACAGCTCGGATCTCTTTGTCCTGTAATAGAAAGTGTTAATTTATCACAACAAAATACCAGTATTGCTGAGTTTGTTTCAAGATAAAACTTACAATATTTCACCTGTCTTCTGCTTTGTATTCAAATAAAAAAAAATATTATGATGTTGGTAGCATGATTAAACTGGCTTTTGCTGGAAGACCTCCTTGCAAGAACTGTGACACACTACCAAACAGCTGGTAGACAAGCTTGCATGAATCAGGGAACACTACAAGACAGCTGGAAGACCAGCTTGTGTGAAACAGGGCACACTACAAGACAGCTGGAAGACCAGCTTGTGTGAAACAGGGCACACTACAAGACAGCTGGAAGACCAGCTTGTGTGAAACAGGGCATATTACAAGACAGCTGGAAGACCAGCTTGTGTGAAACAGGGCACACTACAAGACAGCTGGAAGACCAGCTTGTGTGAATCAGGGCACACTACAAGACAGCTGGAAGACCAGCTTGTGTGAAACAGGGCACACTACAAGACAGCTGGAAGACCAGCTTGTGTGAAACAGGGCATATTACAAAACAGCTTGAAGACCTGCTTGTGTAAAACCGGGTGCACTACAATTCAGCTGGAAGACCAGCTTCCATGATCCAGGGTGCACTAGAAAACAGCTGGAAAACCGTCTGGCATGAACCAGGGTGCACTACAAGTTAACTGGCTTGAAGTAATTAAGTAACTTCTTAATAATTTGACCTGTAAAATGATGCTGTACATTTTCTATATATATAGGAAATACAAACCTTTTGTTCAAGACTGGCAGGTTTTTTTGTCGGAGAAGGGGGGAATGCAAAGTCTGCCATGAGCAAGTCTTGGTGAAGAATCTGAAATAATATCATTATATATTAATATCATCATATTCCCCATCACAGTCGTTATCAGCAGCACTAGAAACATCATTATTTTCATGTCATGTTTTTTAATGTTTTAGCATAAATATGAATTTATAAGTATTTTATTATATTGTTTAATCATTGTCTACTGTTTCTCCTGAATATAACTTTATTTAATAAAAAGGAAGTATATATTTCTTCCTTGCTGTATTTGTACTGAACTTTCCTATGTGTAGGCAGAAGATACACTATACTTCAAGGATAAGTAACTGCTGTTATGATACAGGTTACTCACCATGTGGAGAGATTTAATGGTCCTGGAGAGGGTGGGCTCTGGGATTGTGGGTAGGGTGACACACTCGGGGATGTGAAGGCTGCCCCCGTCCAGGTCGATGATCACCACGTCCAACTGTAAACACAACATCAACATGACTGGCTGCACATGTTTCATAGTATAGTATATAAATATGCAATTTGTACATATTGCTATTATAGTTGTAGCCATATTGTAATTATGTATCAGCACAGAGTATGTGCATAACTGTAGCTTGATGATATGGTGTATGTCACTCAGTTAGTAGAACATTTGCCTGGATATGTTTCTTTAGTGGGTTTATCGTCCCACAAACAGTATTTTCAGTTATCTGGAGACTGTGTCCATATCAAGCAGATATAGAGCTGCCTTCACTTTGTATAGCATGCCATGAACACCTGGCATGATACCACACCCAGTCACATGATCCTGACACCGGGCCAACCAGTCGTGAAACTACCGTTATATTTGCTTAAGCTTTACCAAGGGAGCTATACCACTACCATTTTTTATGACTTTGCTATGTTGCAGCCTGGGATCGAACTGGGGGCCTCCCGTACCTAGCGCCTATGCTCTACTGACTGCGCGACGTGGTCCAGTCTGCCTGGATATGAGTCCAAACATTTAACCCCTGACTGGCTGCACATTATCTCTCAATCAGACACTTGTACAACTAACTGCGCAGTGTATAAAAGTCATTTAATTTATTTTTTTTCTACCATTCAAACTCCATAAAAGAGAAAAAAAAATGTTGCTACTTTTACTTCATTTAATTTTTAATGAAAAATATCCAGGGAGGTATAGCATTTAGTTGCTGGCCTATAACTCCCTAGCCCCTTATGAAGAGGGTTAAAAGGTGGTATCCGACAGTTTGGACCAAAAAAGTTTATTCTCAAATAACCAATTAAGTCATTTTTGCATTTAATGATTCTGCAAAATGCTGTTCAATGATGTCCCAGATCTATGTGAACAGTCAAGCATAAATCACCACTCGTCATTGCAAACTGGTATTTCCTATCTGAGCCACGCTGCAGAGATAGCTATATTTAAACTTAGAAAATCATGTGACCACTTACTTATGACATCATGTTACATTGCAATCTGGGTAATCTGATCTGACGTCGATATCTATTCTCAGCAGAGACCACTATCAAACTTTTTACACAATTGAATGGGAATGCACATTCAGAGTGTGTGTGTTTTTTGTGTGTGTGATTAGTTTTATTAACAATTCAGTAAGTGTTCAAAATTGTATTTATTAAGACTAAAGTATGAGTTTATACAAAAAATATGCCCAAATTCTCCAAAGCAGTGGTTGGATATTGTTATATGTATTTGATATAGGCAAACTGTTGGACACGACCTTAAAGTTCTGGGGGGGAAGTAGAACTTTCATGTAAGGAGGTCTTTCAGCTGACCTTTATTTACCCTTTCATTTATAGTTTACTCGAACCCCACGGTACCGGTGGCTCCATGTTACCGGTGTAATACAATAACGCGTGTTTTTTTCGCTGAAGCGCCACCTCAAGAGATCAGTTATTAGTTTGTGTTACTGTGAAAGCATTTTATTTCGTGGGGCAGAAATTTCGTTGTTTGAAGAGGACGGGGATATTCGTGGGTACTTGATTTCGTGGATTGCCCTACCCACGAAAATAAAAAAATACCTTTGATTTTTGACAGATGCGAAACTGAGGCCTAACACTGAAACAGGGTCAATTGCGAAACTACGGCTTAGCGAGTGACTCTGCCTATTGTCTTACATCACGCCTGGTGATATTGATCCACGGCAGCCGGTCAATGTTTTCACAGCCGAGTCTCATCAGACGACTTTTATGACACCTGTCAATTAGCGTGTCATTTAAGGGATTATATTCATAAAGATGTTAGGGGCGCGGGTTCTTTTAAGGGTCTAATTTAACGAAGCCATTGACTGTCAATTAACGCCAATTAGCTATGCAAACTGACACAAAACAGACCCTTGAGTAAACACCCTACACCTATAAAGTTTATATAATGTAAATAAAGTGTGGTGAAATCGTCTGTTTGTTTGAGCTTTATGTCCTGTTTAGTAAAAATATGTTGACATGATTTACAAGTAAATCTAGCATTCGAAAGTCTAACCGAGGGGATTTATATCGTTGGTACTTAAATTCGTGGATTGACTTGCCCACGAATTCCACGAAATTAAATGCCCCACGAAATTAAATGCTTTCACAGTATTACCAGTTTCATTGTTAAAGTTAAATTTTCTATGTTAGAAAATAACATTTAACTGTTCATATAACCTTAGTATGACTATTGGCATATTTAAATTGAACACTGAATTCAGTGGCAATTCTGGCATCCCATAGTTTGGATAATTTGACCATTACACCAATCACTTGGTGTGACCTAGTTTACTAATATTCAATATGGCTGCCATTGTTTACATCCGCAAACAATAAATTGTGAAAGTCATAGAACTTTTTTTTGAAAGTAATTAGATGAGATGTTGGTAGAAAAGTTTACTTCGAGTTTTCATCAGGTGAGTTTTAGTTCTTATGAATTATTTACATATTCATTAACTGCACCAGTATCGTGGAGGACCAGGATAAATGTATAGGATTTTTAAATTTCACTTGATTTTGTTGATTTTATTTGAAACAGTTTGAAATATTTTTTTAACACATGCATTTATGGAATATAATTATAAAACCTAGATTAAACTAGTCTTCAAGTAAACCATAGCTGAAGATAAATGGAATAAGTGTGAATGCTTTAGAAAGGTGTAAAATGGCATATGCATGAGCTAAAGGGTTAAACCAGTGGTTATCACCCAGATATCTGGGACCTTTTCCACCATTAATACCTAGAAATGGCCAAAATGACTGTAATTATTAGCGTGCTATGTATAAAAAAATCATGACACTTTCTGGGTAATTTTTGAAAAAAAAAAATGACAATATATTGGGCAGAAGCTTCAAAGCCACCTTCATTACAGTATAAACATTATGACATACCAGCTCTTTGATATCCTCCCTATGTGACGAGTGAACCCCAGCAATGAACGGTGTTGGAGTATTCAGCACCTCTAGAAGGGCGGACGGAAGAATGGGGATATATACATAGCTGAAATGGACCAAACAGTCAACAGTTAGAGAAGCTAAAATAATAAGTAGTTGAAATATTGATAGGGATATAGCTGAAATGGACCAATCAGTCAACAGTTAGAGTAGCTGAAATAATGAAAATGATGGGGATATATATATAGCTGAAATAGACACACACACAAACGATTCAATAGTTATTGTAGTTGAAATATTGATAGGGATATAGCTGAAATGAACAAAACTGAAAACAGTAAGTGAAGGTTTAAAAAAGTTATATATATAGCTGAAAAAGACAAAACAGTTAATTCTGATAGTTAGTGTACCTGAAATAGTAATGGAGACAAAAAAGAAGCTTGCGATTTGAAGACAACATAAATTAACGTAAGTACCACCAGTCATGATCGGTGCACCAACTTTAACAGTTGGCTATTTTGTCAAACTTTTGTCTCTCCATTTCTATCACTAGAAGTTGATACAAAATTGTTTAAATGTCTACATGTAAGTCTGATAAGCATACCAGAAAAATCAATGCATGCCATACAGTTAAAGCAAATCTGTTACAAAATATTCCTGTTTATTAGGTTTATCATCACAACAACAGTATTTCAGTTATCTGGAGACAGTGTCCATTTGAAGCAGTTATAGTGCTGCCTTCACTGTGTTTAACATGCTGTGAACACCTGGTATGATACCACACCCAATCTCATTATCCTGACACCGGGCCAACCAGTTGTGGAACTACCCTTATATTTGCTTGAGCGTTAGCAAGGGAGCTACCATTGTTAATTTTTTTTATCATGTGGTATGTCTTGGCCTAGGTTCAAATCCAGGGCCTCCCGAACCTGGAGCCAATGCTCTACCGATTGCACTACCATGTCCAGTCAACATACTCCAGTCTCATCCACTTAGCAACTGGCTTTACACAGCATATGAACCATTAAATTATGTGATAAAATGTCAGTGAAATCCTTCAGATTGTTTTTTACCTCACTGGGAAAAGTTGGAACAGATTTATTGCTCCTAAATAATTAACGGAGATCTACAACTGTGTGATGGACGTATGCCAATACTTGAGGAGGTTTCAAGTTATCCATTAATGAATCAATTAAAACTTAAAGCAAATCTAAATGAAGAAATCCGGCTTCAGATTCGAGGTTTTGAGGGCACTGTCAGACAATGCATCTTAAAGGAGATATGCGACAGTTTGCCGATATCTAATATATGTAACAATATCTGACCTCTGTTTAGGGTATTTGTACATTATTTATGCAGAAAAAAAAATCATGTTTTAGTCCAAGTTTAGATGATTTTCAACAGTATCTCATTTTTAGAGCAGTAAAACTTGTTAATCAACACTTAAATGTTCATTCTTTTTAAATCTATAAATAAGAATGATTGTGATATCTGCTAAAAGTAGACAACGACGTCACAGTGGTCGACGTGGACAAGCTTATACATAAGTGGTCACATGGTTTTCTTAGTTAAAAATAGCTAACTGTGCAGGGTGGCTCTAATAGGAAATACATGCTTGTAATGACAATTGTGGCGTTATGGTTTACTTTTCAGACAGGTGTAGGACATCAATAAACAGCATTTTTGCGAGATCTGTTCAAGTAACATTGGTATATTATGATGCTTAATGAAAATATTTTTGGTCCAAACTGTGGGATACCACCTTTAAAGTGAAGATGGGGTAGAAGAAGATCTGATAAGACATAAAGAAGGCATGTTGAGATGTTATTAAAAATGCAAATACCTGTACACATTAGATACATCTCTGTTTGAGTAAGCACTGACACTCTTTATCAATTTCCCATTGAAACTATAATTGTGAAAATTAAATTTACAGTAGTAAAAAAAATGTGCAAGTCAAACAAAACATGCACATCTGCAGCTATTTATAACAATTTAAATTTTATTTCAAACAAGTCCCCAGCCCTAATGGGAAACATCAGTGAAATGAAAACTGTCTCCGTTGTAAGATAATATCTAAGGCAGTCAAAACAGTAATTAGATACTTTTAATTGGAAAACTTAGACTTTATCATTTGTTCTTTTGGAGCTGGTAAAATTACACACGGCAAAATTTCTGTTATTTATTTTTTAAACAAGAAAATTGGCATAATTGTTAATGATGGTTGATGTAAGTATCACAATGCAAGCATAAGTTAACATACACTCAAAAGAGTACAAGCATAAAAAGAGAAAAGTCAAAATAAAAGAACCAACTTACAATTATGGAGTATTCAAGGGAGACTATTATTTAAAGTCTCTTCTTGGCACCTGTCTAATTTGTTGAATGTTGTGAAGTAGTTTTTCAGATATTTTCAGAGTTCAAAATAATGGAGGAAAATGCAGACATCAGTAAAGAAGTAAATACATTAATCCTGTCATTTATAGTAAATGTACAGGTTTTCAAAAATTCACTTGATTTTGTTGATTTTCAATGAACAGTTTTAATTATTTTCAAACACAATGCATTTTTGGCATATAAATATAACCTTGATTAAACAAGTCTACAAATAAACCCTTAGTTGTGTTGATGCAGCTGAAAATAAAAGGAATAGTTGTGAATGCTTTACAAAGGCGTAAAATGGCATATGCATGAGCTAAATGGTTAACTGTTATATTCATTCCATAAACATAGCTGACTTTGCCATTGTCCAATCGGTCAGGTGCTTTTTCTGAGTTTACAGTGAGGGTTTCTTTGGGAATATATATAAAGGACAAATGAAATGTGTTGTAAAAGAGGCACAGAAAATATAAAATGTAATCATAAAAAGCAAACTGGATATACCAACAAAGTTAAATTTTAACTTTTCAATTTTAAAAAAATTAAAAGAGTTTTTGTATACTTAAAACTGTCAGTACACATCCTTTATATCATAAAAACATGGATAACAGCTGCTTTTTTGATGAAGGGCCCGAGTGTTTTAAAGAATTAGGTCAAACAAAGTAACTAAACAAAATTCTGATTTAAACAGACAACTGTCAAGGTAATTATTGCCAAACCACTTGTGAACAAAGTACAAGAAAATCAACATTTTCCATTTCTGTGCCAAAAAACATGTTACAGAACATTTTGTGGGAACACATAAAACACCACTTAGCTGGGACAAAAACATGCTGCTAGTAGCTTCAGCTTTTACTGGTTGTGCCAAAATAAACACCAATTTTACACCAAAATCTTGTCTGTTGTGACTACTGCAAGTCCTGTTGAAATTATATCTGTATTGATATTTTTTTGCATGTCAAATATAACTGCATTAGAAATCCATAAGACTTCTTTAACAATGGCAAAAAATAAAAAGTGGGTTTCCTGTACATAAAAATTGGGCTTCCTGTATATAAAAATTGGGCTTCCTGTACATTATGTACTTTATGGCAATGTTCTGATATTGTTGGTGAAGGGAGACCCCTGATAAAGGTCCAGGCTCAGTAGATGTTTTGTTTTTGTTTTGTTTTTGACATAAATTACAGCGACCATTTATGATCATTATAGCAACATCCAGCTTTTTGGTGAAGGGAAGACTCCTGACACATGTCCAGGTGGAACCACCGGTGCACCTTCTGGAAGACCTTCTCAAATTAAATTCTCACCTCGAACGAGACTCACGCGGTGAGAGGTTAAGCAGTCAGAGGAGGTACAAATCGGCGACTCTACCACTACGCCACAGGAGCCCCCTGGGCACAGTAGAGCCACTGGTTCACCACAAGTCTGATAAAATATGTGCTTGAATAAAAGGTTTGCCTAACTGGGATTTAAAACCCTGAGATGAAGAGCTGAGGAATCAAAAGTCGTTACCACAAACCTCTTAATCACAGTACTGCCCCTAAAATGATTCAAATCTATCCTATCAAATCCACTGCAGCAGCAGCTGTTGTCATATACCAGTTATACCTGAGACTTTGTGCAGGTTAAACCAGCAATTTATAATGTTTAGTTCAAAGAATGATTCTATTGACTAGACTAATTAGCCTGTAAAACTACAAAAAAACTGATGGCCAGCTGAAAGAACTATCCTAGGAAGGTTATTTGTACTTTGGTTTGATTAGAATTTTAGAAACATGGCACCCACTTAATTATCTTCATATAGGCAACATCAAGGTAATATTAGTCTATGGAGACCCCTGACAAGGGACTCGAACCAACGCGGTGGGAGGCTAAGCAGTCAGAGGAGTGAAAGTCATCAACTTTACCACAACAACACAGGTGCCCAATGATGAAGGACTAAGGTGCTTAAAGTACTGCTCAGCTATAAACCCAACTAAGTATGAAGTATGATCTGTTTGTGGCCTTATTGCCTATTACCAATCAAAACAGAATTCCAAGAGAATATTCCATCTCCATGGATACACATATGTATATTATATCAATTCATAAACAACAGCTTCAGAAATAGTTACCTGACTCTGAGATGAAAGTCAGCTGCCTTCAAGGTAGCTTAAGAAGGGTAATGTAAGCAATATGGCAAGTTATACCTTTATAAAATAAACATGGAGGAGGGCTTGCAGCAAAATATTTAGCATCTTGTTATGGAAATACCCAGCAAAGTGTTAAGCATCTAGTAAGTCACCAGGCTAGTGTCAGATCTTCCTAGATCTCTTGTATACAGTAAAACCTCTCGAAGCGGCACCTGTAAGCAGCGGCTACCTCTAAGCAGCGGCAGTTAAAAATTTCCCCCCCAGTAGTTTTCAGCGCATTTTAACCTCTGAGCAGCAACTCTTCCGCGAAGCAGTATGCGGCCGCGTAAATCTCTTCCCTGAGGCTAGTTTAACCTCTGCATAGCAACACCAGTGCAGCTATTTTTAGAACAGTCTGTCGCGTACACTAGAAATGTCACGCGGGCGACTGATCACTGCTTGTACCCTGTTGAGAAGGTGTTAATTGGAATCAAGTTGCAGTTGGACGGGAAACCAGCTGCATGCTACAAACATGCCGTTGTAGATCTAGGGTTTTGCGGGAACGTGTGAAAGAAGTGTCAACTATTGATGATGTTAACGAGTTGGTTTGTTTTCTTTAATTGATGGAAAGATTAAAAGTTATCACTGTATTGATTGCTTCCTTAAAAAGATGTTTATGTTAAGTGCTAAATGCAAACTGTCATTGTTTTAGGATGTCTGACTATAAATTTAATTTTTAAATGGTAAATCAGTCTTTGCATGACTCAATACTGGAATACTGGTCATTTTGTCTTGAAATGCCTTATAAAAATGATTACCTTACGTTAGAGCAGAGTGTTACTGCAATTAAGTTGTTAGAACAAGGAAGGTCAGCACAGTCTATTGCTACTGACAATATTGTTTCTGTAATAGACAAGCAAATACTGATTGCCATAAGTACACATTTTTTCTCGTCTCATTAAAACCTCTGAGCAGCAACACCTCTCAGCAGCAACACTTTTTCTTGCCTCCGCCAGATGTTGCTGTGGAGAGGTTTTACTGTATTTATTTCTCAGCAAGAAACCTTAGAACAAGTAATACATTCAACATGATTATTTTACCTTTTCCTTCAAAATGCCATTTTGTGCTTTAGCAAAGTATAAACAATTGTCACTTTTATCTTTAGCAAAATCTGCAAAACTAAGGTTTTATCTGTAGGTTTATTTATCAAGAGCTATAATTATAATTATGCTGAACAGAATTACACTCAAAAAATATTTTTAAAGAATACCAACAAAAATTGGTTTTTCAATTTCATATACATGAACATTTACCATGAATGAAAGAGTCAAATATTACCATGGCCTTCTGTGAAAATAAATGAAAAAAAAGAAAAGAAAGCAACAATCAAACCCAGGTCTCCATATGGAAGTAGAAAGCAACAATCAAATCCAGGTCTCCATATGAAAATAGAAAGCACCAATCAAACCCAGGTCACCATATGGAAATAGTAAGCGACAATACAACCCAGGTCTCCATATGAAAATAGAAAGCAACAATCCAACCCAGGTCTCCATATGGAAATAGAAAGCAACACTCAAACCCAGGTCTCCATATGGAAACAGAAAGCAACCATCAAACCCAGGTCTCCATATGGAAGTAGAAAGCAACAATTAAATCCAGGTCTCCATATGAAAATAGAAAGCACCAATCAAACCCATGTCTCCGTATGGAAATAGTAAGCAACAATCCAACCCAGGTCTCCATATGGAAATAGAAAGCAACAATCCAACCCAGGTCTCCATATGGAAAAAGAAAGCAACACTCAAACCCAGGTCTCCACATGGAAACAGAAAGCAACCATCAAACCCAGGTCTCCATATGGGGAAAAAACAAGACCATAAGTACTGAGCTGTAGAGAAGATGAGTAATCTAAGACAGTTGTTAGAAATTGTTAATCCCCCACAAGAGGACAAGACAATAAATGGCCAGAAGAGACTTGTTTGTTTAGTTTTTTAATGTTCATCATTGTCACATCTACCAATTTTGGTAAAAGAAGACTCCAGACAAATGTCTGTGTAGAACCACCTGCACACCACAGGTAAGCTGAAACCCTTCCATACTTTGCCCCAAATGGGATTCAAACCCCCACTACAGAGGCGAAGCAGTCAGAAGAATTACAACTTGGCACTTTACTGCTATGTCATGGGTGCCCCAGAACAGATTTACTATATTCCTGAATTAAGTAAATAAAAAAATGTTAAGACCAGACTCCAAGCCTCCATTGGCTAAACTGCCTGTTCCCATCATGTCAATATTAGAAGCTGGAGCAAATTCCAATCCGGAGAGATCTAAGTTTGGTAAACAGTTTATATCTTCACAATGGGCAATATAAACAGGATTCTCTTCATGAATTCTGCCAACCTTAAAGCAGACCCTCTAACCTCTGCATTGTTCATGGAATGAATTTCTAAACACTGGACCTTTGGATCACCATGCTAGCAAAATCTGCTCGATAAGACTAAGTTTTACCGTAGTGACAGGGATTTCTAGAGGACTGGATCCACAATTCACTAGTTTATCGTGAAGATGCCTCTGATCCATATTAAAGAAATTTCCAATCAGAAATCATTTTGGTATGTCTGAACAAAGAACAAACTACAAAACTTAATTGTTAATTATTTGAGAGCTAACATTGAAACTCTGTCTAACAAATTAAACGAAATCCTAACAAGATGGTAATTGTCTAAAATGCAGCTTTGTTAACAGGTTGTGTGGCAAGCAATTTTAATAATGTGTTAAACTTAACAGAATGTTGGACTGAGAACTAGAAAACAAATAATCTGCCACTGTTAGTAAATACTTAGTCAGCTTAAAGTGCTGAATAGGTTTTTGTTAGGTTTTTTGTTTGTTTGTTTATTGGGTTTATTGTCCCTGAGAATTTAGTATTTCTGATTTTTTAACAAAATGTAGCAAGCTAAGGGTTAACTAGACAGCTCTTGCTTACTCGATCTCAGATTCTATCATCTAGCATTGATCTGATGTCCGATCTGTAATAACTAAAGATATTGTAACAGCTGTACATTCCACACAGACAACATGTTACAGCTTATGAATCTAGACATTCCAGCCAAGGAAAAGGCTTGCTTTAAGATCCACAAAAAGGGATGAATGAAACCCCATTGTTTTGGAATGACAAGAATTCCTGATGAAATCAAGATGACAAAACAGAAAATACATTTAATTTGGAACACCAAAATGTGTATCTTTGTTTATGTTTATTGGGTTTATCGTCCCACCAACAATATTATAGTTAACTGAAGACGGTGTCCATTTGAAGCAGATATAGTGTTGCCTTCACTGTGAATAGCATGCCGTGAACACCTAGCATGATACCACACCCAGTCACATTATCCTGACACCGGGCCAACCAGTTGTGGAACTACCCTTATAGTTGCTTGAGCATTAGCAATGACCTATACCACTACCATTTTTAACGACTTTGGTAAGTTGCGGCCCGGGATCGGACCCAGGGCCTCCCATACCTGGAGCCGATGCCCCACAGATTGCGCTACCAGGTCCATTGTATGCCTATGTAAACTTAATGATCTGACAAGACTTTTTAAACTGCAATGGAACACCATGTTTGAGCTAGCTATGATTGCCACTTTTGTCTGACAAGACTTTTTAAACTGTAATGGAACACCATGTTTGAGCTAGCTATGTTCGCCACTTTTGTCTGACAAGACTTTTTAAACTGTAATGGAACACCATGTTTGAGCTAGCTATGTTCGCCACTTTTGTCTGACAAGACTTTTTAAACTGTAATGGAACACCATGTTTGAGCTAGCTATGTTCGCCACTTTTGGCTGACAAGACTTTTTAAACTGTAATGGAACACCATGTTTGAGCTAGCTATGTTCGCCACTTTTGTCTGACAAGACTTTTTAAACTGTAATGGGACACCATGTTTGAGCTAGCTATGATTGCCACTTTTGTCTGACAAGACTTTTTAAACTGTAATGGAACACCATGTTTGAGCTAGCTATGATTGCCACTTTTGTCTGAAAAGACTATTTAAACTGTAATGGAACACCATGTTTGAGCTAGCTGTGTTCGCCACTTTTGTCTGACAAGACTTTTTAAACTGTAAGGGAACACCATGTTTGAGCTAGCTATGTTTGCCACTTTTGTCTGACAAGACTTTTTAAACTGTAATAGAACACCATGTTTGAGCTAGCTGTGTTCGCCACTTTTGTCTGACAAGACTTTTTAAACTGTAATGGAACACCATGTTTGAGCTAGCTATGATTGCCACTTTTGTCTGACAAGACTTTTTAAACTGTAATGGAACACCATGTTTGAGCTAGCTATGTTCGCCACTTTTGTCTGACAAGACTTTTTAAACTGTAATGGAACACCATGTTTGAGCTAGCTATGTTTGCCACTTTTGTCTGACAAGACTTTTTAAACTGTAATTGAACACCATGTTTGAGCTAGCTATGATTGCCACTTTTGTCTGACAAGACTTTTTAAACTGTAATTGAACACCATGTTTGAGCTAGCTATGATTGCCACTTTTGTCTGACAAGACTATTTAAACTGTAATGGAACACCATGTTTGAGCTAGCTATGATTGCCACTTTTGTCTGACAAGACTTTTTAAACTGTAATGGAACACCATGTTTGAGCTAGCTATGTTTGCCACTTTTGTCTGACAAGACTTTTTAAACTGTAATAGAACACCATGTTTGAGCTAGCTATGTTTGCCACTTTTGTCTGACAAGACTTTTTAAACTGTAATGGAACACCATGTTTGAGCTAGCTATGATTACCACTTTTGTCTGACAAGACTTTTTAAACTGTAATGGAACACCATGTTTGAGCTAGCTATGTTCGCCACTTTTGGCTGACAAGACTTTTTAAACTGTAATGGAACACCATGTTTGAGCTAGCTATGTTCGCCACTTTTGTCTGACAAGACTTTTTAAACTGTAATGGGACACCATGTTTGAGCTAGCTATGATTGCCACTTTTGTCTGACAAGACTTTTTAAACTGTAATGGAACACCATGTTTGAGCTAGCTATGATTGCCACTTTTGTCTGAAAAGACTATTTAAACTGTAATGGAACACCATGTTTGAGCTAGCTGTGTTCGCCACTTTTGTCTGACAAGACTTTTTAAACTGTAAGGGAACACCATGTTTGAGCTAGCTATGTTTGCCACTTTTGTCTGACAAGACTTTTTAAACTGTAATAGAACACCATGTTTGAGCTAGCTGTGTTCGCCACTTTTGTCTGACAAGACTTTTTAAACTGTAATGGAACACCATGTTTGAGCTAGCTATGATTGCCACTTTTGTCTGACAAGACTTTTTAAACTGTAATGGAACACCATGTTTGAGCTAGCTATGTTCGCCACTTTTGTCTGACAAGACTTTTTAAACTGTAATGGAACACCATGTTTGAGCTAGCTATGTTTGCCACTTTTGTCTGACAAGACTTTTTAAACTGTAATTGAACACCATGTTTGAGCTAGCTATGATTGCCACTTTTGTCTGACAAGACTTTTTAAACTGTAATTGAACACCATGTTTGAGCTAGCTATGATTGCCACTTTTGTCTGACAAGACTATTTAAACTGTAATGGAACACCATGTTTGAGCTAGCTATGATTGCCACTTTTGTCTGACAAGACTTTTTAAACTGTAATGGAACACCATGTTTGAGCTAGCTATGTTTGCCACTTTTGTCTGACAAGACTTTTTAAACTGTAATAGAACACCATGTTTGAGCTAGCTATGTTTGCCACTTTTGTCTGACAAGACTTTTTAAACTGTAATGGAACACCATGTTTGAGCTAGCTATGATTACCACTTTTGTCTGACAAGACTTTTTAAACTGTAATGGAACACCATGTTTGAGCTAGCTATGATTACCACTTTTGTCTGACAAGACTTTTTAAACTGTAATTGAACACCATGTTTGAGCTAGCTATGATTGCCACTTTTGTCTGACAAGACTTTTTAAACTGTAATGGAACACCATGTTTGAGCTAGCTATGTTTGCCACTTTTGTCTGACAAGACTATTTAAACTGTAATGGAACACCATGTTTGAGCTAGCTATGTTTGCCACTTTTGTCTGACAAGACTTTTTAAACTGTAATGGAACACCATGTTTGAGCTAGCTATTATTGCCACTTTTGTCTGACGAGACTTTTTAAACTGTAATGGAACACCATGTTTGAGCTAGCTATGATTGCCATTTTTGTCTGACGAGACTTTTTAAACTGCAATGGAACACCATGTTTAAGCTAGCTATGTTTGCCACTTTTGTCTGACAAGACTTTTTAAACTGTAAAGGAACACCATGTTTGAGCTAGCTATGATTGCCACTTTTGTCTGACGAGACTATTTAAACTGTATTGGAACACCACGTTTGAGGTAGCTATGTTTGCCACTTTTGTCTGAAAAGACTTTTTAAACTGTAATTGAACACCATGTTTGAGCTAGCTATGTTTGCCACTTTTGTCTGAAAAGACTATTTAAACTGTAATGGAACACCATGTTTGAGCTAGCTGTGTTCACCACTTTTGTCTGACAAGACTTTTTAAACTGTAAGGGAACACCATGTTTGAGCTAGCTATGTTTGCCACTTTTGTCTGACAAGACTTTTTAAACTGTAATGGAACACCATGTTTGAGCTAGTTATGTTCGCCACTTTTGTCTGACAAGACTTTTTAAACTGTAATGGAACACCATGTTTGAGCTAGCTATGTTTGCCACTTTTGTCTGACAAGACTTTTTAAACTGTAATGGAACACCATGTTTGAGCTAGCTATGATTGCCACTTTTGAAGGCCATTTTGCTGAAGCAGTAAACATAAATAGACAATTAAAATCAGTGGTCAGTGTGACAAAAAGCTATTGAACATATAAGAACACAATGTTAACTTTTGTACCTTACAGCTGGACACCTTTCAAAATCT
Organism: Sinonovacula constricta; assembly: GCA_007844125.1. NCBI lineage: Eukaryota > Metazoa > Mollusca > Bivalvia > Cardiida > Solecurtidae > Sinonovacula > Sinonovacula constricta. The sequence continues at coordinate 49,712,080 of CM017568.1, read as the reverse complement.
TGGCACAGTAAAGCTGTAAGTAGGGCTGTTATCTTTTTGAGGCAAATACCATAGACCTAAATTAGCCAGATTGTTTGAGATTTTATTATCAGGGTTAAGGTAAATTATTTTATGATGTGTAGTCTCTTTCCCCATGTCTCACTCAAAGGTACATCTAAAAAAAGGAAAGAGTTTCTGTATATGCCTTAACCGAGAAAGCCAAACAAGCTACATGTTTAGCTTATATTTGAAATGCTAAGGAAAGAGGTGGTATCTCTCATTCACCAACTGCTCCTGTGTTTGTTCAGCATGTATATAATACAGGCACAGACCTGGAAAACAACAAAGCTAGGATGCACCTGTATTCCAGTGGAAACATAACAGGTTATGCAATATTGAGGGATGTTCAGAAAGTTCTGGAGAAACATTCTACATACCAATACAGGTATTGATAATCAAAACATTTCATATTTGCTTGGTGTCTGTTAAGTGCTGTTTGGAAGATTTGCCTCAAGTTAACAATAAATCTAAAGAATGGATTTTGACATAGTTGACTTTTTATGCACTTGCACTAATGGGCCTTTAAGATGTGCAATCTCTGCTTGTAGACTGGATGTTCTTTATATCCTGATTTTATGATGACAATTTTTTCATAAACTGCACTTTTGTGTGCTCTTATAGTGCAGTAACTGTATTTATATTAGAAATCACACTATCCAACTTTATAAGCCCAAGTTTCTAAAATATAAATGCTGAGAAGAGCTGTGAAATAAAAATACATTTACATTAATTCTGATGATTCTAAAACTTAATGAACAGCCCTCACCTACCTCTACACACATGTACTTGGTTCCCAGGGGGCACATACATTGTATACTTCTGATCATAATGAGAATCTCATGTGGGGAACCAGCCAGGAGAGGAATGTATTCATACCATACATATACAGGTTGTATGTCACATCTACCATACATATTTGTATAATGTTAACTGCCAAATATCAAATATACATATATAGAGAGTTTTTTAATTTAGATTGTGTTTTTTTTTTCAATGACATCTCTGACAGATCAAAGTTTAATGCCCCCCCGGATCAAGTACTCATGGAGATATTGCCTGGAAAATGCAAAGAAAGCTCTTGCCCACTGACTAACATCTCTTGACAGATCAAACTTTAATGTCCTCAGACAAAGTACTCAGGAAGTAATTGCCTGGAGTAATGTATAGTACTGGGCCCCCTCCTACTAACATCTCTTGACAGATCAAGAGGTCAGAACCAGGAACCCAAAGATCCCTGGGACAAACACCTGCTCCACTAGACGCTAAAGCCTGTCACTACTGGTAGCCTATCTCATATTTATGCTGAATTTATTGTTTTTGTGTAAAGTGCATACATAAATTTTATTAAAATGCAATATCTTCTTTGGTGAATAACTATTAGGAATAAAACTTTATACTCCTTATCTGTCTGAAAGAATGTCATAATGCATGATTGATTGTTCGCTTTGAAGTGCATGCAAGGCATTGTGTGAAATTGTCTATTCTATTATAACAGCCTTGGAAATCAATATTAATTGAACATTTGTATTGACATTTACTTTACTTAGTTTAAATCATAAATCAACTGAATTTTCACAGTTTCCACATAATAATAAATCAAGCATATGTAATCAAATAATTACTTTTTATAAATTTGGCACTATTGTCTACAATTAAAATTTTACAGTATACGATTTAATTCAGATATGGGGTATTTTACAAGAAAATAAACATTCTATCGTGTAACAAACTATGAAATTAACAGCTGACTTGGGAGTGGTAATGTCAATCTTCCATCTGCACACATATTTGCCAATGTAAACAAACTTATTTTATTTTATTGCATGGACATAAATTCTTACTCTGGACATGGGTTCTTGAATGGGCCCGGGATATTGATTGGACACATGGTAGTAACTGGACACTAGTTCTAGACTGGACCCCAAGTTATTGATTGAACATGCATTCTTGATTGGACATAAGTTCTTACCCAGACATTGGTTTTCGATTTGGCCCAGGTTATTGATGAGACACTAGCTCTTGACTGGACCCCCCAGGTTATTGATTAAACACTTGTATTGGATTGGACATGAGTTCTTGACCAGACTATTGCTCTCTAGTGAAGCCTGATTATTGAATGGACACACATTTTTGATTTGACAAAAGTTTTTACAGAGACACTGGCTCTCGCTTTGATACAGGTTATTAATTGAACACTAGTTCTTGCTTGGAACGCCAGGTTATTTATTTAACACTTGTTCTTGCCTGGACATAAGTTCTTAATGTGGACATTGGTTCTTGAATGGGCCCAGGATATTGATTGGACACATGGTATTTACTGGACACTAGTTCTAGATAGGTCCCCAAGTTATTGATTGAACATGCATTCTTGATTGGACATAAGTTCTTACCCAGACATTGGTTCTCAATTTGGCCCAGGTTATTGATTGGACACTAGTCTTTGATTGGACATTAGTTCTTGCCCAGACACTGGTTCTCTAGTTAAGCCTGATTATTGACTGGACACACATTCTTGATTGGACAAAAGTTCTTACCCAGACATTGGTTCTCGATTTGATACAAGTTATTGACTGAACACTAGTTCTTGCTTGGACCCCCAGGTTATTAATTAAACACTTCTTCTTGATTGGACATTAGTTCTTGCCCAGACACTGGTCCTCTAGTGAAGTCTGGTAATTGATTGGACATTAGTTCCAACTCTGGACACTGGCTCTATCCCAGACCACTCCAATTCTAAGCTCATTGCCACTATCACTCTATCATACTGAACCACTGAACAGTTAAGAAGCAACTGTACTATTTCAGCAGAAAACTTTATTCTTTTCACAGAATATTCAAAGAGTAAGTTTACAAGTTCCAAACTGTCAACATCTGGCATATCTTAATGATTTTTCAGCCAAGATCATTAGTGTAATGATGGTGTGAATACTGACAGTTTAATGTCTAATTAATTACAAAACCATGATGGATCTCGTGCCATTTCCTGTAGATATTCATCTTTATTGGCACCTACAAGACATTTTAGTAATTTATACCTCTTACGTTTATTCCCCCACCACATTAGTAATAATTGGCTCAAAAATACCTATAAATATCTCAAATTGAAGTGCCTTTTATCCATGGAGAAAATACTTAATGATCAATGAGTAATGATTTAAATTTGATGCTAACCAATTTTTAACTGGGTTAACATAGAAACCAGTCCCAAAACCTTTACATGCATATAATTCCAATTTCAAATTGCACTCACCTATATTTGATGGGATACTTCACTCACCGATATTTGATGGGATATTGCACTCACCTTTATTTGATGGGATATTTCACTCACCTATATTTGATAAGATACGGCACTTACTGATATTTGATGGGATATTGCACTCACCTTTATTTGATGGGATATTGCACTCACCTATATTTGATGGGATATTTCACTCACCTATATTTGATGGGATATTTCACTCACCGATATTTGATGGGATATTGCACTCACCTTTCTTTGATGGGATATTTCACTCACCTATATTTGATGGGATATTGCACTCACCTGTATATGACGGGATATTTCACTCACCTATATTTGATGGGATATTTCACTCACCGATATTTGATGGGATATTGCACTCACCTTTATTTGATGGGATATTTCACTCACCTATATTTGATGAGATACGGCACTCACTGATATTTGATGGGATATTGCACTCACCTTTATTTGATAAGATATTTCACTCACCTATATTTGATGGGATATTGCACTCACCTTTATTTGATGGGATATTTTACTCACCTATATTTGATAGGATATTTCACTCACCTTTATTTGATAAGATATTTCACTCACCTATATTTGATGGGATATTGCACTCACCTTTATTTGATGGGATATTGCACTCACCTTTATTTGATAAGATATTTCACTCACCTATATTTGATGGGATATTGCACTCACCTATATTTGATGAGAAACTGCAATCACCTTTATTTGATGAGATATTTCACTCACCTATATTTGGTGGGAAACTGCACTCACCTTTATTTGATGGGATATTTCACTCACCTATATTTGATGAGATACGGCACTCACTGATATTTGATGGGATATTTCACTCACCGATATTTGATGAGATATTGCACTCACCGATATTTGATGGGATACTGCACTCACCTATATTTGATGAGATATTTTACTTACCTATATTTGATGAGATACTGCACTCACCTTTATTTGATGGGATATTGCACTCACCTATATTTGATGGGATATTTCACTCACCTATATTTGATGGGATATTTCACTCACCTATATTTGATGGGATATTTCACTCACCTATATTTGATGGGATATTGCACTCACCTATATTTGACAGGATATTTCACTCACCTATATTTGATGGGATATTTCACTCACCTATATTTGATGAGATACTGCACTCACCTATATTTGATAGGATATTTCACTCACCTATATTTGATGGGATATTTCACTCACCTATATTTGACGGGATATTTCACTCACCTATATTTGATGAGATACTGCACTCACCTGTATTTGACGGGATATTGCACTCACCTATATTTGATGGGATATTTCACTCACCTATATTTGATGGGATATTTCACTCACCTTTATTTGATGGGATATTTCACTCACCTATATTTGATGGGATATTGCACTCACCTATATTTGACGGGATATTTCACTCACCTATATTTGATGGGATATTGCACTCACCTGTATTTGACAGGATATTTCACTCACCTATATTTGACGGGATATTTCACTCACCTATATTTGATGGGATATTTCACTCACCTATATTTGATGGGATATTTCACTCACCTATATTTGATGGGATATTGCACTCACCTTTATTTGATGGGATATTTCACTCACCTGTATTTGACGGGATATTTCACTCACCTATATTTGATGGGATATTTCACTCACCTATATTTGATGGGATATTTCACTCACCTATATTTGATGGGATATTTCACTCACCTATATTTGATGGGATATTGCAGGGAGATGAGGGCTTGAGAAGCTTCAGTGAGGCGAGAGAAACTCTGTGAGTGGAAGAGAATTTTGTGGTCCGTGAACGACAGCGCAAACACGTTGATCACTGTCTGAATACCTGAAATAGATAAAACATGCTTTATGCCACTTTTTGTTTGTGTTGTGGTTAGACTAGAATACTCACCAACAAACTTTAAATCATTATAATAGGTTAACAGAAGACTATTAAATCTAGTTTTTTATGGTTTATAGTAAAAGTTAAAAAAAAAAAAAAATAAAAAAATAAAAAATCTCAGTAAATTGAAAAAAAAAAATGTTTTACAGAAAAAAATGTTTTCTTGCATTTGTTATTTAGTTATTTAATGTTTATTATATACATATGTCTAATTATTGCAATTGTTTGTCGAAGATAATAGTTTTGCATATAAGTTAGTATAGTCTCCCACTGAAGTAACAATTGCGGCTGGTTTTCTCAGAGATTTTGCTCAAGCTCAAACTTTTCCTCCCAGAAAACCTCATACTGACACATGCTGTTACAATTCCAGTATGTTATACTCCATTAATCTGGCAAGGTTAAGATATTGCTATATTATATTGAGGTGTTAGAGATATTACAGGAGTAACATTAAACTTTCAAAATTTGAGCTTGAGCAACATCTCAACAGAGAAATGATTCTGCAAGTAAGGACTGGGGTTTTATTGGAAACATATATATTGCTGCCTTCAGTGTGATAATAGACCAAGAACCCCTGACACAGTATCATGCCCAATATATAAATCCTGAGACCAGATGGACATATCCTGAAGCCACATTCAAAAATGAGCAAAAACAACAGATCTGCACAACTTCCAATTTTTAAGACTTTAAACTTGGCCAGGCAGTGAGCACACACCCCTCTTAACCTGGGTATGATGCTTAACCAGTCTTTGTGATAAATATATCCATGCTTATATACCGTTCAAAGTGCTGAAAGGCACATGCTGCATTTTGTTTTGTAAAGAAAGTCATACTATGCACAAAATTAAAAAAAAAAAATGTTCTCCCAAAATTTATTACCCAAGCTATTTCTGGTGCATCGTCGGTTATCCCCCGTTACATTATTCCGCTATGCTGCGTTATGTACCCGTGGGACAATTGGCTAAGAAAATCTCGTAGTCATGAATAATTAATGAGGCAGTTTCATTGGTGCCATGAGGAAACCACCACGGACAACTAGCCAATGAAATTACGTTTTATGACTAAGGTTCGGTTTACCGTTCAAAATGGCGACCTCCATGAGTAAACATGTGCGTTGGTTTCTATTTTTAGTAAGAAAATCCCAGTATGACGTCATTGAGATTGAAGAGTATTTTATTGTAACATGCGATTTCATTGGAAGAAGATTGGTCTCCCCTGCCTCATGCATATTCATGAAAACGAGATTTTGCTAGTCAAATTTCCCACGGTATGTATGGGGTGTAACGGAAGAAAATACTGTGGTTGCCGAAGATGTTTCTGGTGGAGCAATATATCGGTCAAGAGTATTAGGCAGACATTTCTAAATCTTATTAGACTAAATCTAAGGTGAGATGCCAGTAAATATCTGAATCAGGTGAAGAATTTCCTACCATCTCCCAGGGATTCTTTAAGTAGCTTCTTATTCATCCTAGACATATCATGAGGGAATATACCTGTAGTAACATACATCATAGCTTGAATAGAGGCGCTGGTTCAGAATCAAGGAAATTCAGGCTTATATAAAAATAAGGCTAATGAAAAAGACCAATGATTCTTTTTCTGGCTTAACCTACTGCTATCAGTCACAATCAAAGAAGATGTTGTTCACCAGAAGCAAAGATATGATGCTGAATTAACTCTAAAAGCATTAAGGGATGAGAGGGCGAGGGGGTTGGGGGGGGGAGTTAACACTCAATGATATTTTCTGACACTAGACCAACCAGAACCGTGGAACTTAACTTGAAAGATGAGCCATTGAACTTAACTTGAGAGAAGAACCATGGAACTTAATTTGAGAGATGAGCCATGGAACCTATCTTCTGAGATGAGCCATGGAACTTAAGAGATGAGCCATGGAACTTAACCTGAGAGATGAGCCAATAAACTTAACTTGAGAGATGAGCCAATTAACTTAACTTGAGAGATGAATCATAAAACTTAACTTGAGAGACAAGCCATGCAACTCAACTTGAGAAATAAGCCATGGAACTTAACTTGTGAGATGAGACATGGAACTCAACTTGAGAGATGAGCCATGAAACATAATCCTTATGGTTGGGTTTCATTATGTAGGCCATGTGTGTACTTGCATGCCTGATCAAACAGAATAACTAAGCAAGATGCCTGGCTTGCCTTTGAAAGTGGAGGTTTGTGCCACTTTACTTTAATCAATACCAGTTGTAGGATCTGTACTCTTTGATTGACCAGAGCTCTAAAGGCATTTGTAGAGTGTCCATGATTAAATTTAACCTAAATGTTTATAGTTAATTGGGAAACAAGTTTTGCTATTTGATTTCTTATATTAGCTTTTTTTTCGTTTTCAAATGATATTTATATATTTAAATAATTAACATTTAAGGCAAAACGCAAAACATAAAAAAACATGAGTGAGAAAAAATTACTAGTCATTACTATCATGCAATCACATATAAGAAAAGATATATATTCTGATAGTCAATTGTAACTGATACAGTCCAGAGGTGTATGTCTTCTTTAAGTGGCAGATAAGCAATATTCAATTGTGATATGTGTAACAAGTAGTAAAATTAAATGCTTTTTTATCGTCCCACCAACAGTATTTCAGTTAGAGACGATGTCTACTTGAAGCAAATATAGTGCTGTCTTCATTGTGTATAGCATGCCAAGAATACCTGGCATGATACCACATCCTGTCAAATTATCCTGACACTGGGCCAACAAGTCGTGGAACTACCCTAATATTGGCTTGAGCGTTAGCATGGGAGCTATACCACGACCATTTTTCAACGACTGAAATAAATGTGAACTCTTGCTTACATAAAATTATTAAGGTCAAATAAGTACTACATTAAAGTCATTTAAGAATATGCATCTTACTGTATAAAATATCTGTTTGATCATATAGACGAGGAGTCAACTTAAGTATCCTGATGCATAGATGTGTCGCCAGTTCTTAATGAAGTTTATCTTTCATCCCTGCAGACTCTATCATTGACAGATCATACATATTCTTCAATGATAGGCCATCTACATGCATGCATGGAGCAGCTATCTATAATACAACTACCAGGCTTCACCTCAATCCAGAGGAGGTTACGCATGTTTAGTGTCGTGTGCAAATCACGTGATTGGAAATCCCGCCTACCGACGCCATTTATGAATGGGGCCATTAACGGTTTTATCGCTGATTTGATAAGCGAAATGGGACCTCCTACTTTTCGTCACAGGTGAGTAAATATGTAAATGCCCTATCGAAACACGTAAACAACCACCACGTATTGGCATTGAGTCGCTGTCTGGCCAATTTTTCGATAATTTAACACAGAAACGAAATACTATATTGTTTACATTACAGTTTCACAAAATAACAGAGACATTCTTTATCAAATTGTACATTAGTTACGCAAGACTTTGTCGTAAAAAAATAACACAACAATTTTCAATGTTTTTACTACCAGAAAATCTAAAAAGGCGCCTTAAGTCGTCTCAATTCTTTGTGTTATGTGCTAATTAACTTGGTCGAAATTAGCTATAAGTTCCTTTATTGAAAGGCAATGCACTTAATTTTAAATATAATGTGCATCGTTTTGATTGTTTGATTGTCATCATTTTTGTAGTTTTTAATGATACAATATATTTTTCAATAAAAAAGGTTAAAACTTTCTATATTACTTATATTTAACTGCTTAACTACACAATGTCAGACAGCATAAGCATTTTTGTTGTCATGACTACATGTTTTATGTTGTTGTTGTAGGTTAATGTGATCTGAGTAAAAATAGACACCCCTATTTTGAATGTGTCTACTAGAGACTCGAGAAAGTGTCTTTTCAAGTGGACAGAACAACATGATAAAGAAAACAATACAGGCGACTGCTTGGGAAGTCTGGAATCAAGCCGATCGTCAGCAATCAGAATACGACGTCGTACCATTGGTTTGTTCACTGGACTAATGTGTGCAATCCGTGCAAAAACGCTGATACTTGGACAGTCTCTCATTGGAATACAACACACGTCCTGTTTAACACAAAACCCCCACAATTCGTCGCAATCTAACCATTTACTCGTTAATGTTACCACTCTGACCGCCATTTTAAAAATGACCGCTCTAACGTCCAGCGATCGATAATATAGTCCGAGGTTGCGTGCCGTGTGCAAAACACGCAGCCTCCTCTGACCTCAATCTAGTGGCAGAAATCAAGGCTCTTATTAGATTCATTCTGTTTATATGGGTTTGTTCTAGATTTCTATGATCTGATTGAATAAATTTATGTTTTGTTATGAATTCTTCCCTGATGAATACTTCCTTAATTGAATGCTTCCTTGATTAAATTCTTTATTGATTTAAATCTTGATTGAATGCTTCCTTAATTAAATGCTTTATTGATTTAAATCTGACGTGATTGAATGCTTCCTTGATTAAATGCTTTATTGATTTAAATCTTCCTTGATTAAATGCTTCCATGAATGAAGCAATATTGATTTAAATCTGCCTTCAGTAGATACTTCCTTGACTAAACGCTTTCTGGATGGAATACTTTCTTGACTGAATGCTATCTTGATTAAATCTGTCAATGACTAAATGCTTCCTTAATTGAATGTTTTCTTGATTGAATGCTTCGTTGATGGAATGCTACCTTGGATTATCCTAGCACACATACACTGTATATTTGTTTTATGCTTTTCGCTTTCTTTAACATATATACAATTGATTACTTTATATGTTTGCAGTGAAAGGTCCCCATATTTATGTTATGGCAATGAACTAATAAAATATTGAAATTATTGAATTGAGGGATGGGATTTGCCGACATCTTTGCCGACACTGTGCAGTGACATTTCTATCATTATAGCACAGGGGCACTTATGAGGTGCCCAGGGACTGAAACCAGCCGGTCCATTATACTGACACCGACTAGTCAGGCGTAATGCTGTCCCCTTAGCCCCAAGCTAAGGGAAGCCACTACTACCAACTTTAAAATCTTTGGTTTGACCCGGGCCGGGGTTTGAACCTGCGACCTCCCGATCTGCAACCTAACACTCTACCAACTGATCTATTGCGGCCGGTTTATTGAATTGAATTGTTACACTTAAGTTCTTTACGTATGTATATATTCTCTTAAGAGGAATTTGCATTATAGTTCGTTTTATGTTGTACATTGTAATGACACAATTATGATAATCATATTGGTAACATCCAGCAATTATTGCTAGAGAAAGACTTATGTCTGGGTAGAACCACTGCCACACCAACTTCAGCTGGAAGACTACTTCTGAGTAAATATTGGTCCACACTAGGACTCAACTCAGAACACACATCTTCACAAAAAACAAACATCAGCTGCTATTGTAACAGTACTATTTTAAAGGCAGTATCAGACAGTTTGGTCCAAAAGATTTTCTCAAATAACCAAATAAGTCATTGCTAACAAAAATTTTGGTCTTGCAAAATGCTGTTCATTGAAGCCAATGATCTTTGTGAACAGTCTAGGATAATACCCTCTCGTCATTACAAACAGGTGTTTCCTATCTGAGCCATGCGGCAGAGATAGCTATTTTTAAACTTAGAGAACCACGCTATGACGTTGATATCTATTTTTAGCAGTGACCGCTATTGTGCTTTATATAGAGGTGGATAGACTGGACATTAAGAGTAATTTTTTTGTGATCAGTACAGTCTAACATTAAAGTTAGTGTTTAAAATTGTCTTTATAATGACTAAAGTATGGGTTTATGCAGAAAGTATGACTGAATTCCTCAAAGCAGTGGTTAGATATTCATACTTATATTTAATATTGGCAAACAGTCAGATTTCACATCAAAGACTATGGTATGTCCAGACATGGCATTGAATGCGTGACCTTCAATGTCTAGAATGCTCAAACTAATGCTTTAAGTTTTAATCATTGTTATAAAAAGATTCTTCTATAAAACTAATTCATTGAACCAAACTGAACAAATGTATTTTAATTTAAAGAAAAAATCAGACATGTATGTTAAGAAAGCTCTACAATGAAAAAAAAACAGTGAATTGATTTTGTTGAGGGGAAAAGCCTAGTAAACACCTCTGACATTTTTAGTGGAAGTGTAAGACATATATATATAAAAAAATGGCACAATGTCAAATAATTCAGAATTATTCCCTATTGCTGTGCTACTTTTAGAAATAATACCATTTTTTATCCATACAAATCATGTGATCCAAACACCATTTTTTATGTACTTCAGTGATAAAAATTACTTATTGAGCACTTAATATGTTTTAATTCTGAATAAATAATAAATGAAGATTCACCAGCGCATATCACATGCTTTGTAATGAAGTTTTGTTTCTCTTGTTTCTTTTTTAACAACTCACTTCCAACATGGCTAAAACGAATACCAGCTGAAGGCATTAGAAAATTAAACATTCGGAATCAATTCCAAGAAGGCAATAAGTCCTAGGGTTAAAAGCTTTTTGCCCGATATATATTATTCGTTGAGTCTGTTCTTGTATTTTAAATTAGACCATTATGTTAGGTTTCAAACAAATACGAACAGCTTTTAAGTAAACTATTTCTTCAGAGATAAACACATGCTACACCATACACCATATTTTACACCATACACCTTGAAATAGTTGCAATTTAGAACATGTATGTAATTAGACCTCTGCCATTGCTTTTAACCTGCAGTCACTGCTCTTAGTAGTAAAAAAGAGTAACATTATTGAAGTATCAACAGTAATGGGTCAGCACTTAAATTTTCAGTATGGCTTAGGCTTGTATCAGGGGTGTGATTGGTCAGATACGAAAAGGGAAGAAAATTTTCGGCTAGGGATTTGGGGGCCCCATTAGGCATGGGGTCAAGGGCCCATGTGGAGGATCAACTAGCAAAACCCCTGAAAAAAAATGATTTTTAGCTTTAAGAAAGTGGTCTTAAATTCTTCCAGAGACCCCTTCTTCAAAATCCCTAAACCATATTTTATCTTTCTCTTTATTAAAAGATGGGCAGCTCAACATAAAACAGGGTTCCCACAGAACCGGAAAATCGTGAAAAAGCCGGGAATTCGAAAATTAACACTCCCGGTCGGGAAAAGACCTTAATTTTGACATGATACGGAAAAAAACGGGAAATTACCAGGAGAACTGTTAGTGCATTTTAATAATCATGAGGCATTAATAAACTGAATTTGATTTAAAAAATCAGAGTATTTGTTGGCATACATTTGTAAACTCCCATAAATATTTACCGCAAAACTCTTGAATGTTCACATTCATAGACCTTGAAAATGGACAAAATACCTGGAAAAAACCTGGAAAAGAGCTTGAATTTTTCCCTTCAGAAATTGTGGGAACCCTGATAAAAAGATCATAGCTCTTTATCCTTCTTTATTTACTTACAAATAATAAAATGTACAATGTATTCACCAATCATTTCTAAGCCCAAGTCATAACATTTACCATTTTCATTTTAATCATTCCAAAACTTAGCTTCTGTATATAGTTAAAATATGATTTCATGCTCAACATCACAAAGTTAAAGTGTCATGCAATATGTAGCTGAATATATGTTTCAAGATACTGTAAATTAAAATTTGACCCATTCTTACTTAAGAATAGTTGGTGAATATGGTCCTTATTCAATTTTTTTAATTGTCTTAAACACAAAATACATGCATATTAAATTTAAGATCAAATATAATAATATATATTTAACAGTCTGTAACTAGAGAAACATTTGAGATATTCTTGTAAATAGTCTAGACTCACTTCACTGTAAGTGTATAAATATGTAAATCGTAAAGCTGTCAACTTTTCATTTAATGTACATTTGGATTTAGTTAAAATATAATGCAACAGTCCTAAAAAAGTAAAATATCAACTTCTTTCCTATGTTTATGGCTTAGGTGAGGCTTTAAAAATGAGCTGCCCATAGACAGTGTGCTCAACTTATTTCATTGCTAGATAGGATAACAAAAATTGTGAGTCGATAAAGGGACATACCTCTGCTAAAATTTATTGTAGAGTTACCTCTGATTAAATTTATTGTAGGGTTACTTCGGCTAAAATTTATTGTAGGGTTACTTCGGCTAAAATTTATTGTAGGGTTAATGCTGATTAAATTTATTGTAGGGTTATCGCCGCTAAAATTTATTGTAGGGTTACCTCTGCTTAAATAAGACATAGGGTCACCTGTCATTTGCCTCTTTCAGTGTGTTATTTAAAATTGAGTCTTACTTAATTTCATAAGTAAATTGTATATAATTGATATTATTTATATTGCACTGTAAAAGTTAAATGTTTCATCCACAAATAGAAACAGCTCATATACATCTATTTTTATCTTCACTATACTGAAGATCCCTGTTGCTATTATGGGCCCCAGACATTGTGTGTTTGCTTTATTGGACATGCAGGCCTGTGCATTTTATACAATCTATTTTGGGCCAAACAAATATTGTTTTAGTGTATACATTCTTTATCAGTCTATAAGTAGAAAAGCTTCTTGTTATATATTCTTATTAATGCTTGACTCATTTCCCTTTGAGCAAACAATCTTTATATAAATCATTAGGCTGTCAACTTGTCATGTACCCGTACAGTTGACAAAGGCATTGTATACATATAATATACTACATTGTATTCATTGAATTTTACTTTTGTTAATGTTACTGAAATACATCGCATTGACAAACTGTCTTCATTATAGCAGTGTGTGGCTATTTTGGAAGGAGGAACCAGGACAAATGTCTGGGTAGAACCACCGGCACACCACTGGCCAGCTGGAAGACCTTTCGCTCAAAACAAGACTTGAACCCATGCAGTGAGAGGTTAAGCAGTCAGAGGAGTTACAAATCTGCTACTCCTCCACTACAGCAAAAGGTGTCTCCCACCACTTTTATGAAAAAATAATTTCTGAACAGATGTACACCCATATGAGGTTATAGCTGTACATTTATAATATCTTCATCATAATATCATTCATCAAATGCACACTAAATTAATGATAACAAAACTCTAATTGCAGCTGGAAAGTCCACGCTGTATATTGTTTAAATACTGTCAAAGATAGTGAAAAAATAACGAAACTTATTTTTAGAATCATATTTTCTAGAGTAGAAAGATTAATTGATTCCTAAATCAATGGAAATTAACATTTGAACAATCTTAAGATTCACATGGATCTGTCTATCTAAGGCTTTCATTTTTTCAAAGCAATGTTTATTAGTAATGACCAACTAATCCCAGGATAACACGCTGTAGTGTATGTTAGTATAAACCTATTTATTTATGGTCAATTAGGAAACATGTTTTTTCCAACTTACATTAATCCCTCTCGACTGCCCACTTCCTGGGTAGAATCAGTACTCGGGTACTGAGTACCTGGAGCAATGCGCAGTAAATAGTCTTGAGCAAGGACTAACATCTTGTGGTCAGTTTTTCGGGGTGTGAACCTGGGACGCTCCGATCTGGAGTCCAACATATTAACCATTAGACCATGGACCCCTATAGTGTATGTTGTGTGTAGAACTTACCTAGCTGTTCAAACAACATGGCCACTGCATGTCTTGTGACAGGAAGTGTGGAGCACAGGGGTGGTTGAAGGGCCTGCCGGTCCCCTGCCCCAATGGAGAATCGCACCTGCGGCCCGCCGGGTGTTGGTGCCTGTACACACCCAATGAGGTTACCGATAAGCATTTCTATTTCCACTGGCAGCTTGTCTACGTATGCCGTGTAGATGATGCCCAAGCAGTTCTGTAGGAAAGAGAATAAACTGGTGAATAACAGAGCATCATGTCATGGTTTCAGTCATTACCATAACAGAACACAGCATCTCCACACTGCATCTTCTTAACCATGTTTTATCTGAAAAGTTTCAGATGATGCCAAGGAAAGTTCAAGGCGAAGAGGACACTAGAAACAATAACATGGATCACACCATATCATGGAACACATTACATCATGGATTACAGCATATCATAACATTAAAGCATGTAGTTGCTTACAGATGGTTATTGATTATAGCATGACATTAATTACAGAATGTAATGAATTACAGCATGTCCTGGATTACATCATGTCATGGTTTACAGCAAACATTAGACTTCAGCATGTCATGGATTGCATCATGTCATGGAGTGCAACATACCATAGAGTTATAGTATGTTATAGATTTCATCATGTCATGGATTACAACAAGTCATGGATTACAGCATACCATAGATTACAGCATGTCTTGGATTACAGCATGTCATAGATTACAGCATACTTTAGATTACAGCATGTCATGGACTATAGCATACCATATATAACAGCATGTCATGGAATACAGGATACCATAGATTACAGCATGTCATGAACTGTAGCATAATATAAATTACAGCAGGTCATGGACTACAGCATACCATAGATTACAGCATGTCATGGAATATAGCATACCACAGCTTGAAACATGTCAAGAATCACAGTATACCAATGATTAAAGCATGACATGGAATGCAGCATGTCATTCATATTACATGTCATGGATTTAACTATTTCTATTTAATGGAACACATTTACATCAACAATACAACATTTATACTAGGTCTGTAAAGGAAAGAAAATCAATGCATTTTTAAACAACTTCCAGACACAAACGTATACACTTTGTAAAAATGGACAAGGGATAGGAAAAGAAAGAGAAGCGGAACAACTGATGTATTTTAATATCAAAGCATAAAAAACTATACTTGTTAAAGTTTATTGTGCTGCAGAAATAAAGAATACAACACCACTGCTAAACTGGATTTGATGTTGTTACAGATATTCTTTAGTGTGAGTATCTATATTTTTTTGAATGCGTGAGTTCTCCATTTTTTGGTTCTGATTGACATTCACTACAACTTTTATAGCTGTCAGGTTTTTTTTACTTTAAGTCTATTCAAAGCAACGAATGACTGGATCTATCGACCCAATCATGACAAACAGAGATATTTTTTGGGGTTCTGTTGTTGTTTCTTGGTGCCATTTGGGTCAATACTGTAGCCATGACAAGAGGGTCAAATTATTCATTGAAACAATAGTCAGGCAAATAATAAGCTTAATTGCAAAGATAAATCAATAAAACAAGCAATGCAAATATAAAGAGAAAATAATTTATCAATCAATAAGCAATCAATATATTCCCTAACTGGGTGCAATCAAAGTACAAGTTGAATTGGTCCATAATATAGAGACCAGTAACTGTCTGATCAAAATATGCACTATTTGCTGCACTATGTCTATCAATATGTATTTTTACCCATGCATAAAGATGTTAGTAAATTAATAAGTGTTTATGTGTAATACTTTTATAAAAACAAGCTTAAAAGTAAAGGATGTATGCTTAAAATTAAAGACCTAAAAATTAGGAAGAAAATGAGAAATATGTAGATCAACCAGGCAGGGTTTGTGTTTTCAAATATCAGCATATTTAGTGTTAATAAAATGAACAAAACACATATTGTCTCATTGTTATATATGTAAACAAGCTGTTAAAAAAAACACCAAATACAGGTCCATGTCTATCTTTTTGCTTTTTGCATCAAGATGTCTCTGTTGACAAGTGGCTGTCAGACAATATACTATTTACCTCATTAAAAATAGTGAATTCATTCTAAAATTACCTGGTTTTGTCATTAAATGAATCATCTTGAATTTAGTTTTTTTAAAAAGGCATTGTCAGTTAACGCAAGAATACAATTTTTTTATAAAAGGTCATTCAATATTACATAATGCGTTTGATTTTTGTTTTATTTGCACTGACTGTAAACTTTATAAATTTATATCTCAACAGTGTTAGAAATATCTCACAACACATGAACACACTCTTCTCCTCCTCTTTTACTGTTTGTAATTATGTCAAATGTTTATAATGATTGTTTGTAATTATGTCAAATGTTAATGATGATTGTAATTATATGTCAAATGTTCATGAATGATTGTTATTATGTCAAATGCTTATAATGATTGTTTGTAATTACATGTCAAATGTTATGAATGATTGTAATAATATGTCAAATTTTTATGATCATTGCATGTAATTGGTTGTCAAATGTTTATAATGATTGTTTATAATTATATGTCAAATGTTTATCATGAATTATTGTAATAATATGTCAAATGTTTTTTAAATGATTGTTTGTAAATATGTGTCAATTTGCTTTTAATGTTTGTAATCATATGTCAAATGTGTTGAATAACTGTAATGATGCCAAATTCTTAAAATGACTGTAATAATATGTCAAATGCTTTTAGTGATTTTAATAATATTTCAACTGTTTTTAATGACTGTCATAGATCAAATGCTTTAAATTTTTATTTGTAATAAAAAATATGTCAAATGCTTTTAATAATTGTTTGTAATAATGTCAAATGCTTTAAATGAATGTAATAATATGTCAAATGCTTTTAATAATTGTTTGTAATAATATGTCAAATGCTTTAAATGACTGTAATAATATGTCAAATGCTTTGAATGACTGTAATAATATTTCAAATGCCTTTATTGATTGTAATAATATTTCAACTGTTTTCAAATGATGATTATAATATGTCAAATGATGAATGTTTGCAAGAATATGTCAAATGATGATTGTTTGTAACAATATGTCAAATGATAATTGTTTGTTGTATAATATGTCAAATGCTTATCAACACACCAATGCAGTTAACATGACAGTTTTATTGTTTGTCGTTACATGTATCAATATCCAGATGACTCTGTTGACAAGTAGATATGGTGTACAAGCTACATGTAGTGTTGATAAACGTTTATTAAGTTCAAATTGCTGAGTTCTTTAAAGCTGCAGGTCTTGGCCACATCTTTTCTTCATTAAATGAACAAAGTTAACATAACATCAAAAGCAGATTGAGAAATAGAAACAGTCCAGATTCTGATCTGAAAGCTCCTAACAGCAGGACATGGCTGACCCAGACCTTCACTATTTGCACAAGACTAATCAATTTGTGTCTAGGCCAATTGAAAGTAAATAAATCTAGAACAATGAAATATAACTTCTACTGTAACTTGCTTGCAGAAAAAATCAACTGCAAAAGCCATTCTTATACATAGTCACTTTAGTGTGTTTTTGCTATACTTTAACAATGGTTAAAAGTTAATCTGACAAAAGGTGGCAACCAAAAATCAAAAATGAGCAAGAGGCTCTCGTCCCTGCTACATCAAGTTTACTAAAAACAAACTACAATATAAAATCTGTTTGGCAAAACAGTGTAGTTCCAGATCAGACAACTCCTTTTAAACTATCGGATCAAGCTCTGCTCAATTCAATGCTGCAACTATATCCATTCTCCTACTCAAGTGCATATTCTTCTTCTCTATTTAATTATCCTTCATACGCCAAATATCGGCAGAGACTTTATCAAGCCTAAAGTTCAAGGCTTACCCTAAACGTCTCGAAGTAGTCATGCCGAGTGATGATGACGAGGGTTTTAGGGGCAAACATCTGTGAGTGATGTGGTATAATGGCTTCATGGTCATCAACCTCCTCATCATCTGGCTTTTTCATCATGGCGACCGGCTCGTAGAACGTGAGACACGCGCAGTAGTGGCGATCGGCATCCACATCGGTCAGCACTCCCACATAGTAGGTTGGCTGCTGCCGCTGACTGGACAGATACCATCCCGTTGGTTGGCAGAACTGCAAAAACACACAGGAAGAAATATATAAGTATATATATGTTACAAATGTAACAAGTTCTAACACTTTCAAATAATCATTTTTTATACTATACATTTGTCTGTCAAAAAGTTGAAAAAAAACATGCTGAATTCAAACAGATTCATTGAATGAGGGAAAACAACAATTTAAAGTACACATTTTAAAATTGTGATGACATACAAAAAACTAAGTATAAAAGAAAAGAAAAGAATTCATCAAACTTCTGAACAAGGATAGGGATTGTCTTATCCTAGTTTTTGTCATTCATGAACACCTTGGTAATGCCAAAACAAACATTAAAATAACACATGCAAGATAAGCATAAGTGCATGATATTAGATTTTATGTTTTGTTTTTGTTTTAGCTGGGAACCAAATCAGCTCATGTTTCCATGGACCTTGCCCTATCATGGGACCATGAAGGAGGCAAAGTGTGACAACCAAGCCTTCCGATAGTCTTACTTGTCCAGGGAGAAGAAACCTTTAATCATTAGCTTGCTCAACATGTATTTAAACGACTTTTATACGAAATTATGTAGATCCAGATCAACCAGCACCCTGCTTTTAAATGTCTGATCAGGATCTGCACTGTTTGCTAATGAATCTTTAGTAATATGTCAAGGGATGAGATGGGATTTGCCAGCATATCTGCCGGTACTGTGCAGCGACATTTCTATCATTACAGCACAGGGGCACTTATGAGGTACCCAAGGACTGAACCTGGTCGGACCATTATACTGACACCGACGAGTCAGGCATAATGCTGTACCCCTAGCTCCGAGAGTTAGGAGGGAAGCCACTACTACCAACCAACTTTAGTTTTTGGTTTGAGCCGGCAGGGGTTTGAACCCGCAACCTCCCGACCTGCAAGCAGAGGCTCTACCACTTGAGCTATTCCGGCCTGTTCAATATGTCTAGGCACATCTGCATGCCAATGTTAAGAAGATGACTTTACAATTAGTCTGAGTAAGTAACTAATGTAGCAAGCTAAGTGTTTAATATGGAAGATCCAACTGAAAACAAGGAAGCTTTGATGACCCAAGTAATATAGCAGATAAGGAATGCACAAGACATTTTGCTAAAGCTAGTTTATTTTTCTAAACATTTGAAGATAGGAAACAAAAAAATACATCAGACTGATCAGTGTTTATCTTAAGCTAGGTTCCATTAATGAATGAGTTTCTTCCACAATTTTCAATTTTATATGTGTGTATACAATGCAGCAACACTCAGTCATTAAAGCAGCATCTTGCTATTAGTGATGAAAGAAGACCCCAGACAAATCTTGAGATGAACCAGTGCCTCATTATAGCTCAACTCGACAGCATCCATGATCTGTTTCCAAGTTTGAGAAAGATTCCATTAATAAACCTGATTCATAATTTTTAACAGATCACCAAAAAATGCCAGACTTTAATTACTATTCAAACAGAAAAAAAAAATGCACCTTTACAAGTGAAGCACAGGTAAGGTTTCAGACGCTATCAGGAATCTATTTCCTATTCTCAAGGATCGTAGATTTATCTCTTAACCTGCTAAGCATGAAGTCATTAAGCTTAAGTAAAAAGTGTAAATCCAGATCAGTCAGCCTTATAGGATCTGTCTGACTAACATCTACCCTATTTCCTTTTAGTTTCCTACCAAAACATCTTGTTATCAATACATTAGGCTGTTAACATGTGATGGATAAAGTATGGAATCATAACAATGTACAGGCCAAGGGTTAAACATGTCTGCGAACATGGCAGGAAGTTTTAACAGATTATCATAATGTGCTGCCAATCAGCCCTGGCTGATGTCCAAATCCCAGAGGCCGTCTGACCTGTTTCTCTGCCACTACATATAATGTACTGACATACCTCTGGCTTAAGATGTTTATCTGAATTGATGATTGCTGTGTTTACGGCTGACATTAACCCATCCGATTGAATTTATTATTTTGTTTTGTGTCTGAAATACATCGTGGAGCAACCAGTTGTGGTAAGTATAATGATGTTCAGCTTTGTTGGTCAAGGAAGACCTAAGGACAAATATCTGGGTACAACAACTGGCACAATGCATGTCAGCTGGAAGACCTTCCCACATTAAGTCCTTCAGCCTGAACGTGACTCAAACCCATGCAAAGATAGGCTAAACTGTCAGAGTAGAATCACCCTTACCACTATGCCTTGGGCACCGCAATGAATGATAAACTGCTCAAAAGTATGCAGCAAATAGTGCTTTTCACTTTTTTTTTTTATTTGAAATACATCACAAGGACCAATTAAGATTATTATAGCGACGTCAAGCTATTTCGGTGGAGGAAGATCCCTAACAAATGTCTGGGTAGAACCCCTGGCACACAGCAGGTCAGCGGAAGATCTTCCCACATTTAGTCCTTCACCCTGAACCAGACTTGAACCCACGCGGCGGGAGGCTAAGCAGTCAGAGGAGTTAGAAACCGGCGCCTCCACTATAATGCCATGGGCTTCTTATGCAAATAGTGCATATCCTAGTCAAGCCACTTCCCATGGGTGCTGGCTGATCTGGTTTTACACTATTTACTAAGCCTTGTCAATTGGTGCCTACTGGACCTGGTAGTACAATCAGTAGAGTGTCGGCTCCAGGTACGGTAGGCCATGGTTTCAATCCTTGGCCCCAACATACCAAAGTCATTAAAAGGTAATGGTATAGCTTCCTTGCTAACACTCAAGCAAATATAATGGTAGCACCATGACTGGTTGGCCAGATGTTGGGATAATGTAACTGGGTGTGGTATCATGTCAGGTGTTCACAGCATGCTATACACAGTTAAAGCAGCACTATATCTGCTTCAAGAGGACACCTTCTCCTGAAAATTGAAATACTGTTGGTGGGACAATAAACCCAATAAATAAACTAACAAACAATTTGTGCCTAACTGGCTAACAATAAATCACAATAGGAAGATTTCCTGTGTTGCCTGCCTGAGGCTGTGAACCAGGAAGGTAAATTAAACAATACATGTTTAATTAAGATGGATATTGAGAACTGGCACATAATGGACCATTTATTAGAAATGATTCATTGAACTCAACCAATCACAAAGAAGCAAATATGTAGAATACAATAGGGCATTGCAACAAAATCTAAGACAGCAAAACAATGTATTATGATGTCCTACTGTTTTATCTTTTAAATAAATGAGTCAAAATATCTAAACAAACAAAAGGGCCCTTTATAATAGCC
Source organism: Sinonovacula constricta (assembly GCA_007844125.1). NCBI lineage: Eukaryota > Metazoa > Mollusca > Bivalvia > Cardiida > Solecurtidae > Sinonovacula > Sinonovacula constricta. The sequence goes on along the minus strand of CM017568.1, from coordinate 49,689,935 downwards.
CTTTATTGTTCATCTATGTGCCAGGAAAGTAATTTTTTTTCTTAAGCAGGCCGGAAACATTGTTCAAAGGGAAGATCACAAGAATCATGTACACCAAATATCAAGCATCTAGCTCTTGTAGTTTCTGACAAGAACATTTTCAAAGTTTTCCTATACGGCCAGATTTGAAAAATCGCCATGCACCTGGCAGCCAAGATTTTTGCTAATTCACAAGTCTTTCAACAACCTTATAAGTTTCCTCTGACTTGTTAAGTTATTGATGAAGTTTGGTTAAAATAAAGCCAGAGGTTCCAGAGGAGTTGTTTAAAGAATGTGGATGGATGCGATGGTTGGGGGGTGGTGGGTAATCAGAATAAATACCTCACACCTAAGCATATGCTCAGGTAAGCTAAAAATATTATAAAGACAGTTTTACAGTTTATTTAAATTATGCTGGAAGGTCTTAGACCCAAGTGGCAAATGGCAAGGTGAAAAGACAATACGATGAAAAATTCAAATTAAGAAATACCAACATAATACATGATTATACGAGCTGCAAAAATAAAATAATTGCAGTATGAATGAATAAATTATTTTCATATGGACTTGAACTTCAAGCATGACCAATAAAGATTATTACAGGATCATGTCATTATTGTGGACAAATTGTTTTTGTTGAATATTGTTCGGGAAATAAAGAAAAAACAACATCTAACAACTTCTTGTTTAATATGCTATTATTATATTTTATTGACACCTAGATACTGAACCTCACAGTCAGCCATCTTGATGACCTTGATAAATATTACAATAGAACACGTAAAAAAAACATTTCATTAAATTCCTGAAAAGATCCAAACCAAACATAAATTCTTCTGCATTCTTCTGGGGTTAAAAATACTTAGCTTTTAACCCTTTCCTGCATGTTTTTACACCTTTACAAACCATTCACAATCATTAGCAGAATCTGCATGACTAAGGGTTTATGTGTAAACTGCAGGGCTTTTTTTCACCATTTTGGGAATATGACCCATACCCCTGGATTTGGGAATTTTCACGTCATTTTGCCAGAAATTGGGAATTTTTTTCACCTTTGGGGAATAAAAAGCTGTACTGTTATACATTTTTTTTTTATCATGTTTGCCACATATATTTAATATTATCAAAATCAATAAGCGTTTCGGAAACAGAGATCGTTTAACGATTCAATGAATAAAAAAAAAGTTTCCGAATGAATAATTTCAATTTTCGTACTTAAAAAGAAAAACAACAAAGTCAACTGAATTTTAAATAGATTAACTATGAATGAAAGAGTTAAAGTATATTTTGTCTGTTGACTGCTTAAGTCGAAGTTAGTGTCCCTAACTATGTATATATATCTAGTATTTGCTGCAATAAAGTTAAATGGAATCTTGATTCCTATCCCCAACCACCCATCCCCTTCCCCGCCACCAAAATTTTCTGGATCCATCCCTGAGAGTTGCCCTATGCTTTAGAATGCTTTTCTTATCAAATGGTTTTTTGTACAAACCTTAAGTGGATAGGGAGATAAGTGGCATGCATGGAATAAGTTGTTTTCATACTGAAGTGATGAACAATCATTATTTTTAATAAGCAATTTGATTTAACAATATCATCATATCATCAAGCTCATCATCATCATTATCAATAATAATCATCATCATTATCACAGCAGCATTCTCATTACCATCATTATCCTCATCACCACTCCCATAACAACCATCATCACCATCATACTTCTCCTTATGATTTATTGTCATTTTATCACCGTCTACATCAAAATCAAACTCACTGTTGCATACATATTTATATATTTGTCAGGTAACCATTTTGTGGTCATAAATCTCCTAGTTAAACCAGTTGCCAGACTGAATGGTTCCCAACCCTGGCAGCAGAGTCTGGAGCCAGCCAATCTGTAATCTGTGAATACCATTCTCACCTATAACACTGGAGCCAACAGTGGCAGACACAAAGACAAGTTTAATGGGTACACAACAATTGTGGGCAAAAAAACAACAACATCCCAAAACTTTCTGGCAATCTTCACACACAGAAGTGATCAAAGATTGTGAACTAAGTGATGGTGGCCTATTAACAACAGCTTACATTTGCCAGCTTAGCCGTCAGCTGCTGCATCAGGTAGAACTGGTTTGTTTGTTTGTTTATTGGGTTTATCGGCCCACCAATAGTATTTCAGTTATCTGGAGACTGTGTCCACTTGAAGCAGATATAGTGCTGCCTTCACATTGTATAGCATGCCGTGAACACCTGGCATGATACCACAACCAGTCATATTATCCTGACACCGGGCCAACCAGTCGTGGAACTACAGTTATATTTGCTTGAGTGTTAGCAAAGGAGCTATACCACTACCATTTTCAACAACTTTGTTATGTTGCAGCCCAGGATCGAACCCGGGGCCTACCGTACCTGAAGCTGATGCTCTACCGATTGCACTACCAGGTCCGGTGGCATAGTTGTAGCGTCACCGACTTGTAACTCCTCTGACTGCTTTGCCTCTGACCACATGGGTTCGAGTCCAGTTCGGGGTGAAGGACTTTATGTGGCATTACAAATTGATCAGGATTCATAGTGAAGACCCAGATCAGCAGGCTCCTATATATCTGATTATGATCTACACTACTTGCATAGTGAAGACCCAGATCAGCAAGCTCCTATATATCTGATTATGATCTGCACTACTTGCATAGTGAAGACCCAGATCAGCAGGCTCCTATATATCTGATTATGATCTACACTACTTACTGTTTAGTAACTAGCAATATGTCTGCATATTTTTGTAAGAAAATATTGAAGAATTAATGAGTTATTAATGACTACAGCAAGTTACGGGTGAACTGTGATGAGTGTGAAACAATGTGAGAACGGTGTTGTTGGACAGACCCCATAAATCTTGGTCCTGAAGAGGGCATAAACTGCTCAAACTACCAGAAAATATACCTGGAACATATACATGTATATCTACAGGCATCTGTTACGTGTTAACAAAGCCTATATGATTCTAAAACAATAACCTATTGGCAAGTAAGCTGTTTAGGTATACCTTTATAAGAGTATAGAGATACAGTTGAATCATGTTGCTTTAGATCACAATTTAAAGGTGGTATCCAAAAGTTTTAATCCTTTTTTCCTCAAAGAATCAAATAAATTATTTGAACTAAAAAGATCACCCAAAAAGATAGATACTGATGTCCTACATCAATGTAAAAAGGAAAAAATAACACCACGCTCGTCATTACAATAACGTGTCTTCTATCTGAGTCAAGCTTCAAAGTTAGCTATTGAAGGTGGTATTTGGCAGTTTGGACCAAAATATTTTTCCTCAAATAACCAAATAAGCCATTGTTACCTGAAAAGATCTTGCAAAATGATGCTCAATGATGCTCTAGATCAGATTGTACAGTGAATCATAAATCTCCATTTTTTATTGCAAACATGTTTTTTCTATCTGAGCCACACTGCAGAGATAGCTTTTTATGACCTAAAAAAAACCCACATGACAACTGACTTTTGAGACTACATTATATCATCAGTCGGGTAATTCGCTCTGACGTCGGTATCTATTTTTAGCTGAGATCTCTATCACTTCATAGATTTGGAATAACTGAACTTTTAGAGTGTTTTTATAACGATTTGGACTCTCTAACAATAAAGTTGGTGTTCGAAATCGTCTTTACTTATATTGTTTGCAGATTGGGAGGTCGCGGGTTCAAACCCCAGCCGGGTCAAACTAAAGACTTTAAAGTTGGCAGAAGAGGCTTCCCTCCTAACGCTTGGGGCTAAGGGGACAGCATTAAGCCTGACTTGTCGGTGTCAGTATAATGGACCAGCCGGGTTCAGTCCATGGGACACCTCATAAGTGCCCCTGTGCTATAAAGATAGAAATATTGCTGCACAGTATCGGCGCAAAAATGCTGGCTAATTCCAATCCCATCCCATGAATTAATCATAGGCAAACTGTTGGATACCACCTTTAACAACTGCACTGCCATGTAAGGACATCTACAAATACAATCGGACTTCTACAAATACAATCATCAGTCCACTCATTGTTCCTATATATTTTTAGGTCCAACTGTCAGGATAATTTGGACAACAATACATTGGATTATCATGCTTGATTACAGATCCTTAAAGGTGGTACCCGACAGTTTGGACCAAAAATAGTTTCATTAAACATCTTAATAAACTATTGTTACCTGAACAGATCTTGCAATATGCTGTTTATTGATGTCCTACACCTGTCTGAAAAGTGAACCATAACGCCACAATGACAAGCATATATTTCCTATCTGAGCAACGCTGCACAGTTAGCTATTTTTAAAACTAAGAAAACCATGTGACCTCTTATGCTTTTGCTTATCCACGTCATCTGCTGTGACATCAATGTCTATATTTAGCAGGAATCTCATTCCTCTTATTTACAGATTTGAAAAGAATGAACATTTTAGGTGTTAATTAATGAGTTTTACTGCTCTAAAATTGTGATACTGCTCAAAATCATCAAAGCTTTGACTAAAGTATGATTATTTTTCTACTTAAATTATGCAGAAGTACCCTAATCATAGGTCAGATATTGTTACATATAATAGAAATAGGCAAACTGTTGGATACCACCTATTAAAGATTGCCAAATCAACAATAGGGCTAATAAAAAGCACCTACAGCACAACAATAGCTGATAATTGTACAAGTCAAGTGGGTTACCATTTTATGAATTCTTACAATTTTGTGAATGATTTGGCCAATACCTAGAAGATTTGAAGAATACAGACTGGCTTGTATATCTATCCCTGTTTGTACAGGCACACTGTAAGTTGTATGCTGGACCAATGTGAACTTTCTTTACCCCCTACCTAACTTCTGCCGAGACATCAAATGATCAGACATAACAGATTTAATTATACTAAAAAACATCAGACTTTCATAGAACTACTACAAAAAAGATCAAATGTTAGGTTTCTTAGACCTGCATATAAACCTGCCCTAGACACATTTACATATATTGTAATAGCTGCACTACCAGATGTGGGCACATGGCGATACAGCATTGTGATGACAGCAGCAATGCAGATACTGGTAATATACAGGGGTTTGTTAAATGTTTAATGATTGTTTAAAATAAATTGCAGCAACACAAATATAGTCATCATGGTCAGTGGGATTTTTTTGTACGGGAAGCTCACACAAATGTCAGGGTAGAACCACCAGGTTAGCCTCCCACATTAACCCTTAGCTTGCTAAGCATTATTTAAATAACCTTGGCAAATAGTGTAGATCCAGATCATCCAGTTCCCTCCTGAGAGCTGTCTTATCAGGACCTGTACTTTTTGCTGCTGAATATCTAGCAATATTAGACACCTCTGCATGTCAATGTAAGAAGATGATTTAAGATTTATTTGGGGTTATTAACAAATGTAGCAAGCTAAGATTTAAGTTTCTAACCAACTCAAACGCATCTGGTGAAACAGTGGGACAATATGACAACAATAAGAGTGCATAAGAGAGAAAAAGAAAGATGGACAATGGACTCACCAGCTCTATACCCTGTGTAAATGGACATCCTGGCCAGTCGGTCTTCGGAAACCTCTGGAGAATCTTTCCGGTGCTGACTCCATTTCCTGGAAGACAGAAAAAAGGTCCAGATTAAAGGAGTATTTATTTCTAGATTTTCTTTTCTTGGCATAGTTGTCTAATCTCACTTCTGACCTACTTAGGGATGCTGATACAAGGCAATATGTAAGCAACCAACAAAATTAAAATCGTATTTGCTAAGTGTACAGTATAAGTTTATGTAGAAACTATGTTCCAATTCTCCAACATAGGTATAATATATTCTTAAATGTATTTGTTTTAAGCAAAAAATGTCAGATACCACCTTTAAATTTTAAGCACAGCCCTACACAGCGAACAGTTGGCTGTGTATCACTGCACAGACAATAATGTTGCCAAAATGTAAGACAAACTGTTTGACTGTACAACGAATAGTTGCAATTAAAAGCATACAGAGCCCCGCTTTTACACGTGTACCTAAGTATTAAAGGGCCTTTAATTATCAGTGCATACCCAGGGACAGATCCAGAAAATTTTGGTGGTTGGGGCCGGAGGGGGCAATGAATCAAGATCCATTCAACTTATCACAGTAAATACTAGATATATACACACAGTATGGGACCCTAACTTCGACCTAAGCAGTCAACAGAAAAAAAATTACTTTAAAAGCTTAGTATCTTTAAGCTTACATGTACATGGTTTCACAACTCTACTGTTTTATCTGGTTGGTGGGGGGGGGGGCATCCCTCCATCCCCAACCCCCTCCCCAGATCCATCACTGCAATTATCATTGGAAAAAATTACCCATTGCATCAGTATACTGATCTAATCAAGAAACACACCAATTAGCCAATGACCCATACACACAGCTAGTTTTCCACAAATGTAGCAGGATTTGGAACTCATTGGCAATGCATTAAACTGAAACATAAAAAGCTATAAGAAAGAAATCTAACAAATATTATCAGCAAATTTTATTTTGTGTGTTAAATAAACAATGCGTGTTTTATAATTAACTGATTTGGACACATTATAACTTGAGTATGTAATCTGTATTTATACAATGGAAACTATCATTAATGTACGAAATGTATAATCTTTTGGTGTGCTTGTTTGTACAAACTTGCGTGCGTGTGTGTGTAAATATATATATATCACTGATCACTGATGTATATATATATATATACATCTAACAGAATCAATCTGTTACTAAATCATCTAACTTATTTTTCTTCATCCTCAACTGTCTTCTTCAGCATTTAGTAGAGCCATTTTTTTGTTCCTTACTATCATTAAGCAGCTAATTGTTATTTTCCCCATATTTGTATTCTTGTTACTAAATTTTACTTATGACAATCTAAAATACTTGTTAGTCAAACCTTACTATATCACCAGTCCATTAATTCATATGTTGATCTCATCATATTGCATAACCACTTATACTTTTGGTGTAGGTATACTGGACCCTTTTTCCGATTTAGCCTTTCACCTTTGCTCCAAGGCGCCTGCAAACTACATTTAAACATCCATGGCGGGAACCTTGTGTTTGCTCTATTGTCTTGGCTAAGACCATTTTGTGCCTACTGCGGGTAGCTGGTGGCAATATGAATTGTTAAAACATATCCTTATCCATTACTCTATGTAACTAATTCTATGTTTATTCTCCTATACGCATATTTTGTCATTTATTCTTATGCCGGCACTACATTAAAACATTCATGGCAAGAGCCTTGTGTTTGCTCTATTGTCTTCACTAAGACCTTTTTATGCCTTTTGCAGACCCTAAAAGATGAACTACAAGAAGGTAACATAGCATGGGCATGGCTTCTGCATAAACTCACACTTTTGTACTTGTGAATACAATTCTGAACACTACCCAATGGTACAAACAGTGAAAGAATCACATTGAATGTTCATTCTTTCCAAATTTATAAATAAGCATAATAGAAATTTTCTGCTAAAAAAAAATCCTGATGTCAGTGTGGCTTACCCAAATGATGATATAAAACAGTCCAAAAAGTCAGTTGTCATACGGTTTTTCTAAATTATTTTAAAAATACCTAACTGTGCAGCGTGAATCGGTTAGAAATTTGTAAAACAGAGTGAGGTGTTGTGCTTCACTTTTCACGCAGATGTAGGGCATCAATAAACAGCATTTTGTGGTAACTTTCCAGGTAAAAATAATTTATTTAATTGTTTAAGAACTTGTTCTCCAGTCCAAACTGTCAGATACCTGCTTTAAAACACCAATTTTATATTAACAGCAGCCGATTAAACCAGGGAAACAAATGGTTGGTGTTGTTCAGGCTAACTATAAAGATGAAATGGCTTAAAGTTGGTATCCGACAGTTTGCCTTCATTTAATTCATGTTAACAACATCTTCCCAGTCTCCGGGGTAATTTGTACATAATCCATGCATAAATCTATACTTTAGTTGATGTAAAGGCTGTTTATAACATTGCTTCAAATGTAAGAGAGTACAAATCATGAAATATGTCGCTAAAAATGTTCATATTTTCCAAATCTATAAATAAGCACAATGGTGAATTCAGCTTAAAAATTATTACCGGTACCTGGATGATCCTATAACTTGAACTAAGCAGTAAGTGGTCATGTGGTTTTAAAAAATAGCTAGATTGGCAGCATGGATGGGATAGGAAGTACATTTCGGTAAGTAAAAATGGGGTGCTTTACTTTACATTAATGTTGGGCACACCAAAAACAACATTTTGCGGGATCTTTTGAACAATTTTTTTACTGCATGAGAGAAAAAAGATTTGGTCCAAACTGTCTGACACCACCTTTAATGACACATCTTTTGTAGAGATTGTCGACACATCCACAAATACTTGAGTGACTACCAGAGTATATTAACTAAGGACTTTCTTAACTAGTAGAGGAAATACTGGAGTGGAGCAGTTCTTTGAAATCTAACACACCGCCTGCTTATCATCAAATAATAAAGCATAGACAAGTAGCGCAGATCCAGACCAGCCAGTTGCCATGGTTACCTGGCTGATGTAGATCTACACTATTTGCTGATAATTCTCTCAGCCTTTTGCTGTACACCATTCACCAAATGAACATAAAACAAACCCCAACCTTAATAGTGTTTCCAGCAAGTAAAGGGTTAACAATGAGTCTTGCCTCCTCTGCAATCTGCATGTAAAGATTTGAAAGATGGCTTAAGAATGAGTTATTGACCAAATGTAGCACAATAAATGTAAGACAATACCAGACAATAACAACAAACCCAGACAGGGATGAGCCAAACCACATCCAGCCACAGTGGCCCATATCCTGTCACTATAACAATTGCCAGCATGAAACCTTTATCATGCTACATTAATTTAAAACAATACAAAAAAGTTATATATCTTAACATCTTTATTCACATGTTATTGGACATAATGCTGGAGATGCAGCTACAAATGGTGTGGATCCTGATCAGAAAGACTCCAGCTGTTAAAATTCACTTTTCTGATTTGTTTTGTTTTTAAGACACATCGCAGCGACCAATTATGATCATTTAAGCCTGGTGGAGGAAGACTCCTGACAAATAACTGGAAGGAACTACCGGCATACCGCAGGTCAGGTGAAAGACCTTCCCAAGTCCTTCATCCAGGACGGTACTCGAACCCACGCGGTGGGAGGGCAAGCAGTCAATTGGCTACTCTACCACTATGCCACGGGCGCACCAATGCCACCTGACTTTTCTGAGTAGAACCAACAGTAGTAAATAATTCATGCAGTAAGCGAGTTGCAAAAGGTCTTGCCCAAGAAAGATTGAGTTAATCATCCCACCAACAGTTATCTGGAGGCAGTGTCCACTTGAAGCAAATATAGTGCTGCCTTCACTGTGTATAGCATGCCATGAACACTTGGCACGATACCACACCCAGTCACATTACCCTGACACCAGACCATGCTTGAGCATGGGAGCTATACCACAATCATTATCATTTTTCAACAACTTTGGTATGATGCAGGTATTGATCAAACCTGGGTCCTGTATCTTGAGACAACGCTTTACAGCTTGTGCTACCAGGCCCGGTGACCACATAGTTACATCACTCAGGTCTGGAGTTTAAACCCTGGGCCTTCGGATCCCATGTCAATTGTCTTAATCATTTGACCATGGCCGCTTCAATCTTTAATTAGACTGCAGACTTTCTATGCTTAATGGTGGTATCCGACAGTTTGCCTACATTTTTTATATGTGACAATATCTGTAAATAAGAACAATTGGAATTCCTGCTAAAAATAGACATCGACGTCACAGCGGATGATGTGGATGGTTGAACTAAAACATTAGTGGTCACATGGTTTTCTTAAATTAAAAATAGCTAACTGTGCAGCGTGGCTCAGACAGGAAATACATGTTTGTAATTTGTGTAGGACACCAGTAAACAGCATTTTACGAGATATGTTTAGATAATAATGGTTTTCTAAATGTATAATGAAAATATTGTTTGATCCAAATTGTTGGATACCATCTTTAAAACAAGGAGCCACTCCCATCTATATAGCACTGATTGGTTGATATGTCTGTTGATCTGTGGATTCTCAGACAGAGCAGCCCAATAAATATCTGTGTTGGATTATGGTCCAATGTATCTGTGTTCATCCATCAACCCACCGACAGCTCAATGAATTTCTAATCTCTTTACTCCAGCCAATGTCATGAGGCTGTCTGATTGCCTGCACTCTATGGACAGTGGATGGCAGTGTGACAAAATAGGAACAAAGCAGTATCAAGGCCAGTCTCCCAGTCAGATAGGGGCATTGAAGATTCTACTTGGACTATCCATGTTTCACAAATACAGGAGAGATACAAATACAGGAGGGAAGAAACTTGAAACCCATTATTTGGGATATGACAGTACAAAGTTTGTGGGAGTTGACTCCTGTCCTTTAGTGGACATAAGCAAAAGGTTAAGGGTCAAGAACCAAGACCAGTTGACACAATTTAATGTGAAATAATAGGTTAATGACACCCTATGCTAGTTTCATTAGACATAATACCATGATTTATGTGGATGCTGTATTTCTAGCGGTCTGGAGGGTAGGGTGTTTATAAATTCTAATTTTATAAAGATTGGCTTTTCTTTTCATATCCTAATATGGAAATACTTAGGAACTACTTTTTATCTGCTGCGGACAGGAATAGTTTTAAATTGCCAGGTCAGCAGCTCTCTGTGTGATACAGTAAATTCAAACATTGCATGACTGGAACAGTCCTTATAAATTGACTCATAATTAGGTAATGGGATTAGCCGGCATTTTTGCCAATATTGTGCAGCAACATTTCTATCATTATAGCACAGGGGCACTTATGAGGTGCCCAGGTACTGAACCCGGCCAGTCCATAATTCTGACACCGATGAGTCAAGTGTAATGCTGTCTCCTTAGCTGCAAGCGTTAGGAGGAAAGCCACTACTACGGTACCAACTTTAAAGTCTTTGGTTTGACCCGGCAGGGGTTTGAACCCACGACCCTCTGATCCGCAAGCCGACGCTCTACCACTTGATTTATTGCAGCCGGTCATAATTAGGTAATTTTGTTAGTAAACCTTTTTATTTAAGGTGGTATCTGGCATTTTTGACCAGAATTTCTTTTCTCAAATAACCCAATAAGTCATTGTTACCTGTAAAGGTACTGCAAAATGCTGTTAATTGAAGTCTTAGATCTGTATGAACTGTCAAGTACAAATCACCTCTGCAAACAGGTATCTCATATCCAAGCCATGCTGCTAAGATAGCTATTTTTAAACTTACAAAGCCATGTGACCACTTACTTTTGAGATCACGATATAGTCATCTGGGTAATCCGCTCTGACATTGTTATAAATTTTAAGCAAGGACCACATCTTGAGCTTTCAGTGATTTTTTTTCATGATTTATTTTGTTTAACAATTTAGTTAGTGTTCAAAATCGTATTTATTAAGACTAAAGTATAGGTTTATACAAAAAGTCTTTTTTGGGGTTTTTGTTTGTTATGTCCTATCGACACTGCAATTCTGGACATAATGGCGACGTCCAGCCAATTACTGGTGGAGGAAGATCCCAGACTCCCATCTGGGTAGAACCACCGACGTACCGCAGGTTAGCTGAAAAACTCGCCCCGACCAGTTCCTGAACCCACGTGGTGAGGGGCTGAGGAATTTCAAGTCAGCTACTCCAACCGCTCGGCCACGGGCGCCCCCATATACAAAAAATATGCCTAAATTCCCCAAAGCAGTGGTTCTATATTGTTATAAGTATCTGATATAGGCACACTGTTGGATACCACCGTTAGGACTGTTGTATAGATAGGAAAAAGTCAATGGTAGTGTTTGTACAGTAAATAAAAAATGCATAAGATGGCTGGACGAATTTTATATCTTGGAGTTTACAAATATTAATTCTGTTTGAATTATTAAAAAAATAAATCTGCTTGAAAAAGCCATCCTATAGCATCAGGTAAAGGTTGCACACTTTTCCCACCAGAACTGCAATTCATGTGAACTTCCCCCAGTGACAGCTTATAAAATAAACCCTTAAATAAATAAATATAACAAAAGGGATCAAATTCTGTTTGATGCAAGAATAATCATCAGGGACATAAAGTCAACATTCCTACAAGTAATTATAGGATTTCTGCCAAAAAGTATAAAAGAAAAGATTGTTAACAACAATTCTCTCCATAATAGGATTTGTGGTCTAGTTTCACAAATTTTAGAGCAATTGCAAGAGCCTTCCCCCAAGAACCTTGGCTCAAGAATTCTCTGTGAATCGATACATTCAGCAGTAGACACTGGAAATTATATAAGTGCAGCGTTCGTCGTCTGTAGATCAAATGCTCCTTTTGTTTCTGCTTTTGTTACATCGCATATACACAATTATTGTCAATTTGTTGACATTATTGGCTAATTATTATTTGAGGAAACCCCAGACTTATATCTGGGTAGAGTCACCGACCAGCCGCAGGAAAGTAGTAGTAAAGGAAAACCACATGAATGTTCACGCCTTGACTAAGACTCAAACCACACTGTGAGGGACTGAGGATTAACAAGTCAGTGACTCTAACCGCTCTCCCATTGTTTCTTAAAAATTCTCAATTAAATTCATAGTATTCTAGCTGTCAGCTTGTTTGAGATTCTACGGACAAGTTATATACTGGTGAAGGAAGACACTTATCAATATCTGGGTAGAACTGCAGGAGCATTGCAGGTCAACAGGAAGACACCACCACGCCATTTGAAAGTTTTGAATTGGGATTCAAGCCCACTTGATATAGGGCTGAGAAGTCATAGGAGATACAACTATGCTAGGCTCACATTCAACAACTTCAAATCATCAAACTAACACAAACACTCCTAATCTGATATTGACAGTCAATTAAAATTTGAAAACACACTGAACCATCGATCTGCGCAGCAAGCAAACATAATCACTAGATAAGACACAATTGTACCGGACCCAAAATAAGTCTATTAGACTTACTCCCGTTTGTTAAAGACTGTTATGACCAATTCTGATAATTTCTGATAGCCATATTTCCCCATTACTAGACATATAACATTGTCCAGTAACAAATCCTCTGTATAACCATTATTTCTCCCACACTGGTTTGTGGGAACTAATGGATGTAGTAATGTTCACATATTATCATATTTCGTACTTCACTACAAACCATTAAACAGTTAAATCTAACCTTTTTATCTACATACATCAGGGTAAATTACTTCATCCATATCAAAATTACATTGTTATATTTAAGTTCTCTTTGCACTCTTTGCCAAGGTCATTGCCAGTATGTGCATTTATAATATAGTACACAACACTGGCACAATAAAAGTCATATTGGCATCGTTCAACACTTACTTGTACAGACTGGAGAAATACATAAGACAAAAAATGGCTTGGTAGAACCACTGGTGCAGTGGGCACAGCAAGTCTGCTGGGATGGGATGGGATTTGCCGGCATTTTTGCCAATACTGTGCAGCGACATTTCTATCATTATAGCACAGTGCACAGGGACTGAACCTGGCCGGTCCATTTTACTGACACCGACGAGTCAGTCGTAAGCCCTGAGCATTAGGAGAGAAGCCACTACTACCAACTTTAAAGTCTTTGGTTTGACCCGGCTGAGGTTTGAACCCACAACCTCCCGATCCGCAAGCCGACGCTCTACCACCTGAGCTATTGCGTCCGGTAGAAGTCTGCTGGACAACTATGTATAGGGCTTTAATGTGTGGGATTATGTTTAAGGTGCAGTGCTTTTAGTGTTGATAATGATAGTCAGGATAATCAATGGTGATAATGTTAGTATTGGTGTTGATTATGATCATGAAGATGATGATGATAATGATGATGATGATGATGATGATGATAGTCAATATAACCTATGGTGATGTTAGTATTGGTGTTTATTATGATTATGAAGATGATGATGATGATAATGATGATGATGGAGAAGGTGATGATGAGGATGGTCATGATCATGATAGAGGAGTTGTTGATGATTTTGGGGATGATGATGACAACCATTGGCAAAGGTGTTTACGTTTGTTTATTGGGGTTTTATCATCTAACAAATGAAATGTGTTGATGATTTTGATGATGGTGATTTTGATGATGATGATTTTGATGATGATGTTGACTAAAACAAAGGAGAAGAAAAAGGAGAAAACCAGCTAAGGGATATAAGGGGTTCTGTAGCAGCAGCAGCAATATAAATTAGCTTATCATGCTCATTCACAAGCCGTTTCTGATAAAGATCATATCTGCATATTGTGAGTGTATCATGGTACATCCTAGATAATATCACAACATGTCTGTCAGCAGTCCCAGCATTGTTCAGCCTACACCCAACCAGCCTGTACGCTAAAGTGGAGTGTATGTCATTTCTAAATATCTATCTTGTTCCACATATCCACATAGTAAACATTAATGTTTATTGGTCTTTTATTGCCCTACCAAAACAATGTTGTCATCATCTGTAAAGTGTGTTACCGTTTTATCATTTCCAACTGTGACAGCCAGGGGCATGCCTGCCGTTATGCACTTACGCACGTGCGTACAGTGGCTTCCAGAAATTGAAAAAATAAAAACGCCAAAAAGCGAATAAAAATCGTCGCCTAACCCGGGTTAGGTACTATCTGTAAGATCTAGTGGTTTTCATCATTCAAATAAATATTATAATTATGTTAACTTCTTTTGTAATCATTGAGGTATTTTGGTCTTCTGCTGTAAAACAGTTCTGCACACTGAGACAGGGAGACGTCACAATGAGGAGAAATCTGTTTGTGCAGTTAATTCCCCTGTGTTTGTTGTAGCCGTTAAATGGCGTCAAACTCCGTGAAGCGTTATAAAGACACCTGAAAAAGTATGACGTATTTTCTATTTCAAATGATAGTTATTGGCAATTTTTTATGTTTAAATATGACCCAGAATGCACCTATGGCGTTATGTAGTAAAAGAAATTGTCTGGGGGAGCATGCCCCCGGACCCCCCTAGCAGGAGTGCGTATACACAAAAGTCGTCTAGGCACGCCCCTGACAGCATGCCATAAATGGCTCTTTTTCAGATAAATGGAAAAAATAACGGCCATCACTTTTTTTTTGCTTAGTTTCAAATCTGGTTGCATAAACCCAATGATTGTGTTGTATTTCTTTCATATTTATTTAATATATATATTATATATATTTTTTTTGGTCAAAAAAGTAAAACTTTACAATTTTGACATTTTTGACAAAATAGAATCTGATAGAATTGTCGCTGCACAGTATCGGCATTTGTGCTGGCGAATCCCAGTCCCATACCCTGAAAAACAGCTAAGTCTAATCTTCAACTAACCAACAATTACCAGACCTATTTGTATCAATTAACAACATTTTTCAGTGACAACATCTATCATAGCTGACAAATCATCCTAGAGACAATACACAAGATAATACTGGTGTAAACAAAGGGAGAACAAGTAACTTTGACATCAGCAGCTGATTACCTGGTGTAATAATGGTGTAACAACTGTCATTATAGCCTGGCCCTCCCTGGATGTCTCCCCATCCCCAGTCCAGGAGGCCCATGGTGCCAAACTGTGGTACAACACTACATATGAGTAATAGGAGTTACCTGTGACATTGCTGCTTCTAGTATTGTTGCATGGATTGTTGTTTTGGATCAATTTACCAGCAAAACCAACAACCTTATTTTTACATACTAAATCTTGAAATGGAGGCAGTGATCACTTAAAGGTGGTATCGGAAAGTTTGGACCAATTTTTTTTTCTCACATGTATTCTAAAAGATTATTATTATCTGAAAATATCCTGTGCAATGCTGTTTATTTGTGCCCATGTATCCATGTGAAAAGGAAAACATACCAGTCCTTTTTATAACAAAAACATATTTCCTATCTAACGTTGCATTCATAGCTTAGTCTAAGAAGACCACATGACCACTAACCTTTTAGATCAAGTTACATAATCAATCCGGTCATCCGCTCTGACGTCAACATCTATTTTTAGCTGTTTTCTTATTGGGTTTATCGTCCCACCAACAGTTTTTCGTTTATCTGGAGACAGTGTCTATTTTGACAGTTTGCCTACATCTTATATATGTAACAATATCAGCAAATAAGAATAATTGGGATTCTTGCTAAAAATGAACATCCACGTCACAGCGGATGATGTGGATGTACTAAAACATTAGTAGTCACATGGTTTTCTTAGATTAAAAATAGCTAACTGTGCAGCGTGGCTCAGATAGGAAATACATGTTTGAAATGACAATTATGGCATTAAGGTTCATTTTTTCGACAGGTGTAGGACATCAATAAACATCATTTTACGAGATCGGTTCAGATAACAATGGTTTACAAACATGTATAATGAAAATATTTGTGGTCCAAACTGTCGAATATACCACCTTCACATCCCCAGTTTCTAGGCTCATCTATTAGACCATTTTGCATTGATAACCATGCAGTTTAGGCAATATCAATTATACAATTAGTGTGTTTCCTCTTGGGATTGTGTTACTATAAAAAAAAAAATTAAGAATATTCAGCCTTTTTGACAAAACCCGATAGATCATGGCCCAATCCACCAAAATATCTGTCAGTCCGTTAAATTTTATAAGATAAATGGACCGACAATCCACCTGTTTTTCAGTCACTTCATTTTCAAAATTCTGAATTATTATGAAACATATAAACTAAACAACACTTTACAGACTTTTACTGAACTCAACCACTCAAAACATCATGGTTAGCTTACCAACCTTTTGTGTCAAAATGGCAAAATCATACTGGTCCAGTAAAATTTGGTTCGGTCCAGTAGATATTGCCAGCTTCGTGGAATGAATGTTCAGTTTTTTTAACTTTCTTTCATGAACACTATTGGTAAATTATGCCAGGACCATTCTCTAGTTTAAAATTGTTCTTTTAAAATATATCTTAACATAAAGATAGTATCCAACAGTTTGTCAATATCAAATACACATAACAATAACAAACCACTGCTTTGGGAATTTGGGCATAAGTTTTGCATAAACCCATACTGAATAAATATGATTTTGAACACTAACAGAACTAATCACACACAAAAAATCACTCGATGTGTATTCTTTCTAATTGATAAAAAGCTTGATAGAAATCTATGATAAAAATAGATATCGACGACAGAGCGGTTTACCTGGATGACTATATATCCTGACCCCAAAAGTAAGTGGTACATGGTTTTCTAAGTATAAAAATAGCTATCTCTGCAGCATGGCTCAGATAGGAAATACCTGTTTGCAATGATGAGTGGTGATTTATGCTTGACAGTTACCAAAGATCTAGGACATCAATTAAAAAGGATTTTTGCAGGACCTTTTCAGGTAACAATGACTTATTTGGTATTATGAGATAAGAAATTTTGGCCCAAACTGTTGCATACCACCTTTACTTTAACATGAAGGCTTCGAGAAATATAAACCAAAGTTTATTTACATAAAGGGTCATGGGTTATAAATTGCATCTTAACAATCCCGGCTCTCATTCAACAACAACTTTCACCTTAACACAATCAATCAACTGTTATAAAACATTCAGAAACTATAGAAAAACTGTCTACAGTCTAAGATACCAATCACTGAAAATCAATTAACTGCTCCTACCAGACTGAGGATTGTTCCCAATTTATCTTGTAGGAAGCAGATGTAGAAAGGAAGCCCTAGAAAGTTACTGGCGAGATAAGTACAATAATTAGCAGGTAGAACTCTTCACTGGAACCATATCATGATAGTGGAAAATATGCACAGGGGTGGGCTACCTTAGATCACCTTAAAATTGCCCTGCACCACTTCTTAACACCTTTATATCATTCTTCTATTATTTCACACCATCTTACTGTAGCTGTATAGAATAATTCACTTCTTGCAGACTGCATGTACTTTTCTCAAATGAAAGATTGAAGCTGGTAAAAATAAAAACAGCTGAAGAAGTTCAAACATAATGAAAAACCATCATTGCAAATTAAGTCCAGTTTATATCTTTTAATATATCTTAAAGAGTAGTTGTTGTTTATTGGGTTTCACTTGACGCTAATATAGTGCTGCCTTCACTGTGTATTGCATGCCGTAAACACCTCGCATGATACCACACCCAGTCACATTATCCTGACACCGGGCCAACCAGTCATGGAACTACCCTTATATTTGTTTGAACGTTAGCAAGGGAGCTAAACAACTACTATTTTTAACAACTTTGGTAAGTCACGGCCCAGGATCAAACCCGGGGCCTCTCGTACCTGGAACTGAAGCTCTACCTATTGCACTACCAGGTCCGGTCATATGAGTAAGAACCAGTTCTTACATACAAATCTGGCAAATAATGAGTTTTGCTGTGGCACGAATAAAATTAAAAGGAAGTGTGAAACTTCTTATACACACTCACTGTTGTGTAAGCATAAAACTACTGCTTGGGTTGCCAGACTTTAAGCTAAGACAAATTTCAAGTTAATATTTGGTTGAATGCAGCTAGTATTTTAAATCTGGCCAAAAGAAACCTTAAGAATATCTCAGATCTTGCAATCAATTACTATGGTCTAGGTACTATTTTTTTGAGGAAATACGGTAATAAGAGGAGTTAGTTTTCCAGAAGCAGGACAGATCCACATGTAAACAGTTGGTGAGTGCCTCTGGCCCCTGAACCAATTTACATTGCTGGACTGTAATTGACCACAACAGCTTTATCTCACATGCTGACGACTGGGACTAGGGATCTGGAGATCTCATCTGGGCATTTTGATAGTTTAATAATCAGAAGCATCTATGTAAATACTGGACTGTTCTGTAAGAGAGCAACGGTATTATCTTC
This sequence comes from Sinonovacula constricta, assembly GCA_007844125.1. NCBI lineage: Eukaryota > Metazoa > Mollusca > Bivalvia > Cardiida > Solecurtidae > Sinonovacula > Sinonovacula constricta. Next base: position 49,671,013 of record CM017568.1, on the reverse strand, counting down.
TATTACATAGAACATGTAGGTATAAGGTTTTGAGTGTATTTAAATCTAAATGGCAGTTACACAATGATTGTTATTAATACAACATCCAGCTATAGGTGGTGATAACCCCCTTCCCCTGTCAAAAAATGTCTGAAAAGAACCACCATTTCATCACAGGAGGATCTTCTTATATATGTTTTTTCCCAGATGCCAGACTAAGATTTAAACCCACATGGTGAGGTGCCCAGGAGTAAAAGGAGTTTCAAGTCTGTCACTCAACCCGCTTGGTCAAGGTTCAGCAACATGAATACTTTTACCTAAAATAACTTGACTAACATAACACGCCAAGAAATAGAAATAGGCAAACTGAATTATAATTGGCTGTCATTAAGATAAAATTCTGATACATATCTTGTGTTCTTCTCAAGATTGCTCTCATTAATATAGATTGATGATGTATGGAACCACTAAATTAACTAAGGAATATAACAGTTATAATAGAAGATAAGGACAGACTCTAGCGGAGGGTCTGAGATAGTGGAGGGTTGCCTACCTAGGCAGCCAATAATTCACAGCTATAGAGAGGGGATCCTTCCCAAGGTCAGATCATAACCAGATTCCCAATATTGGGCTGGAAAATGTCAGAAGATTTATGAGGGATGGAGGAGCTTAATGCATGGCCCAACATCTTTTCTTTAACCTTGAAATTGTGGAGAGGGATAAGCAATAAATGAATAAATGCAACACTTCCAGATAGAAATATAACCATGAATGCAACACTTCCAGATAGAAATATAAGTATAGAAACGAGATGGAAGTTACCTCACATAGTGTGACGTAGATTAATTGTTATTTTTTTCTAGTAATACTTATCTGCCAATATTTTAGAGTACATAAAGGGGATATATTTGTTGTATTTAGCCCAGTTGTTCTCCAAGAATTAACCTACCGTAGGTCAAGATTTTCCAATACCCAGGTCGGCATTTTCCAGGTACCCAGGTCAGGATTTTCCAGTCAGGAATTTTCAGTACCCAGGTCAGGATTTTCCAGTAACCAGGTCAAGATATTCCAGTTCCCAGGTCAGGATTTTCCAGGTACCCATGTCAGGATTTTCCAGGACCCAGGTTAGGATTTTCCTGGTACCCAGGACAGGACTTTCCAGTACCCAGGTCAGGACTTTCCAGGTACCCAGGTCAGAACTTTCCAGTAGCCAGGTCAGGATTTTCCAGGACCCAGGTCAGAATTTTCCATGTACCCAGGACAGGATTTTCCAGTAGCCAGGTCAGAATTTTCCAGTACCGAGGTTAGGATTTTCCAGATACCCTGGTCAGGATTTTCCAGATACCCTGGTCAGGATTCTCCAGTACCCAAGTCAGGATTCTCCAATATCCAGGTCAGGTTTTTCCAGTCAGGATTTTCCAGGTACCCAGGTCAAGATTTTCCAGGTTCCCAGGTCAGAATTTTCCAGTACGGAGGTCAGGATTTTCCAGATACCCTGGTCAGGATTTTCCAGTACCGAGGTCAGGATTTTCCAGATACCCTGGTCAGGATTCTCCAGATACCCAGGTCAGGATTTTTCAGGTACCCAGGTCAAGATTTTCCAATACCCAGGTCAGGACTTTCTGGTACTGTGATGTCAATGCGACACCTAAAATCCCTCATTTACCTGTTGAAGATTCACTTGGGTCTTTTTTAATGGATTTCTGACTTTGACAGCAATGAAGGCTCCACAATGTGTCAACAGCAGAAAGAAAGACAAGTCTGTGTGAAAGCACTCAAACGATTATAGGCGGAGAGAAGTACCGTCAAACATTGATAACTATAAAAGGTTCTACACACAAACGGTGATGTCTGTATGTGTGTTTAACACTTCACATGCTATTTATAAACTTTTATTCATTTGGATAAAATATAATTATATCATTTTTATTTATACATGAAACTATTTTACAATGTGGAAACACAAATCTACAAAATATATTAGTTGAGAAGCATCATAGTATAGTGATGACTAACATCCAATAACACAAGCCATCTACACATCTATGTATAGAATGAGGCATCACAGGATGACATCTCTACAATAGATGTGTTATTAATGGATGACATGGGGATCCACACCAGATGCTACCCCTCATAGCATGCACCTATCTCCAGGGAATGATCCGTGGCTCTGTATGATACAATGTGAGGCTGGTTATGGGGATTAAGATATCAGGAATCAGGCCACAACACAGGCACATCTGGCCAGTATTTCATACTGGGTCAGCTTTATGACTTCCAAAAATGAATTCAGGTGCCACAACTGGCAGTGAAACCCACACTGTGTGGGCTGGTCAGTTAAAATCTGGTTACAATGACCACTCAGCCTACACCTCTCCTGTTTGTATAACGTGTTGGAATTCAAGTCATCTTTCTACAGATGATTGGTCATTTGAATATTCAGATCTGTTCCATTAAATTGATAAGAATTCAAGACAGCTTTCTTATCTACAGTTTGTGGATTATGAAATATTCAGACCAACCTGTTCTGAACTCATAAGAATTCAAGAGGGTTTTATTGCCTAGAGCCTCTGGCCACTTCTAAACAGTCTGTTCCACAAATGGTAAGAATTTAAGACAGCTTTCGAATTTCAAGCTGCTGGTCATTGGAATATTCAAACCAGTCTGTTCCACACATGGTAAGAATTTAAGACAGCTTTCGAATCTCAAGCTGCTGGTCACTGGAATATTCAAACCAGTCTGTTCCACAAATGGTAAGAATTCAAGACAATTTTCTAATGTACAGCTTGTGGGTTAAGGAATATTCAAATTAGCCTGTGCTGGAACCACTTAGAATAGAAGAACAATTTCATCTTGATCAGTTGGTTCCACAACTAGTACAAATTCCAAAGAGCTTTCTAACCAACAGCTTGTGCAGTATTGGAATATTGGGACCAGTCTGCTTCATATCAACCCAGTGTGTCTGAACTCAGACAGAATGTTGTAGAAGTACTCAACTGAACTAGCCAGAAATAAACAAACCTGCATCATGTTATATCTTTACCAATAACATAATGACTTTCTAATGCTGCTACCCTGATAGACTTACTGACACTGTATCTTCTTTAATTACCTGATGGGACCAGTAAAACAAACACACCCCTATGTATGCAGCCCCCCAGATAGGATCAGAATGTTTAATATTTCCCTGGTCGGAGACTGCAATCTTGCACACCTGGCACAGGTAGGAAACTTTGATACCACTGTGTGTAGACTGACAAGGCACCATGTACCCTCTAGCCTGCAGCTTTATTGCCTTTTAAACACTATATGTTATCACTCTCAAAGACACAACATGTAAGAGAAACTTTAAAACTGTCTTCAGAATAGCTCTCGAGATCTGTGAGGAATTTTAATTATTTTCTCTCCAGTTCTGTTGTCGACTGACACTGAATGATTAGCATTCATACTTATTTAGTCTAAAAATTATTCAATATATTATCTATTCTTTCAGTATAAGGATCATGCTACCTGCAGCATACTCTATGTCATAGATTCATGAATGTCTAACAAGCAGGCTTACTTAACAATAAATACATGTAAGGGGCCCAGGGGCCTAGTGGTAGAGTTACAGACTTGTTACACCTCTGAGTGCTTAGCCTCTCAACACATGGGTTCGAGTCCCTTTCAGTGTAAAGGACTTAAAGGGATGGGATGGGATTTGTCGGCGATTTTGCCGATACTGTGCAGTGACATTTTTATCATTATAGCACAGGGGCACTTATGAGGTGCCCAGGGACTGAACCTGGCTGGTCCATTATACTGACACCGACGAGTCAGGCATAATGCTGTCCCCTTAGCCCTGAGTGCTAGGAGGGAAGCCACATCTACCAACTTTAAAGTCTTTGGTTTGACCAGGCCGAGGTTTGAACCCACGACCTCCTGAACTTAAAGGTGTTATCGGACAATTTGCCTATGTGAAATGTCTGAAACAATATCTCACCTCTGTTTGGATTTTTTGTGCATAGTTTCTACAGAAAGATCATACTTTAGTATAAGCTTAGACGATTTTCAACTAATCAACACTAAAATGTTCATTCTTTTTAAGACTACAAATAAGAACGCTGGGGCCTCCTGCTAAAAATAGACATTGACATCAAAGCGGATGACGTGGATGAACTAAAACATGAGTGAATAGCTAAAAATAGCTAACTGTGCAGCGTGCCCCTCAGACAGGTAAAACATTTTTGCAATGACAATTGTGCCTTTATGTTTCACTTGTCAGACAGGTGAAGGGAATCAATAAACAGTGTTTCATGAGATCTGTTCAGGTAACAATGGTTTATTTGGTTGTTTAATGAAAAGAATTTTGATCCAAACTGTTGATTGCCACCTTTAATGTAGGAATGTCTTCCAGATGACCTTCAGTGGTTCTACCCAGACATTTACCTGAGGCTTTGTCCATCAAAAACAAACTGCCTGATGCTGCTCTATAATAATCACACATGGTCACTGAGCTGTATTTAAAACAACAATAAACAAACAAACTACAAACTATAAGGGTCTTTAACATTACACCTTCAAACAGTTAACAGTAGTCAGCATAAAGTAAACAAGCATGAAACACTGGAGATACCCAAGAGAGTATAAAAGTGTTCTGATCCTGGCCTTCACCATAAATCACAAGTTGGATAACAACCTGCTGTGAAGATCCTTCACTCCAGTGTAAAGTTGAAGAAGCTGGAACAATGCTTGATGGGCCACATGGGAACTACAAATGACTCAAGTTTCAAGATTTCCTGTAGTACTCTGCATACAGGAAGGAATCATATTTCCTAACACTAAAGCAGTGCAATTATAGTTAAATAGTTAAAGGTCACTTTGTATCAGTATTTCCACAGCTGGTCGGGAAAAGTTTAAATGTTCAAAATATGCTATTGCAATAAATGCATTATTATACATTTAAAACTAAACAAAACCCTTTTCCAAATTTTCGGTCCTTGAAGATTTATCAAGAAATTGTACCACCTCTGAGTGCTTGGTCCTTAATTATCAAGGAATTGTACCACGTCTGAGTGCTTAGCCCTTAATTATCAAGGAATTGTACCACCTCTGTGTGCTTAGTCCTTAATTATTAAGAAGTTGTACCATCTCTGTGTGCTTAGTCCTTAATTATCAAGACATTGTACCACCTCTGTGTGCTTAGCCCTTAATTATCAAGAAATTGTACCACCTCTGAGTGCTTAGTCCTTAATTATCAAGAAATTGTACCACGTCTGAGTGCTTAGTCCTTAATTATCAAGAAAATGTACCACCTCTGAGTGCTTAGTCCTTAATTATCATGAAATTGTACCACATCTGAGTGCTTGGCCCTCAATCATCAAGAAATTGTACCACCTCTGAGTGCTTAGCCCTCAATTATCATGAAATCGTACCACCTCTTAGTGCTTAGTCCTTAATTATTAAGAAATTGTACCACCTCTGAGTGCTTAGCCCTCAATTATCATGAAATTGTACCACCTCTGAGTGCTTAGTCCTTAATTATCATGAAATTGTACCATCTCTGAGTGTTTGGCCCTCAATTATCATGAAATTGTACCACCTCTGAGTGCTTGGCCCTCAATTATCATGAAATTGTACCACCTCTGAGTGCTTAGTCCTTAATTATTAAGAAATTGTACCACCTCTGAGTGCTTGGCCCTCAATTATCATGAAATTGTACCACCTCTGAGTGCTTGGCCCCCAATTATCATGAAATTGTTCCACCTCTGAGTGCTTGGCCCTGAATTATCATGAAATTGTACCGGTTCGTCCGGTGTCAGTATAATGGACCGGGCAAGTTCAGTCCCCGGGCACCTCATAAGTGCCCCTGTGCTATAATGAAAGAAATGTTGCTGCACAGTATCAAAAAATGCCAGCAAATCCCATCCCATCCCCAGTACCCATCTTATACTTAGTTTTGCACTGCATTGATTTACTACTTCTTCATCCAGCTTCACAAGCTACATTTCTTTCCATCTCTCTATTTCCTTAGTCTCTCTATCATTTAAATCTACTCCTCTCCTACTCTGTCCCTACCCCCACACATATTCTGCAATCTGTACCCCCCTGGGTTTTCACCCAAGATAAGGTAGAGGTAAGCTACCTGTACATACCCACACCCTCCCCACCCTATACTATGTAGCTAATACAGGGCAGAATCTCACAGCAAAACTAAACTAAGTCACAATCAAAGTATCAAAGATTAATTTCTTACTGCATCAACTTATGATGATATTTGATGCGCACATACTAATGACTAGTGCTGCTATTGGCATACTTGAATATTTAGGAATATGTAATCTTCATGAGTACAATAACTAGGTCAAAAGATATAACTTTTTGCAAAAAAACAACAAATTTAAATTAGACATGATGAATTTGTACAAAAAAAATCACATGTTTGTTTCCTAATTTATTGTTTAAGAGAAACATTTATGGTGTCTACTGACTTCTGTGGTAATGACTAATGATTGTTTGTTGGTTATATTGTCCAACCAACAGTATTTCAGTTATTTGGCAACAGATGTCTCCCTAAGGCAGACACAGTGCTGCCTTCACTATGTATACCATGCCGTAAACACTTGGCATGATACCACACCAAGTCACATTATTTTGACACCTGGTGTCACTTGTTTGAGCTATGCAATGACTTTTTGTCACAATTTTGATATGTTGTGGCCCCGGATTGAAACTGGGTCCTCCTGTGCCTGGAACAGATGCTCTACCAATTGTGCTATGAGGTCCAATAGTGTTTTAATGAAAGTTATTTAATTACTATTAATCCCAGGCCAAGGATCGAACCTATTTTGACTATTATGGCTGCTTTCTGATGTTTGGAATGATGAAAATGACAAAAGAATAAATATATCGACACATCTGCAAGTGCACCACTATGGTCAGCTGGAAAACTTTCTCACATAAAAGTGTTAGACCCTTACTGAGACTTGACCTCATGCATTCTTTGGTAAGTTACTAGAGGTAAAAAGATTATGAAGACAGAAATAAAGATCATTTAAAATAATACAAATAATCTCTCTCATAGACAGCAAAATGCTAGGAATGCTTAACTCCAGGTTTGAAAAGATGAGTCGCTAATTCCTGACATAGCTGCCATGTTTGTGGTCAATGAAGCGGTTGTCATTTGTATTTCATTGACATGACCCAGTACACTCTGGTCAGCACTGTGCAACCTTTCTGTCAAGGTGTGGTTAACTTCTAACTATACTCGAGTGTTAACAAGATAATTTATCTAACTCTGACATTACTGCTAGGTAAGAACTCCCTTTAAGGAAGCAGGTATTAATATACATGTAGTCATATACTGCTACCTGTCACACACTGCTTCGACATTCTACCATACAAAATGCTACGACAGTCTACCATACACACTGCTGTGACATTCTACCATACACACTGCTGTGACATTGAACTACCCTACACAATGCATGTGACATTCTACCATACAAAATGCTGTGACATTCTACCATACACACTGCTGTGACAGTCTACCATACACACTGCTGTGACAGTCTACCATACACATTGCTTTGATATTCTACCATACACAATGCTGTGACATTCTACCCTACACACTGCTGTGACATTCTACCATTCACACTGATGTGACATTCTATGCATACACAATGATGTGACATTCTACTCTTACACACTGTGGTGACATTCTACCATACACAATGATGTGACATTCTACCATACACACTGTGGTGACATTCTACCATACACAATGATGTGACATTCTCCTCATACACACTGTGGTGACATTCTACCATACACAATGTTGTAACATCCTACCATGTCCGCAGACCTCTAAGTATAAGAAATAAATAGAGTTTTGTGTTACCATATATATCCTAAAGTTCTCAACTAAACCCCTTATTTCTGGTACTCATTAGAATTTTCACACAATGAGCACCAGGAATATATTGTATGGAGGAGAATTAGAACAGTGAGGCCTAAAAAATGAAAATCTGTAAAAGTTCTGTTAGGGTCACCTGACCCTACCTAAAAATATGCCCAACCCTACCATTTTTTTTAAGTCTGTAAAAAAAAAAATTGTTGCACTTCCTATTGTAGAGGTACGATGATGAAAAGTTTTTGTTTGTTTAGTTTGTTTACTTCAGCCATTGTTGGCCTACTTAGGAAATACTGACTTCCGGTTATACCATGGTAAAAGTTTAGACCCACGATATTAGGGGATATGACTTTAACACATTCCAACTGTAACCTTGTAACTTGACAATCAATCAAGGGTCATGTTTGAGGAGGCAGTTCGGTTTTAGTTGATTCTACCCAGGAATATTACATGTCTATAATGGGAGAAAAAAAACACCTACCAACTCTAATTTATCCTGGAGAGCATGTTACCCTAACAACACAATTTCTGTTTTAGGCCTAAGCAAAAGCTGTACTTCTCCTACTTGGGGCTCTGCATGCCCAGTTATAATTATTTTATTTCATTGTTTTAACTGCGATTTCACAAATGAGTCTTTTTTTCTTTCTGCTTTCAAAGTTATGGTCAACTGTATTACCAAATACATGTAGATTAATATACACATAAAGACTTGTGTTGAGGTCAATGTACTCTTTCATGGACCCGGGTAATGTTATACTGACCGAGGACGCAGTCCAAGGAGAGGACACAAGCATCAGTATTATTTTCTTGGTGCTTCTTGAGTCAATATCGCTTTATATTAACTCACACGTGGCCAACGCTCGACCAATAAAAATGCTTTAAATTCAAAGGGTATGCAATACTATTTTTTAATATAATTTTGCATAGAACAATATGTAGATAAATTTCTTTGAGTCTCTCAACACTAACAACAGGGTCACCTACGTTTGTTATTCTTAGGTACAGACCTCACACTTGGCATGCCTCTCTCAAATGACTGCATTGACATTTACAATTGACCAAGATTGCATATCTTGCAAGCTTTAATTGACAATGCGCTGAAGTGCGGAGTCTACTGTGATCACATTTGCTCATTGGCCACTGGAGAGTCATGTGACCAAGACTTTAACCGATAGGATCTAAGCAGTTATCAGAAATAAAGTTCAACATCAAGCAGTTATCTAAAAGAAATGTCTTAAAAATCCAATGTCACATCAAAAACTGGCATGATTGTCACAATAAAAAACTGCCTTCAAATAATGATTGTCAAATATGTTAAATTTCAACTATATTCTGCTTATGTACAATTAAACCTTATTCCTATACATTTATGTTTCATTTTATTTTTGCCATATTTCTCTTACTGATACAATACATACTTTTGTGTCGTCTTTGATGCTTGGCATCAATGTTCTCCTTGTCACTGCTGTTGCAGCAGCCATTATCTGAGTGCATGGTCGATGATTATCTTATCTATAACAGCAATCTTCATAGCAATCCATCTGTCACATCAACAACAATGCTATTGTTAACTCAACTTCGAGGTGAGTCATTTGCATGATATGACAAGGGATTTCTCTCATAACCTGCTGCTCAGGATGACATGAAGTTAAAGCCATACTCACTCCAGTAAAATAATTTAATCAGTTCAAGACAACAAGCTTTTGGCACAGAATACTGGTCAAAAGAATAGCAAAACTGATCCCTTCTTAGGTGATTGGGATTGGGATTAGCCGGCATTTTTGCCGATACTGCTCAGCGACATTTCTTTCTTAGGTGCATTTGCGCAACTGGAATTCAAATAAACTGGTAAGTGTTGATTGAACCCTGTCAAAATCAACTTACATAAACAAGATGTTTATGTGACTATAAAATGTGAGGGATGGGATTGGGATTAGCGGGCATTTTTGAGGATACAGTGCAGCGACATTTCTATCATTATAGCACAGGGGCAATAATGAGGTGCCCAGGGACTGAACCCTGCCGGTCCATTATACTGACACCGACGAGTCAGTCGTAATGCTGTCCCCTTAGCCCCGAGCGTTTGGAGGGAAGTCACTACTACGAACTTTAAAGTCTTTGGTTTGACCAGGCCAAGGTTAGAACCCACGACCTCCCGATCCACAAGCCAATGCTCTACCACCTGAGCTATTGCGGCCAGAACTATAAAAAGTAATCCAAAATAAACCGCTTTTAACTTACAACAATTATCTAGAGCTCATGGCAATACAGCATGATAAGTAAAGTGCTATATTACAGCATAAGGTAACAGTTTACAGCTAAGGCTAAGTCAAAAATTTAAACCTATATTTGATATTTTCAAACAATTGTACATCATTTTGGTGATTTTCATTAATAGCACTTGTATATGATCTTGAATTTGGTGATTTTCATTCATACTTTCGTACTTGTGTATGATTTTGAAATTGTACCTATTTTTTTAAATTTTCATTTAAAGAGTTTAAAGTATTTCTAATACATGTATGTTTCATCGTTTAGTAGTGAATTCCCAGTCAAACCAGTCAACAAATAAACGCAAAGTAGTGCAGATTCTATTTAAGATAAGACAGATAATTGTGATTGCTTCACAAAGCTGTAAAATGGCAAATGCATGAATGAATGGGTTAAACATTACTTTGGGCAAGATCATTCTTCACCACATGACTTAGTGACCACAAGAAGATATGGATTGATTCCACACTGCCCTACCAACACTAAGATCAGGGCCTCCGGTTTAAAAGTTGAGCCTGAGTGTGATACCATCCATCCTCAAGAAGCTGATTGGCCATACTTTTATTTTCAATTAAAAATTTAGCCAATCAAAATCCTTGAGGATGATCTCAGACTCCAGCTTAGAGTTTTATAATCATTTCAATAAAAATCCTTAAGCAACAAAACTGCTTGAATGTAATGCATCAACTGACTGTCATAATTATACTTATAGCTGTTACATAATAGTGTAGTAGCAAGAACGAACGAACGTTTCAGGATGTTTCTCATTGACCTTCAAGTATCTCTATTTGCTGACTTTTGTTTTAATATGGCTGGTGAATGAATCACCTATTTATACACAGATCTGTAATATAATCCTCATACACCCAATGTCACTACAGCATGATGGAAACTTTGAATATTGTTATTACAATGCTTAAAAACAGCACAGAAGTTCAGATAGTGAACTCAGACGCTCATTGCAAATGGACTGATTGACTCACTGCCAGAAAGCAACTTTCAGGGCTTCTAGCATCAACACAAACATCACTGTCAACTAGCATTTCATACATAATTATGTTGTTTGAAGTTATCAAGAAAATAGCACAGATCCAGATCAGCCTGTCGCCCAACTAGGAGCTGTCGTAAGTGATCAGGATCCACACTACTGTCTCTCATGTCCCATTAAGCATGACTAATTACCTACATGCACAAAGTTGGTAGCAAACAATTAACAATTAAATGTATTAATTAAAATGTAGAGGGTGCAAGTTCCAGCGCTTCAGATTTGTAAGAACGCTTTTATGGAAAATTATTCAATTGTTTGTTTGTTTCTTTGTTTATCGGGTTTATCGTCCTGCCAACAGTATTTCAGTTATCTTGAGACAGTGTCCACTTGAAGCAGATATAGTGCTCCCTTCACAGTGTATAACATGCCGTGAACACCTGGCATAATACCACACCCATATTATCCTAACTCCAACCCAACTGGTTGTGGATATTAATAACAATACCTTAATGGGGAAACTAAAAAGAGATAACTGAGTAAATGACATTAACTGACCACCAGCCTTTACTGTAGTTTTTGGACATTGATCTCGACTACTCACGGTCAGTCGTCATGCCTAAGAAGAAGCAATGTATGTACAGAAACAAATATGTATGTCAAATGAGACTAGAGGCATCAACTGTGTCCATGCCTCAAATATTAACATTAATACTCTAATATGCTTAAATAAGAAGTGATTATATTGTGTAATGCAGATATACATGAAATGCGGATTCATGAATGACCAATGCTGCACAGGAACATAAGTCAGTGACTCAGAGAGGGTCAAAACGGGAAGCGAACTATTACTTAACTAGTATGACGGTTCCACTGACTATACTTTATTTACTAAACCTGAGATATTTGCGATTTATGTCCAAAGCAACTACATCACTTTAAAGCTGATTAAATTTTCATTCTATCTGTGTAATTTTTTTGCTCACTTGTAAGTATTTAAAGATTTTGTATTATAACTTGGAAGACGAGAACATGTCTAAAATTAACATTATTTCCTAGCTATGATGATGTCACCTTTTTTGGACAAAGATAAGGCTAGCAGAGTACATTTCCCGCAAAATCATTTAATTCTTCTTCAAATGCACTCCAGACACTCATGAGAATCGTCTCATTAAGACAATGGGGTACATTGGTGAAATGGAAATTGTCTCCCTTGTTAATTAATATCAGAGGTATTCCAAACAGTAGGTAGGTCCTTTTAGTTGGAATTTTTGGACTTTATCACCTCTTCTTTTGTAGATATTGCAATTACAAAGAGTGGAAGCTCTTACTTTTGCATAAATATAAGCTTAGAATTCATTTCAATACTTATAGAAATGTTATTTAAAAAAGAAAATGGAAGAGTTTGTTGATGAGTGTTAACCTAGGTATCACAAGAAAGGCAGAAAATTCAACATACACTACATAGAACACAAGCATAAAAACCGAGTAAAATAAATGAAAGGACCTACTTGCAGTGAGGGATTATTCAGGGGAGACTATTCATCAAATGATCGAGTGCCCAAACTATTGCATTCAGAGAATTATTTAATATATGGCAACACTTAAATCATTTTTTTACAGTTCTCCACTGGCTTGCTGCTTAGTCCTTTTATCTGTGGCTTTATATCTAGATTTACATTTTTTTTCTTTTCATAAACTTTCCCGACATTATTTACTTTCACTTTTACTCCCCATGTATACACACATAGGTTTAGATGTGTCAATCAATTTGTGCACAAAGACAATGTCAGAAGCATATCTGGGCTGTTTTTTTAAGTAATGCACAGTTACTAGAGCGGTCCAGGGCCATGCCCCCCATACTCCCTCCCACCCTGCTAAAAAAATTCTGCTACATTAGCTCAGGTGCATTTTAGGCCTTTTTTGCCCTAAAAGTGAGGAGAAAAAAGGAAAATAAGATGTTTTGATTGGTATCAACTAAAACTACAGAAACAAAATATATAATGGCTAACCCAGGTAAGGCAACGACTTTCCTTTTGATACTTTTAGATTTTTGATTTTTCAAACAGAAGTTACACATGTGCGTAAAGTGTGTAATGGCGGAGACGTGCCTGAACTTTAGAATAAATCTTGACCACACAGAGGATCCCCTAGGAACTCTTTCTCCTGCCAATCTACCCAAACCCTTATGTCATGTGACATTATATAAATTAGGCAATACAAAACCTCAGAAATTTGCTATTTGCTTACAAAGCACATACGAAGGATAAAGTGTCTGCAGCATATCGTGCATATCCCGATCAGACAGCTGTCTGCAGGGAGTTTACAGGACTAGATCTACACTACTACCTATAACAAGAGCTTGTTGAACTGGATCTATTCTACTTGCTTATGCCTCCTCAATTTGTGCTTTGCAAGTTAAGAGTTAATCATTCATGCTTGGGAGAACCTGAAACTCTGGAGACCGAATGAAGCTGTTTTCCCCAGCTACCAACTGGCTTACTATATCACAGTGTCCATAATCAATATATGGCCAGTATGGGCAACTTACACATTGCAGGCAGAGGTACCAAGACTAAAGATCTTGATTCAACCTAATTGTGACTTTTTAAGAGAATCGTGATCAAAATGTGTTAACTGTGTGTACATGTACTTAGATGTCAATAAGTCTGAATAAATCTTGTTCTCTTCTGACACTTTGAGTTTCTTGTTATACTGGCTATAATTTCCTTTGCTACATGTGGTGGAGATGATGCCTGTGAACACAAATATTGATGTAAATGTAAAAATATTCCACATGATTTAAATGTAATATTTTTATTGGTTTGACAGTTTAATACATTAATTTACAAATAACAGAGCAGGTTTTGTGACAATTTCCCAGTAGAACCAGTACAATATGCCAGGCTAGTCAACAATGAACACATCCAAGCTGGAAAAGGCTTAAATCAGTGACAGCCCAAGGTCGGTGATATCTTGATGATAAAGCTATGTTAACCCCCAGGTATGGAGCTTTGTCTGACTTTCAGAATCTGTATTGGTCATAACACCACTTTATAACTGTAAAGTTTGTATTAAGTGTTCTTCAGATTTGTATTATGACATTGATTTATTTAATTGCTACAAAAATTGCAATTGCCAAGTTCCTATACATTGATGGAACTTCACCACTACAAGACATTTACACTACAAGTCGGGAGAGAGTTTGTCTAACTTTAAACACAAGTTATTCTATTTGCCCAAGAAAATATACAGGAGAGGTTTTTTATCTGGCTGAAAAATATGCACAGAAGAGATTTTGTGTCCAAGAGGATTTTATTTGTCCTATACTCAACCAAAGCATATGACTGGGGTCCAATCTGTAGTTATAAACAGAGTAATACCCCCCCCACAGCATGGCAATTATGTTATTGCGACAATCAATAAAGTTTTACAGTTCTGTTCAGCTCACACAAGTGGGTTGCAATAAAATGCTTCTCTGCAGTTATTTAGCTGTCTTTTTTGTTCTCAAGTTGAGAGATTTTATGTAGATTCAATTAAGTAACATGAAGCTTTGCAATTCTGTGTACCAATGATATCATCAATGAATAGACTTAAGAAACCCTTACAAGCATGTTTGTTTGCTTGTTTCTTTATTTAGTTTAAAGTCCCACCATCAATAATTCAGTTATCTGGAGACGGTGTCCCCTTGAAGTAGATATAGTGCTGCATTCACTGTGTATAGCATGCGGTGAACCCCTGGCATGATACCACACCAAGTCACATTATCCTGACACTGGGCCAACCAGTTGTGGAACTACCCTTATTTTTGCTTAAGAGTAATTAGCAAGGGAGCTTTGCCACTACCATTTTTAACGACTTTGGTATGTGACCCGGGATTGAAACCCAGGGCCTTCCATACCTGGAGCTGGCAAACTATGAAGTAAAGAGAAGAAATTGACATGGGATCCATGGTATGGCAAACACTCCTTTCAGTGTATGTCTGTACAGAAGTACATTTTGAAGTAATGTAAATAATATAGACAATCATAATGAGACACAACAAAGGGATGGACAGACGGATGGTCAGGCGGATGGATGGATAGTTTGATGGATGGATGGATGGATGGATGGATGGATGGACAGACAGTGTAACTGCTATATGCCTATCCATTTTGTATGTGTTTGGGACTTGGTAGGGGTGGGGGTCATACAAATGTTATAAAGAAGCTAATTAAAGTGTCATGCATCACTCTTTATATCAACACAGATTCAAATAAACAGGAAATGAAAGTCACGGAAGTTAAGAGAACAGTAGGAATTTAAACATCTTGAGAGTTTTTTTTTATTTCTTGATATTAAACAATAGAGAAAAGCTACTATGCACTTTCAGAATGTATAAATTGTTTTGTTTTTAGATATATATCTCACTCAAATATATCCCACAGTCCCATTTATATGATCATTATAGCGACATTCATCTGGTGGAGGAAGATTCCACACAAATGTCTGGGTAGAATCACCAACACACTACAGGTCAGCTGAAGACCTTCCCACATTAAGTTCTCCACCCCTTCAGGACTCCCAACCCAACACATATAGTGAGAGGTTAGCAGTCGGATTAAAAGTAACTATATAGAGAGATATACCATAAGAACCCCAAAAGACCTGTGTAACTTTACATCAGGTTTTTTCCTTTTCTGAAAGGAAGAAATCATGCTACTTTCCCAAAAATTATAGGGCATGGGCCCCTTTCCCTAGCAGTCATATCATTTGGAACATTCATTGAAGACTAAGCAATTATCAATGAATCAATGTTCTATAAGATAATGTTAATTTAATTGTTGAAACTGTACTGATTGACAAAATTTGGTAAGTTAGAACACAGATTTAGGGATGGGATAGAATATGCCGGCACTTTTGCCCAAACTGTGCAGTGACATTTCTATCATTATAGCACAGGGGCTCTTATGAGGTACCCAAGTACTGAACCCGGCCGGTCCATAATACTGACACCGATGAATCAGACGTAATGCTGTCCCCTTAGCACCAAACGTTAGGAGGGAAGCCACTACTACCAACTTTAAAGCTGGGGTTTGAACCCGCGACCTCCCGTTCCGCAAGCAGACGCTCTACCACTTGAGCTAACGTGGCCTGTGAACATAGGTTTATGTTTATCATATTAAATGAACGCATTATAACTTAATCATAAGCATTTTTTAATCACCTATAATAATTTTAACCATCTTTTTTCATACACATAAGACCCAAGAGCATAGAGATAAGAGTGGCTGATCTGGATATACACTATTTGCCTTAAGCTAACCTTTTTGAATATATTCATGCTTAACATGCTCAAAAGTTAATACATATTATATTTGAATTAGCTAGAGATAGGCGGATATCTAACTATAAGTTCCACAATATTAGCCACTTTACAAGTCACCAATACACAACTTGTGTAACATGGTCTGGTCTTTCAATACACAAACTGACCTACATAAAATCATTATGTTTATAACAGCATGCAATGTATTTATAACTAGTTTAACATGATAAAAGTTAAGATATTTAACTAGGCCAAATGTATTTTGTACAACAGGTATATTTACTAGTTGTAAACTAGGTTATAATGATGTAAAAAAAGGTGCACAAATAACAAACAAATAAAACAAAACACTCTCACACATGCTGAATGATAGACTGACATGGTACTTTGGTTGAAAGCCAACTTCTGAGTTTTATCCACACCTGGCAGTTCATCACACATATGATAATCTTAATGTGAAAACAGTTCTCATAATGTCATAATAGTGGACAATTTATATTAACCCTTTTATCGCTGCAAACACCATTAAGGAGTATATTTTTCTGTAAATATGATGCCTGGTGTTCCTAGCAAGAAGATTTCATGTTGTTGTTTTTTATTTTTTAAATACACTTGCAGCTAACAATTATGATCATTATAGAGATGTCCAGCTACCTGGCAGTGGAAGACTCCATACAAATGTCTGGGAAGAACCACCAGCTCACCGCAAGTCAGCTGGAAGCCATTCCCACATTAAGTCTGTAGCCCTGACCGGGACTTGAACCCATGCGCTGAGAGGCTAAGCAGTCAGAGATGTTTCAAATTTGCGACTCTACCAGCAAGAAGAGGGTCCATTAAATACCCATCTGTCGGAAGAATCAGTTGATGATGCAGAGTGTGACTACATAGATAATGAGATTTATGTCCTCTTTACTACGTCTTTATAGTTCCTTGTGTACCTTTGCACCTAGTTAAAGCAGGTCTTTATATCACACACACTTCATATCGATTGACACATGTATGTATCGGCTAGACGAGTCTCAAAATGAAACATATTCATGTTCATTCATTCTTATCAGTTCATGTCATGCCAATTAATTCAAAGAATCAGACATATTTCAAAATGACAGGTCTTATTTACAACACAATTAAATGTAGGACAGAACAAGAATGGAGACATAAAATTCTGACATGCTACTGTAACACTCAATTACTTCCACTAAATCTAAGGTCACCTGACAGGGAGGGAATGCTACATAAGCCTACATATATATATATCTGCTGACATTCCATTGCAGTGTATGATAAACTGCAGTACATGTGGTCATTCCAGATCAATACACATCCTGGCTTACTGGGACCATACATCAGACATCAGACCTTGTGCAGTACACTCAAGCTATTGTTCAAGTTATATGGCCAGTAATCAGAGGTAATTGAACCGGATGTCTTGAGGTAGCTGGCCCACAATTGTGTGTGTCTGTGTGAATGTGATTTGTATATTGGAAGCATCTGCCAGGCTGGTTTAGGCATTAACTATGGATGTGTGGGTCTTGGGTTCAATGCTTATAATCAATAAAGCTGTGAGACAGCTATGCCTTATGGAATCATACTACTGATTTGAAAGATCTAAACACTCATTTATTACAATTAAACATTTTTAATATTTCTTCAAGATATGCAAATAATTAGTTCCTCCAAGTGACCAGTTTATTACTGATCCTGTACAAGTTAACCCATCTAAATCCATATTACAGAGGGACATTGTTCTACTAATGTTATTGATAACCGATTATTGTCCTCATTGTTCTGTAGCTTACAAATTAGCTTCTTTTTGGCCAATGGTTTCTTTGTTGTTCACTTTCATTTTTTGACAAAATTTAATGTGATACATGATTGGGAATGCAATGCCTGTGCTGATTGGTTGAAATGAGCACAAATATTATTCATTTATAAATATCTCAGCCACTAAGAGACACTGAAACATAACTGCCATTTTTGGCAGCGCACTGGGTTAAAGTAGGTTATATGTTAAAACAGACACAGACAGAAATGTTAATTTATTGTACCCTTTCAGACAGCGAGCATCCAATTGGTGTATTACCTGGAGTTTTTTTTAAATATAAAGTGTTTCCTCTTAAATTTTCAACTGAGGAAGGGTGTTGTCTTGACTTTAAGGAGAAAAAATCTTGGGACTGAGAGAACTTTCTAAATACTGGCAATAAAATAAAACTCAAGAGCACAGTACTGTCATGATGGTATAATAATAGTTACACAAATCCTGCAGTCCTCCTAACTGACTAATTAATCATAATAAGTAGGGATATAATAATACATAAGTCTACTAATTTAATAAACAATAGAGAATAAAAAGCCTTAATAAAAGATAAATCAATGTCTCCTTATTATATGTAAGGATAGTTATAAACTTAATCAAATCAGGGTAAAATCAACAATTACTAAGAAGATAAATCGAAAAAAGACTGATACTTTATTTTTAATATGCCCTTGAAAAGAAGTTTTCCTGAATTATATAGAATAAAAAAAAATTAAACAGTTTATCTTACACAAACTTATCATTCATTTTAATGACATGCTGTCAACAATGCCTACTTAAAAAAGATGACAGATATTGTTTTAATGGTTGTAACTGGAAATCATTTATTTGCTTTTATTTGCAAGTATGCCAAGGAGCTTATATCTACATCTTGAAAATTAAAAGTGGTGCCTGCAGTTATGCTATACCTTAACAAAGCTATAGCAATTTGTTAACTGAACCACCCACATCTGTGGAAATAAAAAAAAAATGTCAGAATTGTGGGAAAAATAAAACATGTTGCCAAACGGTTGAAACTTTGAAAGACACACATACGCGCTAGTAAGCACACTAGTAAATGATATACACTTTTATATTCTATGTCAGCTTTGACATTTATATCCATGTTATTTCACAAATACAGTGTTCAACACTCACTGTTTGAGTGAAGTTGTTTATGCCAAATGTGCAGTCATCCGTTAAAAAAAGATGAGAGACAGACATAGGTTGGCTTTTCTAGCTTAACAAAGATATGTGTCCTTAATAACAGGATGGTTTATTTTAAAGAAGATCGAGAATAAGAGATACGGATACTATGCACCATGAAATGGTTCCAATACCAAGTAGGCCGACCCCCGTCGGTGCCCCGAGAGTATCTTTCTGTTGGCAGTGACAAGCTACTCAGTTAAAATGCCGAAATTTGATATAAATTAGGGATCATAAAAAGAAATGCAATGAAAATGTAGCTTACGTTCTTTTTCGTGATCGTATCCAATAATAATGAAATAGTCAGCCAACCGCGACATGTCAAATAATCCAAATCAATGAACAACACTGCTTTCACTACGTCGTCGCCATATTTGATAGCGGCACATTACTCACATTTCCGGAATTTTTCATATAGAAGGGACGTAACTCTTACGTGTTGGATGATCGTGAGCAACAACATTGCATTTTGTTTCGGTTCGTTTGTTTCGTGGGATAATTTAAGAAGAATAAGGGTAGATTAAGAAAATTTTAATAGCTTTCAAAAGAACATACTCAAGTCAGTAAGGCATACGCATATTACAATATTCAAATCATCTTCATATGAAAATAGTCAGACATCCAAGGGAAGCAACTGTAAAAGTAAGATGCTACCAGCATGAGGTGTTGTTTCCCATGTAGGACGTACGAGCTCTTGCCGAAACGAAATGCAAGATACTTTAATTATGCGCGATCATCGCTTCCCGCTGAAGTTGCTAGTTGCGGAAGATAATGTCGATTTATCGTGGTGGTGGTGCTTCTGCTGCGTCAACGGTCAACAGAACTATAGATGTAGATCTATGAGTCTTTTTACAACCTCCCACTAGCGCAGTTGAGTAAACTAAGCAGGCTAGCTTTCCTCTTCTGCCGACTCATTTGACTCATTTTCTTCCTCTGACGGAAGAGGATTTCTAGCGGATGTTCTCTCTGGAACAGCGAGCGAATCTTGTCCTGTACTGTTCTCTTACTCATTCTCGAGTCACTCAGATCGGGCGATATTCTGACCGACTTGGTCAACATTTTACTGTTGCCATTGTCCGTAAGTGCAATGCGATGTATATCATGTTTAATACCGCTTCTTGGTTTTTGTATTTGAATGGCTGTCGAAGTCGATCTGGAATTTGTCTTCTTTTGCTCTTTGTTGGAAAAGTGACCCGTAGTTTGCAGACTTTTCCCGAAATGTATTGGTCTTTTTACAAAAGCAGTTCTGACTTGATTGAGTTTTACTGAATTTGTTACGTCCACAGTTTCGGCAGTTTGTTCAATATTAGCATCAATCACAAACTGTTCATCGGTTCTTTCTTTGGAGGAATATTCGAAGCATTTCCTTCCATCAGAATAATACGATTCGCTTTCTTCATCAAACTGGACAGATTTTTCGGATTTTAAACAGAAAGAAGGGTTGTTTCTAAATTTTATTTCAGTAAAGTAGCCCGACTCGTCGACATCTGGAAGGTCGACTGAACCAAAACCTTTATTACCATCAGTACAAACGGATGCGTTTGTTTTATCACTATCGATTGATGGTTTCCCATCAAACTGTTCCCCGATAGAAGCAGGGTTTGATTTAAACGCGCCCTTGGCCCCGACGGTAACTTGTTCAGCGGTGTCTTCGGGGCACCCATCAGAGTGATCTAGGGAGGAAAGTGCGGAATAAAACGAAGTAATTCTTGAGAAATAAATGGCGTCATGTTCGCCATGATCGATATCGTCATAAAGGAAATCCGTGTTATCATCTTCCAGCTGGATAGTTTGCATGGATTCGAGCTTTATGCTGGAAGCAGAATGTACAGGTCCCAGATTGTCCAAATCATTTGTCTGGCCCGCTCCATCCACGTCATTGGTTATGTATTGCACTTCTTTAGCTACTGTGTCTGAATCTGTACAACTGAGAAGTGTTGCGTCATTACTGTGATCGCCACCTTGTTTACAACCACTTTCTGACGCGTATACAACCTCCAGCGGCTCAATGGTCGAAGTATCCAGATCGTCTCCATTCTGTTCGCCGGTCGCAAAGGTGTCAGGGAAGTGACGGGAGAATATCCGAATGTAAGAGCAGAGACTGGAACCACTGATACGGCGGACAAACGAGAAATCAAACATTCCCTGAATCAGAGAGAAATAGGCAGTATAAAAATGTGATGCAAAGAGAATACTGTAATTTTATCAATACCCAAGCTTCGTTTAGTACAAATTGCTTAAAAGATCACGCCTTTGCTGAGGTGTGATACTTACATACAAAAAAATCTTATATAATTTGTTGCATTCTAATAAAGGCAAAGTCTGTTTTTTGTTTTGTTTTTAAAATAATTCGCAGCGACACAATGATCTTACATAGAAGGTCATACACAAATTTCTGGGTAGAACCACACGCGGGTCAAAAACCATAAACACGAGCATTTGTATGGGTCATTGCATAAATTTAATCATCGTATTGTAGTTAATGTTTAACTATAACAATATAAAGCAAATCTTGTTAATTACCATTAGTGTGTAGATTTTGTCGGAGAAATTGAACACGTTGAGGATAAGTTATTTGTAAAACCAACCTTATTGCTACGTTTCCTGTGGTGTTCCATTACATGTTGGCCCGTGGATAGTTCTAGTCCTCAGTTCCAGAACACTACTCACAATCCATCTAAAGGTCACATTCCAAATAAGAAATAATTGCCGGAACTGTTTTAACCAATAAATTTTACACGACCTCTATATTCGAATTGTTTTCACTCGGAGGCAGAAGACAAGACTGACATTCCCTAGCCCACCTTGAGGTTTTATGTCCCCATCTCTTCTCTGTCAGACAGACAGATTGAGTAAAAATCTTGAACCGATTGAGTAAAGATCTTGAACGAATGGAGTAAAGTTGTAAATTTGACAAGACAATGTCAATAGATCAACTACTGATTGGTCCGTTAATTGGATAATACCTGTGTCGAGAAAGTGTTTATTGCGTTTTATTGTGATTGACAGCTCATTAACACCCAATAATGGGAGTGAGGTGATTATACCTAGGAATCGTGAGATAATCTATACATTAGGCCGCGACTTTTGGTTTGTAGTCTATGTTTTCTTTTATATTAATGCTTGTCTTTTTGGTGTGTTTTTTTTTTTATTCATTTATCGGGATCATTGCTACTTGAGAACTTGGCAATTAGATTTTTTTTCCCCATTTTATCGTTTGGTAACTGAATGTTTATAAACGGGGTGTTTTAATTAATTGTGCCTTGTATGCTGGTGCTAGAATACTTCTGTTTATTTTGTTAATAATTCGTTTGTTTACGTTAAACATGTAAATGTGAATCAGTAAGTGTTAACGTGTTATAAATAGTCACAGACTTAGAGTATACACATATGTAGATAATGTTATAGAACTTTTATGCCTTTTGATGATTTGATGTTTGAAAATGTGTATGTCTGTACCTTACATGTTGTGAAATTAAATAAACAATTTTAAAAGATTTATTAGAAATGTAACTTGACACTTGGGTATAAGATAGTTTACATTTATTGTAATGTCGAGTTGATTTATTAGGTTTGTATACATTTCGAAGCCCATGTCGATATTACTTGCGAAGCTATGTTTTGTTGTAGTCTGCTCATAGCAGTGTTTAAATAAAATTAAAAGGCATAAATTTAATATCTTTGAAAAAAATGATTACAAGATGTGTGTGTGTGTGTGACTTGACAATTTTAGAAGAAAAAACACTCTGATTTATCTTCATCCCCCAATATGGTTCAATCCCATATTGAAGTACAACATATGTCATTATTATAATATTTTATGCTTTCCTTTTCTTTGTGCAATGTCTCGTCTTTGTGTTTTTGACCCTTTACAATTAACTGGAATGTGTTTTACCTTTGTTCTTTTTTTTCAAATTTATCTTAATAATTTAATATATATGTTGTTATATTCATGGGACCATGTCTTACTCAAAATAGATCATTTCTGACAAATTTACCAAAAGTTGTATTAAAGCGGTGTATTTAAAAACCAAAACCAATAAATCTTTTTCTTTTTTTACCAAAGCGACAAATATTAAAGTTTAGGGCTTAAATGAACGTGTAAGTTTATAAAACCCAATTGTTTCCAATGAGGGCTTACGTCTTCTAAAGATGGACACCATATATCAGTCCAACGACCTATCTTCAAACATAGCATGGAACATTAGAGGTGGTATCCGCAAGTTTGCCTATATTAAATGCATGTATCTTACAACTGTTTGGGAGAATTTTTGCATAATTTCTGCATCAACTCATACTTTAGTTTACGTAAATGAGATATTGAATACAACCTATATTGTAAGCCTGTACAAATTGCGAAAGAATCAGTCTAAAAGTTCATTCTTTCCATATCTATAAACCTACACTATAGAATTAATGAACAGTCAAGGCGTTATATATCTATAATGTAATCTATAAAAGTCTGAACTTACACTTATGTGTAAGTTTATGCACAAATTCCCCGGAACAAGGACAAGATTTTACATGAATTAGATAGAGATAAACTGTCGGATACCACCTTTAAACAGTCATAGAATCATTAGATTAACAAATACCAAATCTGACAATGTGAAATGCGTATTTCGTAGTTTCTTGTAAAACAACAGTCAGGTTTTATAAAATTGGCAATTTTTATTTATTTAGTTAAAAAACGCAAAACTTGGCTGAACCAAAATGTATAATAGATTAATCACTTTTAATTTTTCGAGATAAGTACACTCATCTAAGCGTTAATCTTAAGTTTGTCAGGATTAAGATAGAACTCATCACGTACTATCTTGTATATTGCATACTACATTGTTTTTACATTAAAAGTGATAATTTACACAGAGTGATCACTATAGGCTATGAAAGTAGTCTATAAATGGTAATGCAACTGTAAATATCATATTGTCTGGATTACATATGTACGTTTGCTCTTTTCACTTTTTATTTTGCCATATTTTCAATGAGTACGCATTGTACATGTAAATATCATTTTCCTTCTTTCTCTCTGTTTATTTACTTACTTTTATTATTATTTTGCATTGTTTCCATTGATCTTTGTAAATCTTCAATATTGGAGGAAATAAAGATATATATATATATATATATATATACAACCCAGGCCCGGAATTACCGAGGCGGGGGGGGGGGAGGCCCCCCCCCCCCCCCCCCCCCCGCAGTCGGCCCGGTCATATAATTTTTATCTCAGACTGTCAAAGACGTAGTGCCCGAGCAGTAATTAAGGCCACTCGGCCCCCTGCTGCTGGAACCCCTGACCATAAGACCATAAGTGAATTTGTTGTCCTTCATAATATCGTGTTATGCTTAAAAATCAAAAGCGTCGCGACGACTTTAAACTATCTTTATCTCAAAAGCCTAGCAAAGCTACGAACTGCGCATGCGGTAATATACGTCATGTTTATTAAACTACATATGAAGAGCGGTTCATTTACCACTTCAGAACAGGTTTCAATTGTATTTCAATTTTAGCAAATACATAGAGAGGCCTCTATTCCTTTAATGATACCTATGTCAAGTTACAGTCTTGTACAACATTGACATTACTGTTAACATTAAAAAAAAAAAAAAAAAACACACAAAAAGAAACCATTGACATTTTGAAAGTTTTATTGCAAATCACACACGTTAACAAGGGAAACTTCGTGAGTTCAAAAATATTTGTGGGTAAATGCACCTGGATAATAGTAATATAAAATAATATTAAAAGTTTAAAGTGATATCAAATCATTCACCTGTTTCATATTCATGAAACGATAGCCTGCATGTGGGCTTTTGGAAAATAGTACAGTTTTGTTTCAAATTATTATTTGTTCTATGGTAATTCTACTACAATTTAAAAAATCTCGAATCACTGACAAGACAACATGGCAACAAAAACATATAATCTAAGGGAAGTAACTATGGATAAGTTATATTTATACTAGATGCTGGAGTTGTCTCCCATGTAAGTGTCTAGTTCTTGCCGAAACGAAATGCAAGACATTGTGTGCACTACCACAGCATCCGCTCCAAGAACATATATTTATATAGCTTGATGATGATGTTTGTGTAGTGGATGGTTATGAAGAGTTCCAAGTCCCAGAGACACATGCTTGTGTGTGCCTCTTTTACAACCGACCACTAGCACAATTCAGCAAACTAAGCAGGCTAGGTTTCCTTTTCCGCCGATTCATTTGACTCACTTTCTTCCTCTGACGGAAGAGGACTTCTAGCGGATGTTCTCTCTGGAACAGCGAGCGAATCTTGTCCTGTATGGATCTCTCGCTCATTCTCGAGTCACTCAGATCGGACGATATTCTGACCGACTTGGTACAACATTTTACTGTTGCCATTATCAGCAATTAAATCATGGTGTATATCATTTTTAATACCACTTCTCGGTTTTCGTATTGGAATGGCTGTCGAAGTCGATCTGGAATCTGCCTTCCTTTGCTGTACTGTTGGAAAAATTATTCTTAGTTTGTAGACTTTTCCCGAAATGTATTACTCTATCTGCAAAAGCATTCCTGAGTTTCGTTGAATTTGTTACGTCCACAGTTTCTGCAGTTTGTTCAGTATTAGCATCAGTCACAAACAGTTTATCGGTTCTCTCTTTGGAGGGATTTTCGGATTTCAAACAGAAAGAAGGGGTGGTCGTAAAGTTTGTTTCAGTAAAGTAGCCCGATTCGTCTACATCTGAAAGTTCGACTGAACCATAACCTTTATTGCCATCAAGTACAAACGGATGCGTTTGTGTTATCACTATCTATTGATGGTTTTCCTTCAAATTGGATCTCCGATGGAGGCACGATGCGATTTAAACGTATCATTGACCCTGATGGTTGCCTGTTCTACGGTGTCTACCGGGAATACACCGGAGTAATCTAGGACGGAAAATGCAGAATAAAACGAAGTGATTCTTGAGAAATCGATGTCATGTTCACCATGATCGAAGTCGTCATCAAGGGCATCCGTGTTGTCAGCTTCGAGACTTGAAAGTTTCCATAGGTTCGTCGACGTCTGTGCAGAAATCGCAACTCCAGCGAACTTTCTTTGTTGAGTGTACACCGTTCTCCCTGAAGGCATTGCTCGCCTCGTCCACGCCCTTATGTAAGCCTTGTACACCTTGAGTCACCGTATCTGACTCGGCACAATTGATTTCCGATGTATAATCAGCGTCAAGCGGCTCAATTGTGGAATTATCCAGATCGTTTCTGTTCTGTTCGCCGGTGGCAAAGGTGTCAGGGAAGTGTCGGGAAAATATCCGAATGTACGAGCAGAGACTGGAACCACTGATACGGCGGACAAACGAGAAATCGAACCATGCCTGAAATAATGGAAAATACGGCGGTTAGAGGATGTGATTTTTAAAAATGTAAAGATAATTGATAATTATTGTTTAATAATGAATTAAAAGATGCATTTTCAATATGTCACTTAAACGCGTACTTAGCAACCCCAGTTAAATTAATGTGTGTGTATTATCCAATAAATATATATTTTTGATACCTCCTCTTTTTCCTATCTTGGTTATATATTTTCTCCTTTTTCATTTTTTTAAATACCATAATTATAAGCCCTTAAATGTTTAACACCATTTTTAATGTTATACAATATAACAATATATATATATTTAAGCTTGATTTGGATGTGTAGATAAGCATATTCCCGACGAA
This sequence comes from Sinonovacula constricta, assembly GCA_007844125.1. NCBI lineage: Eukaryota > Metazoa > Mollusca > Bivalvia > Cardiida > Solecurtidae > Sinonovacula > Sinonovacula constricta. Next base: position 49,643,872 of record CM017568.1, on the reverse strand, counting down.
ATCCGCATATTTTTTGTGGTCTTTAGGCCTGAAATGTAAGGAGGTAAAAAAAAGTCGATTGACCCATTTTCAACGTCTTTGAACCATTCAAGAGGGGTAAAAGACCTTTTTAAAATTAGGACTTAAAACCCTAGGTCCTAGAAAAAAATCTTAAAAATGGACGTCGAAATAAAAATATTTCTTCTATTTTTAGTTCGTTTCTGCTAGGGTCGCCTGGGCTTTCTGATTGTTTTGTTGTTGTTTTTTCTCTCCAATAGTAGCTTTTTGAAGAAAGTTATAAAACTTATTGATTATGAAAAAACTAGAGATGAAGTTTTATATTACCTAATTGAACTACCCCTTTTATAGTACGTTCAGTTCTTAATTTGAGATATAATTGTTAGTCGGAACTGTTTGTATTTCCTTTGTGTTTGTTATATATTCTCCTCAATGTACAATTATCTTAAATAATAAAATTCTGTTCTGGATTCTGTTATGAACAGGATGAATAAATGCATTGAGAAAATAAAGGTACGTGTATACGCACTCTTGATAAAGAATATTATATTTCTGGCAAAAGTGTTCTAACAATCTATTAATAGTTTTGCTTCAAGCGAATTAAAATGTGATCATCTAGTATAATTTAAATTCAATTAAAGTGTTCAAATCCTAACATTGCTTTCAGTTCGAATGTTTTATATGTGATAAAACAAGTATACGTAAGTTATGTTTAACTCTTAAATTAATTTTCAATTATTTACCAACCTGATTGCTGCATTTCTCAAGCTGTCCCATTACATCTTCACATGTGGGTAAAGGTCCTCGATTCTTTGACCCAAACGCTGTAAATGCACCGCTCCAGACAAAGAAGGGTCGCCTAAATTTTAACACTTTATTGAACCGAACAAAACCAATAAGATGCAAAGCACACACTCCGTTTATCTATGTTGTCTTCATTCATAGACAGAAATAATAAAATGATGTGCCCAGGTCCATCCGGCTATTTTATGTCATCATCTCCTCGCCACTCGATGGACAGATTGAGCAAAGATTGAGCCGAATGAGTAAACTTTAAGCACATAATTGTCTTATACTAGCCAAACTGTTAATTGGTCAGTTAATTGGATGCTACCTTTCTCGATGGTGTGAAATGCGTTTACCCTGCATGTAATTGCACAATCATCTTATCAACTTATTAACACCCAATTATGACAGTGAGTTGATTATAGCCAAATATATTGCGATGATCATTTGATTATGCCGCGTCGGAGAGTCTGTGATTTAATCTTGGTAATTGTATTTAATGAGACAATCAACAATCAACGTCGTGTTACTTGTGTATAATTTTAAAAGTATGTAGACTTTTATTACTATGGCAGCTTTACATACAAAATTGGTTTAATGCATAATTTATTTACTTTGGGTTGTAATAAGTGCTTAGTGAACTGTTGCTTAGTTACGCGTTTTAATGGTATTTTTTTGAACGCGCTTTTACTTGTATTATTATTCTGATATGATGAAAATAGAATTTGTAAACATTGCAACATGAAACAAATCGAATCACAGATAGCATTTTCTTATGTGTTGTCCCAAATATAATGACATTAGAATTAAATATTTAGGCCATGCACCTTGGCCGAATATAAATAAATGTATAAAAATCACGTCGCATACAAATGAATTTAAAGTGTTAAACTTGTCAAGATGCTTAATGCATGCTTTTGAAATTAGAACTAATTTTCCCAATACAGCTTATGTACATTGTGTTCAAATATAACTTTAATAATACCAGTCGCAAATTATTTATTATTAATTATCTGACGTTTTTTAGTGAAAGTCTAGTGATACCCTATCATTAATAACCGTTTCTATTGTCGTTTTTTCCTTTCTTTAATTTCTGTTCTTTGCCATATGTTTTATACTTGTAAATGCATATTTGCCATGATCTCTACTTTGTAAATAGCCAAAGACGTACATGTCGATTTGCCAATAAATTATGTATGTATGTTATTCTGATAAACACGTGGAAGAGTATTTCAATACTAACTGCGACGTCTGGTAAGTATATTTATTTTAATTGAATTTAACAGCGGGTAACAGTAATAAATTATGTAAGTTACAAATCGTGATTTTCGCTTTTGCCGCTCCATGTCACTCTGTATTGTTTGTAATAATACTAAAAATAATATCACATTTATACAACACCCTTTTCATAGACATTCATAACATTAACATTACTTTGACATACTAATTTTTTACGTATGCGCAACAAATAAAATAAAATAAAAATAACAATTTAAATATCTATATAGTCTAAAAGTTAAGGAACCCCAATAAACTAAAATATAAAAGAATATAATTAGTTATAAGACATTAATAATAATAATGATGATGATAATAATAATAATAATAATAATAATAATAATAATAATAATAATAATAATAATAATAATAATAATAACAACAACAAAAACAAATTAAATTATAAAAAGCGACAAAACGTAAGATATTAAATATCGAGCCCAATAAAATACACACAAGTATAACGTTTGCTATGTAATTACAACATAAACTAAATTAATGTTTGTAGCAAAAGGCTTAACGTTCATAAGTTTTCTTGGACAAGTAAGTTTTCAGTTGTTTCCTAAATTTGTCATTCTGTACTGTAAGCAATGAGTTGCACAATGCAATAAAATGTGTTGTATATTATCAATCTCACTTAAGTAAGATCTTACAAAAATAATATCTGATGACGGCCCGCAAATACCGTCTATAAACACGAATGGTTTTCCCCGTTTACTATTTTTATAACAGCCAATCATAGAGCGTAATGCATAATGCTTTCGGTAAGAGTCGCAAATCGGATGATGCAGTAGAAAAGTGTTTGACAAAATTAGGAATTCGCTCGTTAAAACCACTTCAGAACAAATTCTTCATTGCATTATGGACAAGAAGGACTGGACTGTATGTTAAAATAAATGGAATACCGCATACAATGCACCTGTCTTCAGCGACATAAGTCTTGCGTGGAGTGTCCATGTTTACATTTCTTTGTAAATGGGCGCAGCCATTGGGCAGTCCGATAACTCGGTTACTTCACTTGAATTCAAAGGGAGGCTACTCGTCACCGAGCCTCTGGGGACTAGGTAAAAAAAAAAGATGGCGGACACGGACAAAGAAATCAACGAAGCTTGATTTGTTCGGAACGCTTCGGATCATCATTTACTTTTGCGATTTTGTAGGCGACAATGTGATTGGTTGGGAAGGTTTTATTGACTCGTCGTCAGATCCTGATAGCGGAGCGGTTTTCAGGATATGATTTTAATCAGATTAGTAATTTTATATACGTATATAGAGACTTTGAAAAGTTATACAAGTCATACAATAAAATACCCAAACGTCATCTACCTCACCATAAATGTTACTGTTTCAGGATAACTTTAATTAAATGCCCATTATACAATTACTATTTTGCTAAATGTTAAAATAGCTAATATCATTGATAATGATAAGATAATACTGTTAGTAAATGTTTGGCCTAAATCTTAACCGAGCAATGTATCTACAAGTGTGGCCAGGAACAAACGCACGACTGTGGTCCTTTAAAGATGCATTGCATTTAATATTTTTTTGTGTTTTCTTTCCTTAAAACTCGAGATTTTGCTAAATTAAATGTTGAAAATAAAATCAAAAGCGTTTTAGCTCCAAGTCCACTAACTACAAATTGACAAGGCTGTAGAAGAAATGTACATCATGGTCTGACAGAGCCACTAATATAAATCCAGACTATGATGTATAATGACACATTTACGAAATAACTTTTTATTCAAGCATTCCTAGTTTAATGCAGTTATATAAGCAAATGCTTAAACAGACGTGGACTTTAAAAAATACTCACATAGATGAAGGTATTTACGTTGCGAAAAAAATGAATTGGTTGCCGTAGAATTCAGACAAAAAAGGCAGTTAAAAGCTAATTAGTTAAAATGAATTTATATCTTAAAGGTGGTATGCGACAGTTTGGGCCAAAAATATTTTCCTTAAACATCTTAATAAAATATTGTTACCTGAATAGATCTCTCTAAAAATGTTGTTTATTGATTATTAATTGGCAGTGACGTCATTCATTCAACCTGTTTGTGAATTCAGTATTAGTTCGAATTCTTCACCGATGTGTCGTACCCAAAGAACAATGGCAAGAACACCTACCTGTGGATACCGGATGTCGAGTTCGATTCTTAACAGGGGGCCAATAGTTTTTGCTTTTTAAATAAATACATGGCTTTTCTTCTTGTTTTTGTCTGTATTATCTGGGGTTTATGGAATTTAATTATTTTTATTGTTTTTTGCTGGTGGTGGCTGTTTTATGCGTTCATGCACTTGACTTAATTCGTTTCAAAATAGCTCGATAAGCAAGCTAATTGCACTACAGTCTGGCTTTTTGCATTCTACCAAACTTGCTTTATCTTCTGTTGGTTATTCTGGCAGTTGAAAGAAAACTTCAACAATAGCGTTTTATATTTTTTTTTACAAACCGTACACAGTGACAATCAAAACGTCGAGATTAAATTCATGTGTATAACTACAATACAATAAAAACAGTTGAAGTAATGTCGAACGTGTGTACAAACAGAAAATAAAGAACATGTTACTTAAATCAATCTTTTTAAATTGGTATTATTTATAGAAGCAAGCAATAGCGATGTTTTGCTATAAAGCTAAATTGTGTGCGCACGTGCGTGTGAATACAATTGGACGCGCGCAAATCCATGTTTACGCTGGTGTACAAATGTGCGTGTACACGCGTGTGGTGTGAGTATGTTTGCCTTTTTACTGGAAAGAAAATGAAACATCGAAATAAATAGCCACAAGTTTTGAAGGATATAGATTAACAGTAACAACATATTCAACACCATTACATAATACTATAATATTATATAATAATATTATGTATATCATATCAAAAAGCACAATGTAAGTATCAAGTTACACCATTTTACTATCAAGCTAGCAAAAACCAAATCATAGGTATGTGTTAAAAAGCCTTAGACTAAACAGAAAAAAACACACACACACCTTTGCATTAAACATCCTTTGCACCAAACGCCGTTGATCGCGACACAAACATTTGAGCCCGATATTACTATAAAGTTGTGAAACAAGTTAGCAGGTAATTGCTACTTAACACTTTAACAATATTCCCGCCATAGACAACTTTTCTATGATGCCATGTTGCAGACAACAATTTAATGTGATGTAATGGTTTCGTTGGAAATTGTTTCTTAACAATTAAGCAATAGTCTCATCATAGACAACGAGACGATCTGTTGAAGACAGCAATAACGTGTTCTATCTTCCGTCCCAATCCTAATCGTATCGTTTGTATTCTAATATATACATTGATATCAAATAAAATGTGTTAAGACTAAATGTTATGTAATTATTTAGCTAGAAATTGTAACTCAACATTTTGTCGTTAGTCGCGACATAGAATACTCAATGGCGGCGTTTGAGAAAGTAATGGGTACAATAATATATATATGCAACACACTCAAATAACTTCATTATGAGATGTGCTATATTTATGTAACATTATTATGTAAACACAAAACAGCACAAAATGAACATTTATATACGAAACTATCAATCCTTATGCAGACTGAATTATTTTGCTTTTGTTTGTATGTCATGTTACCACAATTAAACTTTGCATGCATCAATACATTTATACACTGTAAAGTAATATTATATACTACTAAGCAAGAAAAAACAGCAGATACACTAAACCTACTTTCATGTGGTTACATATAAAGGCGCACAAAGCAGCTGATATGTTGTATTGTTTAATTGGCTTTAAAACAATCAGCAATCTTGACCATTCGTAAACAAACTGTCTACGACCATTTTAAAGGTCATCCGTCATATTTTTAATTAAAAGTTTCTATTAGTTTATCTAAAAAAGAACCATTGACCAGAGGCGGATCAAGAAAATGTTGGTGGGGGGTATGAAACAAGATCTATTCAACTTCATCGCAGTAAATACTATATATATATAAACACACACTAAGGGACCCTAACTTCGACCTAAGCAGTCATTAGACAAAAAAAACTTTGAAAGCTTTGAATTTAAGTATGTGTTTTCACAACTCTACTCTCTGACCTGGCTGGTGTGGGGAGGCATCCCACCATCCACACCCACCCACCCCACCCACGGATCCATCCCTGCCATTGACAGCTGTGTAGAACTGATCCGTAATTGACGAAAAAGATCAATATCACGTCTTGATCGATGCGTGTGTCTCAAATATATAGCAATGCATTTATTAACTGCAATATATTCCGCGAAAAATGAACAACACAGCAAACATCTCAACAACACTAAGATAACAATATCCGCTGACTTTTTAGCCAATGTAAATGCATATACAATATGCATAGCTAATAGATGTGTAGTGCAAATTTAAATCCATTTTGGACACGTGTTCGTTTGGATCCATGCTGTCGTCTGTCAGTATATAACGCCTAACGTGCCACACTGTAAGTGCCGTCGACGTTATGAACGCCAACGCTAGGCGTTAACGGCTTTGTGCACACCAAGAATTTAGGTATTGAATGGACGCTTGCAAGTTTTGTGATTATTTTAAGCATGTGTTGTACATCAATGGCCCGAAATCACCCATGTCATACAAAACTCCAATGACAGTTCATAGCTTATAATTATCATGTATTAGTTTACGACGTTCATTCCTGGGCGGACTTGATCAAACTCAGCACGTCGATGTCAGCGCACGGGGAGGAACTAACATTAACGGCTAACGTGAATGTCCATACGCTGTTACCTGAAATCAAAACAAGAATAAAACAGCTTAAAGAATAACGCTGCTTAAAGAATAACTCAACTTCAAGAACAACACAACATCAAGAATAAGTCGACTTAACGAATAACTCAACTTCAAGAACAACGCAAATTCAAGAATAGCACAACTTTAAGCATGACTTATGTCTTGAACAAGAATGACAAACTACAAGAATGGCCTACTTCAAGACTCAAACTGCACGGAATGTTTTGTTTGTGTTTGAAATACATCGAAGCGACCAATTATGATCATTATAGCGTCGTCCAGCTATTTGGTTGAGGAAGACCCTAGACACATTGTCTGGGTAGATCCACTGGCGAAACGCCAGTAAGCTGGAAGAACTTCCCACATTAAGTCCTTCGCAGCGAACGGGACTCGAACCAACGTGGTTAGAATCTAAGCAGCCAGATGAGTTACAAATCGCCGACTCTACCACTACGTCACGGGCGCCCCCTACAAGAATGACACACTACGAGAATGACGAATTACGAGAACGGCGCACTTCGAGAATGGCACACGAACAGAATGACAAACAGCAAGAATGACACTGAAAAAATGGCACATTATGAGGGTGATGCACTAAAAGATTGACTCACTCCAAGACTGACACAACTTCATTATTTATTGCCATTACACAACTAATTATTGCCATTTATTTTATGAAGCGATTCTTTATACATTCACATGTTTGTATTTCAAGTCAAGCCTAGATCTTTTCTTTTTTATATGAAATACTTAAAAAGATAAGGTACGGTATACCTAAGGAAGTATACTTAAGGAAGTATACTGAAGGAAGTATACTTAAGGGAGTATGCTTAAGGGAGTATGTCAGAAAATTGTAGTTTTACGCAAATAAGGAATTGTATCTGCTAAAGACTATATTAATACTTAATATCAGCGCATGAAAACATACATATAACTATGTATCAGCGCATCTTTTCAAAGAGCAATGAGAGCGCTTTCGCAGGTAGACACAGCAGACGACATTTTCAACACCTCAGCTGTGGTCTGTTGTTTTATCTCATACCAGAGTATCGCGTTTCAGCTGCATCGCCTCAGAATGTAGATAAGAGTGGTTTTGGTCAGTTGGTTAGAGGGCTTAGCGAGCCATGTACATTTTGCGCTAGTCATTGTAGAATAAAGTTTAATATTGATTTTATAGTCGTTGATTTAGTGTTAAAGAGATTTCTTAGTTGTCATTTACTTCACAATCATCGCCATTTTTCATCATGTTAAATAGAATTCATGTTGTTTGGTTTCATGTTTAATCATACATCGTTTTTCTCATGTTTATATTAGTTGTAGTTGGTTTTTAGTAGTTTGTACATATTGTAGAGCACTTAATGTCGAGCACATGTTTGTAAATATTACGCTCATCTAAACCCCTAGAACCCAATGCCGGGCATCAATTTATTTTCATTGTAACCGTAGTCATATGAAGCAAAGTCACTGACACCTGAGAGCGGTAGATTCGAACATTACAGTTCAAGAGCAATCTGCCCGAGCACATCCTGACAACTTGGGGGCTCGTCCGGGATATTTATCTGGCCAAGGAGGTTTTATTGCTTCATTTTACTGGACACAATGGAGATTGAAAATTATTTGACGGCTGGGGAAAGATTGGGTTTAGCGGGTGCTGAGCTTCGCGAGTATGTTCAAAAGTTGCAGCAAGAAGCTGAAGAAAGAATGGAAAGAGCACACAAGCGTGAAATGGAACGCGCGCTTATTGAGAGAGAAAAACATGAGTTTGATGCAAAGATTCGCTCACAAGAACAAGAATGTGAAATCGAAGTATTACGTTTAAAAGCTGAGGCTGGGTCTCGTGAAAAAGCACAAATTCATGAGCAAATCAGATCGGCAAGACCAAAATTGCCCAAATTTGACGAGCTAAGAGACGATATCGATGCTTACATCGAGAGATTTGAGATGTTTGCTGTGAGTCAGAAATGGGAAGAGGATACATGGGCTTTAAGTCTAAGTGCTTTATTGACAGGCAGGGGTCTTGAAGTATATAGTAGTATGCCTCGCGACCAAATCAACAACTACAAGGAGTTGAAGAGGGCCGTGTTGAGGCGATATCAGTTTACGGAAGAAGGCTATAGGGTCAGGTTCCGTCAAAGCAGGCCAACAAACGAAGAAACCGTCTTCCAGTTTGTTGCACGATTGAAAAGGTATTTCTCTAGATGGACAGAAATGGTTGAAATTGAGAACACGTTTGAGGCTCTAGCAGATTTGTTAATTCGAGAGCAGTTTATACAGTGTTGCTCAAAAGATTTGGCTTTGTTTTTGAAGGAAAGGACACCGAAGTCAGTTGATGACATGCGAGAACTTGCAGAACAGTACATTGAGGCTCACGGTGGTAGTATTTGCAAGTCAGGCGTATCTTCATCAACGGTCATCAAGACTCAACAAAGGCAAGACGATTGCAGAACGTTAACACCACAGAGATCTGCGAAAGAAAAAACCCGATGTTTTATTTGTCACCGCGTTGGCCACTTTGCTGCCGATTGCAGAAGTGGTGATAACAAGAAGCATTACAAGAACGATGCCAATAGTTGGCGTTCAGAAAATAGGGAGCAGAGGGTAGGTGATCGGCAAAGGTCTGGCCAGAAGATTTCTGCAATGTCAGTCTTAGCAAACATACAAGACAACACTGAGGACGGCAAGCTGAAACTTGGAAATGGAGGGTCGTTAAAAATTGTCTCAGGACTTTGTATGCTCGAGAATTCAAGAGGAAAGCGGCGTCTTGAGTTAGACACAGGGTTTGTAGGAACCCAGAAAGTTCAGTGTATGCGTGATAGTGGGTGTGAAATGTCAGCGGTCAGAAGAGAATTTGTGCGTGATGACCAGTGGACAGGGAAGGAATACGCCATGATCATGATAGATGGGACAGTGAAGATTGTGCCTGGAGCGAAGATTCAAGTTGTCACTCCATACTATAAGGGTGAACTTGAAGTAATGGCACCAGAGTCTTTGATATGTCAGTTAATCATTGGTAACGAGCAGGGTTTGGGGGGAGTCAAAAACAAGGAAAAGTCAAAACAAGTTTATGAAACGATTTCGGCTGCAGTAGTCACTAGAGCGCAAGCAGAGAAACAAAGTCAGCCATCACAAGCTTTGCGTGTCCCGATCGCAGTTGAAAACAACATGAATGTGGAAGAACTAAAAAAGTTACAAAAGAAGGATTCAAGCTTAAAACATCTATGGGATTTCGTTGAGGAAGGGAAGGTCATGTATCAGAAGAACGGAAGCCAATACAGTTACAAAATAATCAAGGAAGTACTGTATCGCACATATCAAGACAAACATAAGCAAGAAACAAAGCAAATAGTAGTTCCAGAGACCAAACGGTTGGAGGTGATGAGATTGGCGCATGAGTCAATCGTTGGCGGGCATCTGTCAGCAAAGAAAACGTCAGACAGAATTATGTCAAGCTTCCATTGGCCAGGAATCACTGCAGATGTTCAGCGATTCTGCAGATCATGCGACATCTGCCAAAAGACCACACCAAAAGGGAGGGTGACCAAGGTTCCATTAGGCGAACATCCTGTGATTGATACTCCATTCAAACGAGTCGCAGTTGATCTCATAGGCCCAATCTCACCGGTTTCTGATAAAGGACATAGATACATATTGACGGTTGTTGATTATGCCACGAGATATCCAGAGGCAGTGGCATTACGCAACATCGATTCAGAATGTGTCGCTGAGGCTCTTCTGGAGGTTTTCAGCAGAGTTGGTTTTCCTGATGAGATACTGAGTGACCGAGGGGCCCAGATTACTTCAGATCTGATGAAGGAAGTAAGTCGATTGGTCTCTATGAGACAACTTTTTACGACTCCATACAACCCGAAATGCAACGGTCTGTGCGAGCGAATGAACGGAGTGCTAAAGAGCATGCTAAAGAAAATGTGCCAAGAAAAGCCGAAGGACTGGGATAGATACCTGGCTGCTGTTATGTTCGCATACAGGGAGGTACCACAAGCAAGTACCGGGTTTTCCCCGTTCGAGTTGCTATACGGACGAACGGTGAAAGGACCAATGCAGATTCTAAAAGCAATCTGGTCGTCAGAAGAATCCGAGACAGAGCCCAGAAATACATACGCATACATTATTGATCTGAGAAATCGTCTCGAGAAAACTTGCCAAATTGCCAGGGAAAATTTGTATGAAGCTCAGGGCAGTTACAAGCATCACTACGACAAGAAAACGCGACCACGGAGTTTACAAATAGGAGACAAAGTCCTTGTGCTACTGCCAACAGACAATAATAAGCTGTTGCTTCAATGGAAAGGCCCATATGAGGTGGTTGAAGGCATAAACAGGATGGACTACAAAGTTAAAGTCGGGAAGAAGATCAACACATACCACATAAACTTACTGAAGAAATACGAAGAGAGAACCGAAATGAAACGACCAGAAAAGAAAAAAGGCGACTCTAACAGCCAAGTGTCAGATGCTGTTTCGTGCCATGTTGCAGTCATAGACTCAGAGATGAGTGAAGAAGTAGGAGCTGTAGATGACGAAAGTCTTCTTGAGATGCCAGAATTTGAGAGTTCGAATCTCAGTTACAAGGATGTCGACGTGAATCCTGACCTAAGTGTGGCGCAAAAGAAGGCAGTCGTCGCAATACTGGAGGAGTATGCCGAAATATTTACGGATAAGCCAGGTGCTACAGATTTAATTAAACATAGAATCACCGTCACAACAAAGGATCCAGTCAGGGTTAAACAATACCCAATACCATACGCCAAAAGAGACGAAGTTGATAAGGAGATAGAGACTATGCTGGAGTTGGGAATCATAGAGCCTGCTGTGTCGGAATATAATTCGCCTATAGTCTTGGTCAAGAAGAAAGATGGCACATTGAGGTTTTGCGTAGACTACAGAAGACTTAATGCAATAACAAAGTTTGACACAGAACTAATGTCAAGCCAAGAGGACATTGTAGCAAATGTAGCAAACAAGAACTTCTTCACGAAGGTAGACTTGAGTAAAGGGTATTGGCAGGTTCCAGTTGATGCCGAATCACGGCACATGACAGCGTTTTCTACTCAAAAAGGGTCCTACCAGTTTGTCAAAATGCCTTTCGGGCTGATGAATTCCGGGGCCACGTTCAATCGGCTGATGAGAAAACGCCTTGCCGGATGTCAAAATGTAGATAGTTATATTGATGACATACTGGGGCACACGACAACGTGGGAAGGGCATATATAAATGCTTCGAGAGCTCTTTTCAAGGATCAGGGATGCTGGTTTGACAGTCAAGCCATCAAAATGCCAAATCGGTTATTCAAAAGTTGGTTTCTTGGGGCATATCATAGGAAACGGTGTATTAAGGATGGAAGATGAGAAGTTAAACAAGATAAAAAATGCAAGGAGACCCGAAACCAAGAAGCAAGTTAGGGCTTTCTTAGGACTGGCCGGCTTCTACAGAAAATTCACCCCCTCCTTTGGAGAAGTGGCGGCGCCTCTGACTGATCTGGTGAAAAAGGGACACCCTAACAAAGTCCAATGGAAAGAAGAACACGAAAGGGCCTTCACAAGACTTAAAACTGAACTGACACAATCACCAATTCTCAGAATGCCCGACTTTGGGAAGAAATTTGTTCTACAGACAGATGCGTCGGACACTGGCATAGGGGCAGCTCTTATGCAAAAGTTCGATGACGGCCTTTTTCCCATTGCCTACGCCAGCAAAAAATTGTTACCTCGTGAGATGAACTACTTCAGTCATTGAGCGAGAGTGTCTTGCCATTGTCTTTGGAATTCGGAAATTCCAGAAGTATCTTTACGGGAATGACTTCATCGTTCAAACTGACCTATGCACCTTTGTCTTACATTAACAAGAGCAAGGTTGAAAGCAGCAGGATTATGAGATGGGCTCTATTTTTGCAAAACTACAGCTTCACCATAGAAGCGATAAAGGGATCAGAAAACGCGTGTGCAGATTATTTGAGCAGACAGTAACTAAATTTTCTGTGTTTTTGAGAAAAACATAAATGTTTTCTGAAAGTGGGGGCATATTGTCAGAAAATTGTAGTTTTACGCAAATAAGGAATTGTATCTGCTAAAGACTATATTAATACTTAATATCAGCGCATGAAAACATACATATAACTATGTATCAGCGCATCTTTTCAAAGAGCAATGAGAGCGCTTTCGCAGGTAGACACAGCAGACGACATTTTCAACACCTCAGCTGTGGTCTGTTGTTTTATCTCATACCAGAGTATCGCGTTTCAGCTGCATCGCCTCAGAATGTAGATAAGAGTGGTTTTGGTCAGTTGGTTAGAGGGCTTAGCGAGCCATGTACATTTTGCGCTAGTCATTGTAGAATAAAGTTTAATATTGATTTTATAGTCGTTGATTTAGTGTTAAAGAGATTTCTTAGTTGTCATTTACTTCACAATCATCGCCATTTTTCATCATGTTAAATAGAATTCATGTTGTTTGGTTTCATGTTTAATCATACATCGTTTTTCTCATGTTTATATTAGTTGTAGTTGGTTTTTAGTAGTTTGTACATATTGTAGAGCACTTAATGTCGAGCACATGTTTGTAAATATTACGCTCATCTAAACCCCTAGAACCCAATGCCGGGCATCAATTTATTTTCATTGTAACCGTAGTCATATGAAGCAAAGTCACTGACACCTTAGTGCCAGGACCGGTTTTTAAGTCAAGGTTGTGTCGAGAGCGGTAGATTCGAACATTACAGTTCAAGAGCAATCTGCCCGAGCACATCCTGACACTTAAGGGAGTATACTTAAGGAAGTATACTTAAGGAAGAAGAATCTAATAAATGTTGAGCCTCAGTTTGTTTGTTTGTTTGTTTGTTTATTGGGTTTATCGTCCCACCAACAGTATTTCAGTTATCTGGAGACGGTGTCCACTTGAAGCAGATATAGTGCTGCCTTCACTGTGTATAGCATGCCGTGAACACCTGGCATGATACCACACCCAGTCACATTATCCTGACACCGGGCCAACCAGTCGTGGAACTACCCTTATATTTTGCTTGAGCGTTAGCAAGGGAGCTATACCACTACCATTTTTGACGACTTTGGTATGTCGCGGCCCTGGATCGAACCCGGGGCCTCCCGTACCTGGAGCCGACGCTCTACCGATTGCGCTACCAGTTCCGGTTTGAGTCTCAGTGCATCATCATGAAATAATTCGACCAAAGTTGTATTAGATATCTACAATTTAACAATTTACAGTACAATGCTTCCTTTTTACTGTATAGGGTGTTTTATAATGTTTGTTACCATTACAAACGAAAATAAAACATACATTTTATATATAATAGTCATGTTATACATGTCTCTAAAGGTTACAGAATAAAAGTTTACGTCATACAAAAAATACGAGAAAATATTAATATATACATAGATTGCATGCGCATTTAAATAAGATATCTAGCCTGGGAACAAAGGACTTTCTTACACTGTCGATTAATTATGTAAACATTTGGCAGTAACGAACTGATATAACATACGAACTAACATAACTCTGATGGGAAGTATTTGCTACTTTGTTTTCCTTGTTCTCTACTACATCTGTATTTACAAGATGCATCGCTTACATCGGTATACTCGGTTTCTTTCGTTAAATAATGCTTCGCCAAAAAAGCTGCGAATTCCTATAAATTAATAGCTTCTTTATTATAATTGCAAGCTACACATTATTGTTGCAGCTTTAGTGTTAAAAAACAGAATACTAATTGTTTCCTCTGAAAAAAGGTCTCAAAGAACAGCTCCGATTTTCTCTTTTGCCAGCTACACTATCGTCCCCATAAAAATACATTCCACCAAAGGCACCGCTCTCAAGGGCGGCGCCAATTATCGATATACAGAGGAGCTGTTTGACAAACTGCAGCGTAGGGCTGCGTACCGGTATTCGATATATATCGAGAACCGGTATTTAGGGTTTGATAGGTATATCGTATCGAACGTTTATGTATCGACTGAAATATCGGTCCCATAACAAAATTTAAAATACATCAAATTAAACAGATATCGGCTTGCATTTCTCGCAGTCTGAAAACATGTTGTTGTTGTTGTTTTTGTGACGTCGTTGTATGGCTAAAACCCGTCCTCTACCGTCCTCCGCGGCAGACTCGGTTGCTTAATGTTATGATGATAACACTTTCTTAGCTTGAAACGTTTATAAATTTATTTTAGCTAGATTGTTTATCGAACAAATCCCACTTTAGTTCAATAGTGTGCCGTCCGATTCTAGTACCGTCATAGACCGGCTTTTACACCATACATTTGAATACTCTTCTATTTAAAGATAAAAATCCGTTCGTCTGCAACTTTGCGAATATGCCGCCTCCAAAAAGTAAAGTTTGGGAGTATTTTGATCGCAAACCAGATGGAGCCCAGTGTAAACAGGGTTTTTCTTTATTTATTATATTATATAAAAAATCATAAATATCATATGATATATCGAATATCGGTCATTTTGTATCGATACAGATATCGTATCGATTATTTTGACCGATACGCAGCCCTACTGCAGCGATGCGACCGTGGTTTTACAGAATATGTTAATCTGAAGTTGTTCCGCCAGTAACAGCGGGGTATCGATGTTGATGTAGTGCGTACGATACGCATACGATAAAGACAGCAATGTTTTGGCAAAAAAGTTTTCACCTGTTTCATTGTTGATCTCTACAGTATACGCCCCAGTATCCGTGGCGATGACTGCAGGTATCCGCAGTGTGCACGTGTTCCCTTCTCGCGTCATCACCATCCGGGTACTTTCGTCCAGAATCCGGGTACCCTTCATCCACGTCACTGTAGGTAAAATCATAATAATAATCATCATTTTTTGTCATCTTCAATTTTCTACCCCTCCTTACCCTACCCCATCATCATCACATCATCATCATTAATCATCATCATTATTTTGACATCGTCAAGGCTTAACATCAACCCCTCATCATCATCATCAGTCAATCAATCGACAATGAACAATCATCACTGACCTGTGTTAACCCTGTCCACTGTACACGAGAAGCTGACCTGACCACCTTCATCGACGGTCTGTGACTTAGGAAAGTCAAGAAACATTGGGCCACTAGGTTCCTCTTCAGGCACTGTGAAAGGTTAGCCTATATCTTTTAGGACTATTGTCAAGTTTTAGATTAAAATCAACTAAATGCAGAAAGACGCATTCTTCAGATTTCTTACTGACCTTTAAATATTTGTTGTATGTAATGCACTTTTAAAGCAAGATGCATGTAGTCGTGATAGAAGTAATTGTATTTTTGTCAAATATGGCGGCTCATGTCGAATAATTATGTTATCGAAACACAAAAACTTGTTTTTATCAAAGGTGAACTGTTAAAAGTGTATGGACAATTTAATTTAGAGTTTTGAATGGCAAATATTAAGTACGAAAGACAGCTAAACACGACAATCATAGCCTTCTAGAATAAATATGCTACTAAGCGTTTTCAGATAACGTATTGAATCTAAATTACTTGTCAAATATTCGTGTTTACTTGTTTATGAAGTTGGCAGTTGAGGAGAGCTATAGTATAACTAAACAACTGTTTAATATTTGTGCATATACTTCCGCTGGATCTATACATCCGATCCTTTGGATTTTTTTTTTCCAAATGTATTGGGATTATTCGAAGAGTTCCGATGATCAAAATAATGTCAAACTATGTTCGCTTACCATTTACTTGTATTGAAAAATAACTGGACGTGCTGCCGGTTGCGTTCATGGCTTCTACTCGGTAAGATCCGCTATCCTCTGGAAACACTTCGGAAATTACTAGTCGAAATGTGGATCCTGAAACTTCGTACTTGAAATCGTCCGATTCTTTGATGACATCATTTCCTTTGTACCAAGTCACTTCCGGGTCACCTTAATTTTGTTGAATAAATAAATGTAAAATTAAATAACATCACAAAAAAGAGTATTAAGAAATGCTGTAAGCGGGATCTAAGTAATTCTAATTATTCAATGATAAAATTGTCCAGTTGTAGAGAAACGCTAACGTTTCTTAATCTGAAAACAACAACAAAAATACATCATTTTATTGCAGTTCTCATAAAAAATTAACAATCAGTATTTGTTTTTCTACACAATATTATGAATATACCTGATACATGTATATATATATATATATATATATATGCATTTGTATATGTATCGTTAAACATATTTATGAATTTAGGTGACACATGTGTGAGAAAGACAAAAAAAATCACATCCGGCTGTTACGCTACTATATGTAACAACGGCATCAAATGTAACAATTGACATTAATATATAACAAATCGGCACACAATTGTAACAACTTTTTACCAAATGAGAGGTGAACGACATGTAACAAATCGGCACGATATGTAACAGTGGCACAAAATGTAACAACATAATACTTTGTCGAATGTTCTTCAATGCCACCAGCAGAACCAGCGTGCCCTTCATAATCAATATCATAAGTTATTATTGTTGTTATTATTATTATTACTACTACCATAACTACAGTTATAATGATTATTATTTGCATTATATCATTATTGTTATTATTACCATCATCATCACTGATTATAATTATTTTTTCATTATATCATTTTGATTAGGATTAGAATTTGAAGGCATATTTGCCGATACTGTGCAGCAACATTTCTATCATTATAGCACAGGGGCACTTATAAGGTGCCCAGGGACTGAACCCGGTCGGTTCATTATACTGAAACCGACGAGTCAGCTGTAATGCTGTCCCCTTAGCCCCAAGCGTTAGGAGGGAAGCCACTACTACCAACTTTAAAGTCTTTGGTTTGACCCGGCCGGGGTTTGAACCCTCCCGATCCGCAAGCCGACGCTCTACCACTTGAGTATTTGCGGCAGGTCCCTGATAATTGAATGATTGTTGGTGAACATACAAAAACAACAAAAATCAAGAAAACAATATCAACAATTCACCTGATACGATACACTGGACAATGACAGGGTCCCCGTCGGTAACTATCTGACCCTGTGGATGATGGATAAACAGTGGAAGATCCACCGTCGTTGCCTTGAAGATCTCCACATTCGCTGAAACAAAGAGGAAAATTAAAAGGTCCCATAAGAATTACAACCGACATTTAAATCTTAACTACTTCTAGACAAAGGCCAAAATGGTAAATGTAAAAGTGACCAAAAAAAAAACAAACAAACACAGAGACCAGACATAACACACAAAAAGAAAAACCAGCAGTTACCGCCTTGGAACAGACTGTCGGCAAAAGGACCGACTGGGGTGCTTAAGCCTGGTTTGTGGACAGCTCCAACCTCGCACTTCCTGAAGGTTTTTCTATCAAACAATCAGTGTAAATAAAAATATCCCTTGTGTGTGTGTGTGGGGGGGGGGGGGGGGGGGGGGTGAGTACCAGTTAGTATTCTGTGTCACTAAAATGGTAAACCGGCAAGCTTCTTGTCTCCGAAGATGTCTAAAACTTGGAAAACAAACCTGAGAATACTCGACGCCACCATCAACCGGCGCCGTTCTAATAACATGTCTGTTTCATTTTGACAGTGTGTAAGTCGGATATTGACCTCGTTTTCCGTCGTTCTCCGATGGAAAAAACATTATCACACCGAGCGCTTCGAGCTCTCGGAGTCGCAGGAAAAAACGTACACATGTCGTTACTATCTCAGAATGACCTCTAGCTCGGTAAATATCCTTTAGATCATAATTTCCTCTTTCGACCAATCAAATTGCCTGATTTCCCCAGTCTATATCTTACAGTCCAGACAAGCCATACAACCACTGGTAGTTTTACGCACGGATTCCACGTGAAGTAATAATATAAATAATCCGCACGGCAGATGACTTCTTGGAGCACGTTTATTATGAAATGTGAGAGCTCCTCAGAACGTGTAACATACAAAACTGATATCCGCAAATATATTGTTTCAACTTAATCACTGCAAGAGATGCATTGTTATAAGCTCTCACATAGTACGTGCAAATGATAACATGCTAAAAACGGTATGTTGTTGTTTTTAAAATGGAGTTAGGTTGTTGTTTTGATAAAATATGTTGATTGTGTTCAGGTGTTGTAAATGCTGATGGTGTATTTTGTTAGTAATGTGATGCTAATAAAAGTCATAATGATGTTAGTGATGATGGCGGTGGTAGTGGTGGTGCTGGTATTTGGAGGTGGGGATGGTGGTGTAATTGATGATGGTGGTGGTTATGATGATATAGGTTTGGTGGTCGTGATTATGTTGTGTTGATGTTGTTGGTGGTGATATGGGTAATAGTGATGCTGTCGGTAGTAATGGTGGTGGTAATGGGTGTGGTGATAAGGTTTGCTGTGATTATGGTTTATGTGATGATCGGGGCGATGGTAGTAAATGTCATGATAATTGTGGAGTGGTGGTGGTGTGGATGGTTGGTGGTACAGACCGGGACTCGAGCCCACGCGCCAAAGTCAGGGTAGTTAGATGTCGACGATTCTACCTCTCGGCCATCTCACCCCGCCTCTGATTGTGGTTGATGGTGGTGGTAGTTGTGGTGGTAATGGTGATGATGAGCGCTCGAGGTATTTTAGAATCCCGTGATCGGGTCTTTCCAAAGCGACTAGACGTAACTCGAGGCCAATATCTGACTTACACACCTACTCTTTTGTTTGCCTTAGGTCTATTTTTTGTTGATCGACCTGTTTGTACAATAGATTTCTTGTAGACAGGTCTTTCTGTGCACGTGGCCAGGTCTTTCTAGACAGACCTGGTCGATCTATAGATCGACCGGGTCTATCAGGAAAGACCAGATCACGTGCACAGGCAGTATGTTCCCTGTAATATATAAACATACACATAATTATGTAAACTTTCTTTGTATTGAATACAATACACATCTATAAAATAATTATGCAAGTTGTATTTGGCGCGTATTTGTTCCAATGCATTTCGTAAACACCTACGACAAAGTAAAGATAT
This sequence comes from Sinonovacula constricta, assembly GCA_007844125.1. Taxonomy (NCBI): domain Eukaryota; kingdom Metazoa; phylum Mollusca; class Bivalvia; order Cardiida; family Solecurtidae; genus Sinonovacula; species Sinonovacula constricta. The sequence goes on along the minus strand of CM017568.1, from coordinate 49,624,083 downwards.
TTTGTATTGGAACGTTTTGCATAGTGAAATTCCATTCTAAAAACCTGCGTTTACATTTGTTCATAAAGTAATTACCCGGTAGACTCAACTCAAACGAAATACGTATTTAAATGTGTATTTCAAAGCTTTATGCTAAAGTTATCCTCAAAAGTAAAACATACTCTAAATTGTGTTTTTTTGCACATTGTTTATACAATCAAATCAGACAAAATCAAATTTAGAAGTCATTTCCCTTGCATTGGTAATAGCCCTAGATGAAATATCAATAAATCGCAGGTACAACGAATGCCTGTCATAACCAATTCTGTAATTTATCATTATAAATTTGTGTTTTAATAGCATGGATACTGTCCAGAGAAATGGTCATCTATGCATCGTTAAAATAAGTTTGAAAACAGATGTTCACTCCAACTCTAAAATTAAAAAAAAAAAAATGTTCGAAATATTGGAATTTTGATAACATAATCGCACTAACCTGTATGCATTTTGAGGTTCTTTTCCTCGAATAAGTCTAACGTTTGGGACAAAATTTCATCCGAATCATATCATTTAAATCATACGAAAAACAACATACTCTTCAATGCACCGAAATACAAATAACGGAAAGTACTATCCGATTTCCGGTAAAGCGAATATATGCACAAATATCATGAGATATTCACAATTAATTTATTATATGTGGAAATGTATTGTGGAATTGGTCACATTGCTTGGGATAAAATGCCATCAGAATCGTAACCGTTTGAATCCATGGCGGTGTGTAAGTCAGATATTGACCTCGAGTTAGGTCTAGTCGCTTTGGAAAGACCCGATCACGGGATTCTAAAATACCTCGAGCGCTCAGCGCTCTCGGTTATTTCATGAATCCTGTGATCGGGTCTTTCCAAAGCGACTAGACCTAACACTCGGTCAATATCATATACTTATCGCCTAGCTACGGCCCTGACAAGTATAGCTCACTTTCACTATACTGCAGCCACGAATCAGCGAAAACAACGAATTATTTTGCGTTTTTCTTTTACCATCAAAAGGATAATTTTTTGTAAAGTATATAATATTAGAGTCCTGGCGTGTGTAATGCAAAATACAAGCACGTAGGCAACAGGGGCGGATCCAGAACATTTGTGTGTGTGTTTGTGTGTGTGTTTGTGTGAGTTTGTGTGTGTTTGTGTGAGTGTGTGTGTGTTTATGTGTGTGTGTGTTTGTGTGTGTGTGTGTTGTGTGTGTGTGTGTGTGTGTGTGTGTGTGTGTTTGTGAGAGAGAGGGTGGTGGATATAAATCAATATCCATTTAACTTAATCGCAGTAAATACTAGCGAGGCTGGTTTGAAGCGCTTATATTTTTTTCTTCTGCGGTCGTTTTAGATTTAGGTTGAGAGCAGTGTTTATAGTTACGTCTCTCCATAAGTCTGTGCTCCGGCATGTTTAGTTTCCTACTAATAAGTTTTAAAAGACGAAACAAATTTATTTTACATCCGTCGATATCTACTGTAAATTCAGATCAGGTTCTATTATGGTAGCTATTTGCTTCTTGTTAGTATAGATTTGTTGAACATGTGCAGGTAAATCGTTATATGTGTTAATGAGCTAATCTGAAACAGTGGTAAAAATAGCTTCCTGATTTTCCAATAATGATCATTACGCCCTTTACCTTTGACCTGGACGTCTGCTTCACTCTCGCACCTGCCCTCGTCATTTGTGGCCCTGCAAGTGTACTTCCCGCTGTCCGAGAGACCGACTTCAGGTATTCTCAGTGAGCAGACACCGGATCGGTTTCTTGTGGTCACCCGCTCGTCATATCGACAGTTCTGACAATGAAAGTATAATTTCTAGTAAATTCGCAACAGGCGCGGATCCAGTACTTTATATCTGTGTGTGCGTGTGTGGAGGTGTGGGGAAATTGGGGGTGGGGTGGGGGTGGGTGGAGGGTGAGATATGCGTTCTGAAGTGCATCTGGATCAAAGGTAAATTGTTTTAAGGGTTTTATTAAACTGACTCTGAAAGTTTCAAAATACAAAAACCTTCGCCAACATAACTTTATTGTTGAAAACTGGTCCGAATTCTTCACAAAAATATGCCGAAACAAGCAAACTTATTTCGGCACATCAACCAAGCAAGTTTACAGTATACATATGTACTTTATATTTTGAGCACCACAAAATATAATTAAATATTTCCACTTTCCGGTTAACATGTTATAAATGTGTTTAAATGTTTGAAACAGCAACATTTCTGAGCCAACGAAAACTGCACATTGCTAGACATGGTGCTTCCTACAGCTGCAGATCACTATATTATCAAATTCATCATCAACTTAGCAATATCTTTGCTTTCTCTTCTTTGCCACTTAAAACACAATTCTTTGAAGCCTGTGTCATTCCTTAAAACGGAGTACGGACAGAATTCTTCCAGAAGTAAATTCCTTCTGTTCATTTTAACAAAGGCGGACCCTTCTGTAAATTTTCCAATGTCTATAAATCCCCTCCTGTAAATTTTCCACATTTTGCAGTATTGTTTATTTGATAATTAATTAATTAAAATGATAATTACGTGGTATTTTCTCTTTGTTATAAAATTCCAACATGGCGCCCCTCCGATAAATCCGAGCATGGATAATGTAATTTTTTGTCTGAGTTTAGTCGTTTGTTAATTATATCGAGATATGTTTCTGTACCAAAGTCGATAACGCTGGGAGAGTTGATGTTGCTGCGACATTACACATGTTTGAAAGTTTATTCTTTTAATGTGTTCTTGATGAAAAAGTGTTATAAATGCAGTTTACAAAACCCGTTGTTCGAGAAAAATAGAGAAGAATAAAATTTGTTAAAGGCTTTAGTTGTTTTAATAGCGATGGGACATTTTTAGTTCATGATGATGGCTGAAATGATGAGGATGGCTTTGACGAAAATGATGATGATGATAATAACGATGATAGTGGTGATGGTGATAATAAATACCTTCCCATCCTTAAACCACTCGACTATCGGCTCCGGTATGCCGGTAACGTTGCATTTTAACATCAATTTGTCGCCCTGCGTAAGGCTGGTGTTCTCCAGTTCATCCACGAAGTTTGGAGCTACGTTGGTGTCTTTCGAGGGAAACAGAATGGGTTAAAGCACAACATTATATTTACTGGTGTCGTGAACAGAGTTGAAATGTTTGACCATTAGTGGAATGTGGACATAAGTTTTTGTTTTTATGGTTTTTACATGTATTTGGCATTTTTCTTTTAGCACTCAACATGTCTTCCCATAGTTACTTCATTTTTGCTGTGACACTATTAATAAAACATATGTCATTGGAATTAGCGTCTGTTTTTTTAGACATTCCGATTATTTCACAACCGTAAATACTTCCAGATTGTTCTTTCAGAATTGGCAATCTCTTGCACTATTATAGTCTGAGTTGATGTTTTATTAATTACATAAAAATATTATTGGAGTCAAAACCAACATATATTCACCAAATAATTGCTTCACATTTGGGTATATTTACAATCATAAATAGTAAATATGTTTACATATGTTTGATTGATGCAATTATGGCCGTGTTATTTTCTTCTACAAACCTGGAGTTTTAATAAAGCTTTACAAATATGTGTATAAAGTGTACATATTGTTATTTATATTATTGTTTACACTGCATGATGTGTATGACTTATTTATTGATAAACCTATCACACAATACTCATGTACAACAGGATATAATGTCGCCATGCTTAAGATGAGTAAGAGTTCTACTTATTAAAGATAGGTTTTAGTTCTACAAGCATGCGTTTTAAATTAATACACTCTTAATAACCTAATTACAATATTTTAATCAAAAAATAGAGTTTAAGCTCCGCCCCCTTGCCCACAAACAACCTGGTTTAAAGTGACAGATCTTACAGATTATCTTACAGATCCACGAAAATATTTTAATTTGATATCTCCCAAATGCAAAGAGCTTGTGATGGAGATGTTTAGATGAAGATTAAGACAGTTTCACCAAATGATGCATTCATGACACAAAATTATGAAAGAAAGTTGTTGCTGGCTACAGCAAGATTTTACCTTTCGATGCAGAAATGGACAAGCCTCATCCAATAAACTAAATTAAGATGCAAACAGAGAAGCGATTACAGCAACGTACGATTCCTTGCAAACCACAAACAACAAAAAACCCTGTTGCTATTAAATTGAACCAAAGGCTCAAACAGATTTAAACTGATCGCTTGTCAAAATCATTGTTTGTGGGACAATGTGTAAGTGAGAATCAGCATAACGCAGGTAAAGTGTCAATGAACGCGATGTGATTGGCCAATTCCATACTAATACACAATGTGTAATATCTTTTTTTAGATCTCGCGGAAAGGTGAATTATTTCATGAAGTAAGTAGTGCTGCAAGTGCAGCATGGGCATTTCGAAATTCTATTTCTGATGGATGTGTGCATGCTTTTCATTGGACACTGTCACATTCCCTAGAAAATGTGCCTCATATTTTAGCAGAGGTTTTGCACAGTTATTATAAAATTAACTCTATTTGTATCGACTTAAAAGTTGCGTTTCTTTTTCCCCTAGTACACATTGTAATATCTGGAAATTCTCATTTGCAGGTTGTATTTGTCAATTCAACTTCTTTAAATAGATTTACAACCAGATGAATCAAACTTAACACTTAATTAGAAAAACAGCATCAAACACCATATATTATTGCCTTATATTTTTGGGAGGTATGTTTAAAGATTTCAGTACATCGCATCTAGTCAATCTTGATTAGTCATTCTTATTAAGTGATTTTTAATATGCATAGCATTTTCATTATGTATATTACTATCTGAGTTTTTCGAGAGACTTAAGTAAATACAATTATACAATAATAAGTCATTTGCAGAAAAAATATTTTTATTTTAACCTTTAAATATTCATTGTTTTTTTAGGATAGAAAGTTCTCTGAAATTATAAAAAGCATAGAAATTAGTATTCTAGTTATTCCTATCTTAAGAAGGCGTATTTTAAGTAGAATGTAAATTGATAGTTAGTTATGTGTTGAAGGCAAGTGGTCACGCTTGAAAAAGTCCAGGAATGAGAGACATTAATGAATAGTCTCCCCTGAATGCCTTTCATTTGTTTTACTCAGTTTTTATGCTTGTACTCTATGGAGTGTATTTTGACTTTTCTGCCTTTCTTGTGATACCCAGCTTATCCATCATCAACAAACACTTTCATTTTTAAATAATATATCTCTATAAGTATTTAAATGAATTTTAAGCTTATATTTATGCAAAAGTAAGAAAATTCACTGTTCCTAATTGCAATATCAACAAAAGAACAGGCAATATAGTAGAAGAGTTCCAACTAAAAGGATCTATCTAGTTTGGAATACCTTGGATATTAACTATCAAGGGAGACGATTTCCATTTCCCCATATACCCCATTGTCCAAATGGAACGAGAAGAAAGATACAAGATACAAGAATTTTTTTTCAGACTTTATTTAAAAAGAAACAAAGATCCCAACACTGCAAACAAAGAGTGATGTCTATCATTGTTCATCAGAACCTGTACTGTTTGTACAAGTTGCCAGGCAACGATTACCCACAATGCCCCGGCAGACGAAATAACTCAAGGGGCCACAATTGGGGGTCATTTTCGAAAAATCTACATTTAGAGGAAATGGGTACAACAAAATTTTCAGGGGGAACACACTTATATGGAAAAATAAAACTTAAATTGTCTATGTTACTTGTCCTTATTACAAATAATATCTGTACATTATTATTACTAATAATGTCATTTGTGCATAAAGTCATGTTAACTTGTATCTATATCTATTTATATCTTTTTAATTAAATTTAAATAAACTTGAAACTTATATTCCAATAATTGATAACAAGAACCATTGTCATCTAATACAAATACACAAATTTAAAAAAAAGAGAAAAGGAGTTATACACTTCCATTCATTGTTCAGTTCTTTTCAGTCAAAATTCTTTCTTACATTTATCAAATCACCATGACCACTTCCAAGAAACAACGTGAAACCATGGCAAACATCATATAAACATCCTAACAACAGAGTGCTTACTGTTACCACAGTAACTGGTTGTAACTTAGGAAGTAACAATTCTACAGCTCGTCATAAGTTAAAGAATATATGTACACATAAAGATACAGTTACAAAAAGAAGCTTCACTCCGACACTAGCTATGGTTTGTGTATCACAGAGACAATTTATATAAATTTCCTAGTTAAAAAATATACATAAATAACTGGTTGCTGAATAGCGGTCATAGAGTATAGAATAAATTAAATAAATATGTGTCAGCCAACAGGTTTGCAAAAATCATCAATACAAACCTGCTACGATGTTAACTTGTATATACTTTGAACAAAAATAATAAATCTTAATTTACTAATAAAATTAACAAGTATTAATATTTACAAAACATCAATGTAAATAGATTATAGATTAAATAACATTTAAATAAATAAACACTTTAACATCAAATCATAGAAAATTACTGCTGACAAGGAGCAGGAATTGAAGCAATTCCATAGTAACTCACTATTAACATTTATGTTTTTTACACATTTCTCACGAAAAGAAACCAATTTGATAACCATTTACTCCTAAATCATGCCTCATATATGTCAACTCATTTATAGAAGTCGGATGTGTACAAGGTGTTTGAAGGATAAATTACTACAGTATATTGTTGTACCATCAGTAGAGTTCCATAAGATGTGTTACTAACATTATAAGGCAGAGTCAATGGTTTCCATCATTCTTCGCTCATACATATTAAGCACTGGAAATACAGAAAAGCAATTTCCTTTGGCAGTATAAATTGTGTTTGTTTTGCTAAAACATAGCACAACTTGAAAATTCAAATCAATAGTTTTCACAAAAAACATAAAACAGTGAAAAACTATACATTACAAATGTTTAAAAATATTGCACAGTCAGGATATTGTGGTAAATCCATAAATTGTTAAAATAATTGCACTTGTCCAAGTCAAACAACACATCGTCTGGCACTAGGCCACCACTGTCCAAACTGAAATTGCTTTGGTTTGTTACAGCAGAATATATATCGGGAATACATGCTTCTCCATTCATAGATGTCACAACAGACTGTTATCAGCTTGCGAGATTCCAAGATTATTCTTTCCAGAAATTGTTATATATTCACATGCTCATCCTGTGCTCAGTGTTAAATCCATGATTAAAGGTGCACCAAGCTTCCAATTACCCTGCTGTTGAGGGCATAACATACACCTGCATAATGTTGTTAGGCTGTTAAGATTTGTGGCCGCAGACAGGATACCAGTCTACGTCTGACCATACAAAGCGCACAATACGTCTGGCTTGTAGGTTTAGCTGCAGGTTAGTTGGAGATGGGCTATTTGAACAACATTCACTACTAGATTACTGTATATTAGGACAGAGACTCACTCCTTCTAGACGTACGAGATGACCTTACTGACGATTCAACCAATTTTCTCGATGACTTGTTCGATGATGAATAAGACGACGTTGATGAGCTATCAAAGTCTGAGCGTGCAGTGCGGCGAGACGTGCGGGAGCTGTAGCTGCTGATGCCACCAGTACCGTACGAGGACGAGTATGAGGAAGAGAAATTTGAGCTTCGCGAAACAGAGCCAGATCTGGAGCCTGCCTTCTTGCTGTAGTCATGGACACGATCTGAAGTAGCATGGAGAAGAGTAATTAATAAGGCTCACAAATACACAGAATAGGCAAAAGTATAGACAATACAATACAGCTGTGGAAATATGTATATTTCAAAACGATACAGAAAGCTAGGGAGCTAATTGGAAGTTTGATAAGTAAATTAAGGCAGAACTGTTATAGGTTAAGGATATAGATTATTTAGTTTAGAATGATGTAATTAGCAGGACAGTCTAAGTTTTACAGCATGAATGATATTTAATGTCATAGATAGATATAATTGTCCTATGATATATTTCATCCTTTTTTTATTAAAAAAAGGGATTCTATTTCTAAGGATTAAAGGGATGTCAAAATATGATCTACACATGTATTATCAATTCCTCTGTTGGCTGATTAATATTAGTCTTGCACTCAGAAATGCTACAATATGGGAGCTATAGTTATGCGAAGTGTAACAGAGACATTTAACAAAGTAACATCTTATCTCACCTTCTACGGTGACCTTGCAGGAGGTCTCGTGATCACCAAGAGAGTTCTCGGCGGTACATCGGTAGGTACCAGAGTCTTCGGTGGTGGCTGATAGGATCTCGAGAGAGCACACACCCTGGGAGTAGCGGATTGCCATGCGGTCATTGGAAGACAGCTCCTTACCATCCCTGTACCAAGTGATCTGAGAACAACAGAGGCATGTGTCAGAGCTAGTGATCCATGGATTACACAAATAATCAGTTAATGAGGGCATAGGTCATAAACATGATACCCTTAGGCATGTTTATCACAATAAACTTCCAGATAAAAGAAAAGCCCTTAAGTACTTAAATATGAATGTACATTTATAATTCTATATATTTAATTTATAATTCTATATATTTATGTATGTGTTAGTGTATAATGTATGTATTATTGTTATTATTAGCAAAAAAGTGTGTGAATGTGATCATACATTATTGCAGACAAGCACACTACTCTATCTCTACTCGTACTCTACATTATTGCAGACAAGCACACTACTCTATCTCTACTCGTACTCTACATTATTGCAGACAAGCACACTACTCTATCTCTACTCATACTCTACATTATTGCAGACAAGCACACTACTCTATCTCTACTCGTACTCTACATTATTACAGACAAGCACACTACTCTATCTCTACTCGTACTCTACTTGTAACTCATGCTTACCCCAGAAACTGGGAGAGCCACAGCAGTAAACGAAAATCTAGATCAGACATACAGACATAATTCTAAGTGGATATGGTTCTTTGTTGGATAAATGGAAAAAATAACGGCCATCACTTTTTTTGCTTAGTTTCAAATCTGGTTGCATAAACTCAGTAAGTTGATTGTTTTTATTTTACATTTAATAAAAATATAAATTATAATTAAAATATATTTTATATTACCATAAGTTCTTTGACTAATATTATTTTTTTTTGTCAAAAATGTCAAACTTTAAAGTTTTGACATTTCTGACAAAAAAGTACTTATGACCAAGTCAAGACAAGCAACACAAAGGAATGTCTTTTTATAATAATTTCTTTTCAGTTAATATGAAATAAATAATATAATTATGCAAACATATTTTGTATAATATAATTATACAAAAGTGTAATGGCCGTTATTTTGTCCAGTTATCTGAAAGAGAGCCATATGTTTATTGGAACCATACCAGACATGGTATGCGCAGATAATGAAGAAATAACTGCCGAATACTATGCACATACCTGACAAATAAAATGTACATGACAAGACATGACAAATCTATGCACAGATATTATAAATTATATGCACAGATATGACATGATTATACGTATATGTACAGAAAACATTATGTACCTTTGGTGGTGGGAAGGCAAGGACGACCGTGATTAGTTTAAACTCCGATCCAGCCTGGATAAGACGCTGACGAAGATCAAATGAGAACTCTGGCTTTTTGTCTGTCTTTGGCATCTCGAAGTCTCTCAGCTCAGATGGTGGTCTGGACCTGAGGGGAGAGAGATTGTAAGGTTAACACTATTCTATTACGGTATCACCTAATGTTCCATAATTCATTCAGCAAATAGGTTAATGATAAGCAATAAGATTATGGGGTTCTGCTAATGTCCCACTGGCAATCTTTTTCACATTAAAGGAAATGGTATGAAAGTGATATGAAAATTACTCAAGATTATAGATAGATGGCTCTTTTTCGAATAAATGGAAAAAATAAAGGGCATCAATTTTTTTTTGCTTAGTTTCAAATCTGGTTGTCAATTTGGTTATATTTATTTCATATCTAATAAAAAATATAAATTATAATAAAATGTATTTTATATTACTATGTGTTATTTGACTAAATATTTAAATTTTTTTGGTAAAAAATGTCAAACTTCAAAGTTTTGACATTTTTGACAAAAAAAGTTCTAATGACCAAGTCATGAGAAGCAACACAAAGCTGTGTACTTTTCAAATAATATCTTTGCAGTTAATATGAAATAAAAATACCTTAATAATACAATTTATGCAAACAGATTTAAAACTAAGCACAAAAATGAAATGGCCATTATTTTTCCAGTTATCCGAAAAAGAGCCAGATAATCATGATATTATTGATATAATTTTAATGAGGATGATGAAAAAATAAAATATGTAAATATAAACACTTTTCCTACCTCCTCATAGGTGTAAAGTCACGTGGTGCAAGGAAAGATTTCTCTGGTGCAGCTGGAATATACAGCAAGAAAATAATGATGTACAGTTTATGAACACAAATGTGAATCATAATGTTATTCAAATTACTGGTCAGCTGCTAAAAGAACTTGTACACACATTATTATTTTAAAACAATTTTAGTAATTTGAATGACATGAATATTTATGAATATGAAGAAATTTAAAGAAAAGATGCTAACCCATATATAATTTCATTTCATGGACTACTTTATTTCAGTGAGATAAACACAAAACTACAATCAGCATATTCTTTACCTGTAACAGATTTATATTACAAACAGCACAAAAGAATAACAAACAAGCAGATACCCTTCCCAAATTGATTAAGACATGTACTACAATTCATTTTCGCCATTAGGGCAGATCCAGACAAGTTAAATGTACTTACGATCCACTTTCAGAATACCAACTTCCTCGCGTTTGCCAAAAGAGTTCTCTGCCTTGACGATGTAGTCTCCCTTGTCCTCGAGCTTGACACGGCTAATCTTGAGTTCAAACTCCTTGCCGCGATACTTCTGCATGTATTTCACACTCTGACTCAGCTGCACGTTATCAAAGTGCCTGAAACACAGAATACACATATATTAACCATTTACATGCCGGAAACATCACAAGGAAATGCCATAAGAAACTAATAATTATAATTTTGGAAGTTTTATAGATGGATATGGATAATGACCACATATCATTAGAGAGGTAATTGAACTTTTTATGGATTATAAATAATATAAAATTTAATAATTATCATGTGATATTAAAAGGTTATGGACTTTCAAATAGAGAAAAAAAGTTGATAAAAATCCAGAACTTTTACTTTTTTCTTTGGCATTTCACTCCTACACCTTCAAAAATAGAAATATTTCTAAGAATAAAACACTGTAAGTTACTGTCAAGGGGAGTAACTCTGGTCATAGTTGTATATGAAATAGACACATATAAGAGCATTGCTAGTGGTTGGAAATAGACGGACAGTGTACGTCCGGCAGCAGTGAGCAGGTTAATGGGGTGAGAGGTGTTTTCCAGCATATAAAGGGTTAAATGAAGTGATAAAACTAATGTGTCAAGAGATGCGTTGTTTGTGAACCAGGGTTATAGAATCTTTATCCAGATTCCGTAAAAATTAACTTCTGAAAAAATAGTTATCTATATTATAATACATTGTACCGGTACTTCAATTTTAATGACTGATTCATGTGAAATAAAAACTGGTAGAAGAACAAGTACATACCATGTGACAATTGGTGGAGAAGCCGCAATGATCTTGCAATCAAACTTGGCGATCTGTCCTTCTGTGACAGTGCATGTCCTGGGCTTGCGGACAAATCTGGGAATGGCCTCTCTGCGATCTAGAGAAAAATAGTACAAACATTATTTGAGGAACATCCAGTCAGAAAATTCTCACTAGAACATTTGTCCAATGCACTCAGTAAAGATTTTATTAAAAAAATATCCAAAAATCTATTTTACTATAGTTGATAGAATAGTACATCAGTGACACCGATTCTTACAGTAGTTTAACCCTTCTGGCAAAGAAAATTGATACAAATTACTAATTTATTTGGCTGTTAGGGTAACTGAAGATAGCAGGCAGGTCCTTAAAACATAAGGAACAATTTTATAGCAAAGTTAAAGGAAAAAAGTTTGGTTATGTTTTTGCTCAATAATTATTATAAAAAATATTATGGTGATCTTTAAATAGTCCTATTTGGCACAAAAACACCAAAAATGTTTTGAAGTCATAAAATGCAAAAAATATCAAGTGAATGAAATAAATAAAATGAATAAATGATGAGAAAAAGATATGATAAAGCAAGATGTTACAGAAAAAGAAGTTAAAAAGATATTACCGAAATAGGAGTCATAGATGGAGTACTCCTTGGGCCTATGTTTCCTCAGGGAGCTGAAGTTGGCAATACGGCCAATAGCTGGCATTGGCACAGGCCAGTCAGCCTGAAATGTACACATATACATCAAATATGTAAATATTACCTGGTTCTACATCTAACTTGTAATTCTTTAAAAAAAGTGTAAATTAATAGATCACTACCTGAAATAAGGTGACTAGAGTACAGGCTGGCAATTAGAACCTGACACTCAATCTAAAATACTTGTTTGTTTTGTTTTTGTTACTTCCCACTGACAAATTACAGACATGTTGACAATGTCCAGCTATAGTGATGGAGGAAGATCCAATACTATGGCTGATGTTGAACCACCGGCACACCGCAGTGTATTTAGAAAACCTTCCCATATGAAAGTTCTCTTTTGAATAATAAATGCTGTATGAATGTATTATTTTGTTAATAGTATGTTTAAGTAATAAGATTGCATTTATTTTATCAAATAAGAATTGCATAACATTGCCTGCTTACAACCACCATATGATTCATACTGTGAACGCAGTACTCACATATTTCTCGCGGATCTTGGCGCGAATCTTGTCATAGCGGCTGGATGGGATCCTGTGTGTTCTGTCAGAGTGATCTCCCTTGATCCAGGGGTGCTCCAGACACTGGTGTACAGTCATACGGGCCCTGTAAAAGTTATGGGGTGCAGCTCATGTCACAGTGGTTTAAAAAATGAAACATTTGTTCAGATATCAGAATAATAAATAAAGCAATGGTTTCAATAGTCATCGGCTTTCGAGAAAATGTACCTGAACACAAAGGTGAACCAATGCAGATGCCAATGTTTATGCAGACAAGAGGCCAAAACAAAAGATCCCTTTTTTTTCTTTGAAAAATAAAGCTACATGACGCAAAAGTAAAACCAACAAAAAACTTAATTTTTTTTACTTACTGTGGTTGTTTAACGAGTAGCTTTCTAATGAAGTCCCTGCCTTCATCCGAAACATTAGAGAAGGCATCGGCGTCGAAATCCCAGTCACCCGACCTGACGTTTTGCAGTGTTTCAATGTCATCCTCGCCAGCAAAGGGGGACAATCCACTCAGCCTGCACACAAGGGAGAAAAGTCAGGGTTAATAAAAAAAATGTAAAGTGGCAAAAGGTAAGTATTTGTATGCAAAATTGAACAGGTAGTTGTATATGAATGAAAGTTCAAAGAGCTAAATGAACTAACAAAAAAGTACTTAAAAATGGGGATTTCATTGTGCAAGTAAGCAATGTGATGCTGTTTCCCTATTACAAACTATACTTACTTTGATTCTATGTGTCAGTGAAAATCCTTCATAGTAATACTTTTCAGTCACAAGGCAACATTGAATTTAAATGTCAATCAAAATGAATCTAAACTTGCCAAGACTTTTCTAAGGAAACAGTAATTTATCTCATCAAATAAACCTCAGAAGTTATCAGCAAATACACTTGGGATGATTAGGCTTAATAATGAATTCAATATGTATGGTTTTTGGGCTCTACATGTAATATATGAAAAATCGGAAAATATATGATGTGGCACAACTTACAGTACGTAGGCGAGTACACCGACGGCCCACATGTCGGTGTAGAACCCGACGGGCTCGTGATCGACAATCTCAGGGGCAGCAAACTCTGCAGTGGCTGTCGTCACCTTGACGGTCTCATCTGGGTTCAGTTTGGTTGCGAGACCGAAGTCAATCAGTTTGACATTGTTGCTCTTTTTAGTTTCACACATCACGTTCTCCGGCTAGAGATCGATAGAAACATTATGTGAATACACACAATTGAACTCATGCCTTTTAAGAGTTTTGAAATGAGTCATTACACAGCCATCTTGCATTTGATCAAATTTTGAAATTATTTTTTTTTGTTAACAGCTGATATAAGTGTGTTTTTATTGAAATTGTTGAGTTTTAATTCTTTAAATGTAAAATGCTCAAAGATCATGAATATAGATATATGAAATTATTATGCATACATAGTATGTTTAAGTTTACTGGATCTTTATAACATAATCAAAAAGATCTTAAAGTATTTCAAGTAACATAGGTGACTATGACTGTCTGTGTACCTTGATATCCAGATGGACGATGCTGTTCTCATGCATATGTTGGAGACCATGGCACACTTGACTCATGTAGTGAATCACTTCAGCCTCAGTCATCTTGTAGTCCTCTGCCGCGATGCGGTCAAACAGCTCACCACCTGACAGGCTGCAATAGAAAATATAGTCCCAAGAATGAGTGATGCACCAAATACAATATGTAAATGATTGCTGGCATTATAACCAGACCAATTTTACAATTACAAAAGTTTGTTCAAACAACAATCATCATCATTACCATCATCATCATCATCATTACCATCATCATTACCATCATCATCTTGTGTCTAGTGAAGATGGGTTAGATATTTTTCTAGAAGGATGTTAAGTGTTGGAATAATCTCAAGTTAGAACAGACAATTCATCATAAATTTTTTAAAGTAAACAATATCAAATATAAATTGTGCCCATGGCCAAGCCATAGAATCACCCACTTGTTTTTTTTCAACCGCCACGTGGGTTCTAGAACTTGGCGATGTGTCTAAAACATAAACCGACCCAGCCAAACCAATATTAATTTTCTAGCTATGACTTACAATTCCAGTATGAGACACATCTCGTCCTTGTCCTCAAAGGCGTCCTTCAGTGTGAGCAGTTTGGGATGATGCAGTTGGTTCATGATGTTGATCTCATTCTTCACTGTATGTTTATCTAGCGGGTAGGGGGTGTTGATAAACTTGGCAACAAACACACGCCCGGTGGCCTTCTCTACACAGCGATGGACAACGCCAAAAGCTCCGCTGGAAATGGAGGGTAAAATAACATGTATAAGGTTCGTCTTAAAGTGTAACTGATAAGAAACTGAAAGAATCAGTACAGGATACACTCTACAATAAGCATCAATACATTAGGTAAATATGGATAAACATAGATGTGATCCAAACCATATACTTTTATTTCAAAGTGTTTGAGATATAACAGAATCAATATTCAATCTGGATAATCTCAAACTGATCAGGAAAGAGCAAATAGTGTAGATCCTGATAAGCCAGCTTTCATACAGAGAGCTGTCAGATCAGGATCTGCACTATTTGCTGCTGAGTCTGTAGTATATTGTTTACCTACAATAAAATAAATAATTGCGATAACAATATAAATATGTGTAAAATAACAGATGATAGCAGACAAAGGCTATGTTTATGTATGTTTATTTTTTTGATGTTAATGCCTTCTCACCTTCCGAGTTCCTCCAGGATATCATAATAATCATACACGCTGTCCTGCTTCACCTCAACTGGCTGGGGCACATACTTCTGCCACAAGTCGTAGTCTGAAACACCACATGGTCACAATAATCATCACATGGTCACAATGACCAACACATGGTTTAAGCAATCAACAAATGGTCACAGCAATCATCATACGGTTGCAGTGATCATAGCATGGTCACAGTGATCATCAAAACAAATTGAGATGAAATATTGGCAAACATGTTTATAGACAATGCCTAGTTTAGGGTTTAAAAAGTCAGTGTAAGAATGGTTATGAAATGTTGTTGGCTTTAATGATTAATTTCTGTAAATGTCATAGAAAGTTCTTAGATACTGTCAATTAATTTTCCTTGAGGTCACTTAGAAAAATCTTGGTTAACAGCTGAGAATATACATTTTCAAGACTATTGTACTAATATCTTTTTATACAGAACACAGGCTTAATGACTGAAGAACACAAATATAGCTTATCAAATCAGACATCTGCTGTGTTAGCCTTCAAACTGTTTAATAAAAATAATTCTATTTGAAACCTTTGGTATAACCTGGGTTTGTATTCATAAACAATTTTAGTTATTTTTTTTAGACTTCAACTAAAAAAAATTCCCTAAATCCTAAATATTTGCTTTAGATATAAGAAAATTTCCTAAGTTTCATTCACCAAACCATTTAAGAAAATTTCTTAGCATTTTTTCAAAATTTCATAAACTTTGTTTAGGTAAGAAAAATAACTCTTTATGAGTCCCGTCCCATAATTGTCTCCACTTACAGAGTTTATCATAGTCAGCAACCTTGGGTCCGTCATATTTTCCTCGGACTCTTCTGCCCAGCTCATCTGGAGGGGAAAAAGGAAATATTTTCTAATTTGTCTAGACATTCAATCATTACATGCATTATATTTATTAAGCACAAATGTATTATTTTAGTCGTGTTTTAGGTTAATTTTTTGTTAACCAGCTTTCTGAAATTCTCTTAATCTGGATGTCTGATTTTATTTGTTTATCTGGTTTGATTAAATGTTCACACAACAGTGGTTAATAAATTTATGTATTGTCGTAGAAAAAAGTTTTTAACCAGTGTCAGTTCCACCATCAAGAACAACTCACCCTCCTTGCGAGCTTTCTTCTCAGCCTCGGTTTCCGTGGTGATGATGCTGGTTTCCTCACATGGGTCACTGGTGCCATAGAAGTTGACAGCAGATATACGGAACTGATAGTCTTTGCCTGGTGACAGCCCAGTCACATTGTGCACACAAAGCCTGCAGTGGGAAGTAACATACTTATTGCAAGTATCAGGATGCATTTAAGTGATTAACAGTATAAAGTGTAATGCATTAAATAAAATTATAAAATAAAACAAAAAAACATAATAAAGAATGATGAAAATATTTGTAGTCAGAATAAACCTGGTATTTCATTTTTTTTTAATTCTATTTTCTTAAAGAAAGTAGTGCACACATACAGGTTATACAGCTGGTATAAATGATATAGTAGTGGAAAAAAAAGATGATTAAGGTAGTCAAAAAATGTTAATAATATTAATTATGAATGCATCTAATTTGGGGTAAATCAATGTGGTAGCTCCATAAAGGGAGACAACTCACCTGTTGGTTCCTGCCCGCAGCCAGATGGAGCTAGGCAGCTCACATCTCTCAATGACGTATTCTGTCACGTAGCTACCGCCATCACTCAGTGGTGGCTTCCATGACAACACAACAGAGTCAGAACGGATGTTCTCAACAATCGGGAATCTGGGTGGATCTGGGCGGTCTACAAAGCAATTTTAAAATATACAACACTGATTTCATTTGGTGAAAATATATACATCTTAAAAGACATAAAAACAAGAAAAATATCTACAGTTGTAAAGGGATCGTAACTAAAAAATAAGTTATATTTTATTTTCCTGATATGACTTACAAGTTTGTCATTTTTGCCAATTTGATTTACAATGGCAGATTAGGTCCAATTTACTTGAATGTTAATCGTGAGTTTAAACTTACGTTTCAATTTTAATTTAGAACAGGCTTGTAAAGCAATCAGAAGCAGAAGTGTTCAGTGGGTCGTACCGTTAACTTGGATCTTGATAAGGGCAGAGTCAGAGCCGAGGTCGTTCTCCAGCTGAAGACGCCATGGTCCCTCATGCTGCTTGTTGCAGCCCTTGATCGTAAGAAGGGCATGTCTCTCTCCCACCTCCATGTGTATATGGGCACCAGGTGACATTTCCTGGCCATCACGAATCCACTTGCAAGTTGGCTTCGGGTTGCCTGTGAATGGAATCTTGAGGATGATGTCCTCACCCTTCTCGTATGTGGAAACGTCCTTGAAACGGGCTGGAACGTTAATCTTTGGTGGAGCTGTGAACAAGGAAGAAAACAATGAAATTAGTTTGAAATTAAGGATTGAAAACGTATAGCAACTCACATAAAATAAGGTAACAGTCATGCCGACTCTATAAAATATATTGTAATGACAGAAAACTGATTAAGCAGGAAATGCATGAGATTTTTTTTTAAAAACAAACTTTTATAATAATATAAAAGCATTTATAAAATATTGCTGTTAAATTAAATTTAATCAATGGTGACTGCATACCTAAATTATGAAATTAATATGTTGTTTGTCCACAACCCTGGTCTCATTGTTGTTAAACTTACAGCTGATCTCAAGGTCCGCCCTGCTGGACTTGCTTCCTCCATGGTTCATTGCCTTGACAACGTATTCATCCTGGTCTTCACCAAACACATCCTTGACCACCAGGGTATATCTGTCACCATCACTGTTGATCTCGTACTTCGGACCATCGAAGATCTCGCGACTGCCCTTGAACCTGGGAACAGAAGACCAGAGTTACCAGTAAGCCGGAAAATAATCAGATATAATATATTACATGTTAAAATAATGTGATATAATTGAACCCTGATTTAAGATTTGACATGTTAACCTTATTCTACTTCTTCAAACAGAAGATACAGATAAAAATATTGTGCTCTGTTTCCATCTTAACTGCTTTGTACCTTTTTTTTCACTTAGGGCATTTCAAGCTCTTTTGTTTTAAGATGATTTCTTTTATTGTACTGTTTGGTTTTAGAAAAAGAAAGTTATTAAATATATATATAAATATATAAAAATGATTTCTTTAAGGTACAATGAACCTTCAAAAATAAATATTTGGAAATAAATTAATGGATAAATTGACACTTTTTTCTCCACGTCACGATCATAACAGTAATCGTACCATGAGATCTCTGGTTTGGGTGTTCCAGAGACGACACATTCGAAGCGAGCATGATCTGCCCTCAACAGCGTTGACCTTCCTCAATGTCTCGGAGAACTCTGGCACAATGGCAGCTATTGGAGTAGAAACAGGAAAAAGTTGTTGAACATTTAGTGAACAGAGGTCGACCCAAGTCAAGTGTCCATAGGAGTTTTAAAAATTAATATGGCAAAGCTGTTGTTTTTGTTGTTGCTGTTAACTATGGAGATATGCACAGCATTTGTTTTAAAATGATGCAACTTTTATTTGCAAAAAGAAAAATTCTGCTTGTTTTTTGGATGCTTTAAGAATAAACATTTTGCACACATCATATAACTTGATCAGCACTCTTATAGTTTAATGAATGTTTAGTCAAAAATTGCAATTTATTCAAGTAATAGATTTGTCTTATAATTTAAACAAAAAAAGTGCTTTACCAGTTGCATAAAATTAACAATTAATAATTCAACACATGATCTGTTCAGCACTGATTGATCAAGCTTGGGAAGAAAGTGTAGATCCAGATCAGAGGGCTCCCAATTGCCACTGTCTGATCCAGTTCTGAAGTATTTTCTACAAATGGTGCAAGAAATATCTTCAACTGCTATTGCATACAGATGTAAACAGATAAATATTTCGAATGTGCTATGAGCAAAGCAGTCAATGGTTCAACCTTTTCATTCAAAGTTCATCTATAATTTTGAAAATTCACTTGACTCTGTTGTTTTTCTTTAGAAGAGACAAAAGGATTTTAATAATTGTATGTTCAACTTGTAATAATAGATTTAAGGCTGAACCAGTCTACACATAAACCCTTAGTCATGCAGATTCTGTTTATGATTGTGGATGGTTTAAAGGTGTTAAATGGCGTATACATGCCGGAAAGTGTTAAAATTAAGGACATACTAAGGAAAACATTAGCTTACATAAAGTATGAAGAAAGCTCACAACAGAATGATCTTACCATTGGGGTCCTTGACCTTGATGGCATTGGATGCTACAGACGGCTTGCTGAGACCAGCACCATTCTCTGCAAACACCCTGAACTCATAACGGCGATCTTCGATCAGGTTGGGAATATTCATCATGTTGGTGACACATGGCTGGAAGTTGACACGGATCCAATCGTCCCTGCCGTGTTCACGCTTGTCGATCCAGTAGCCTGTGATCTTGCCACCTCCATCGCTGGATGGGCGTGCCCAGGTTAGGCTGACAAAGTCTCCACCAATGGTCTCTACCTCCGGGATGCCAGGGGAGCCTGGAACCTCTGTTGGGATATAGAAGTGGATGTAAGGTGTACTATTAGTAAAAGTGAAATATCAATAACTTCAAGATTAAGATGAAAAATGTAAATTTGAGCCATTTTCTTAGCAAAGGCAAAAAAAGCCTTGCAAAAAAGAGACAATATACTGAGTTTTCAAGAATATTCTTATAAAAAAAATCTGTTTTAGAAAAGACCATATACAAATGTATTTTCTTCAAAGCAGGTCTGAGTATAGCATTATTAACTAGAGTACAGTCTTGTCTTCTTACCACTTGCTGGATATACCATTACTTAGGGTGGGAGTGCGATACTGGTGTGAAATAGTGTTTCAGTTCATAACGATTAACTGTAATAGAGTCCTATCAACATAAATTACCGTATGGCATCTTGGCAATAATGGGGTTTTCAGCCTGTAGAGGTTCAGATTGTCCGCAGTCATTGACAGCCGAGACACGGAATATGTACTGGTTGTTCTCATAAAGTCCCTGCACGTCACATGATGTGTCCTGTAACGGGAAATAAGAAGTGAGGAAAACTATTCATGACATCTAGGAAATACACAAAGGGCTACACCAAAACACAGTAATCATGTTAATAAAAATACATACTGGGCATAATGACTTTATGACAGATGATCTCTTTTGATGGAATAAGGTAAAAGACAAGCAGGAAAAAAATGTGATTGTTTTGTTGAAGTCAGCATGAGATAAAAACAAAAATTACTATGACTGATGTTTTGTATCTGTACTTTGGGTTTTATGGCACACTGACACTTGATTGGTCATACGGGGCCGATCACTGATGTTTTTTAATTTATATGGTGGCTACAGCAATAAGAAATTTATGATCATGCAATTAATTACCAAACTAAAGGCTGAAAAGAGGATAGAGAAATTATGGAATTGAATATAATACAGATTTTACCAAATATTTAGAAATCGCTACCAACAACAAAAACAACAAAAACATTTAAAAGCATCAGAAATACACAGCTTCTGACTGAGACTAAACAATACAAATAAGCTTCTGAAGTATAATGATGTCAAACAAGAGACCGTTTACTCCATTGGAAAAATAATCGAATGGGTATTTTGTTACAAAAATCAGTTTGTTGTATAAACTATGAAGGTGAATTTTGGTAATGGAGTAGTGCTATAAATATAATCAAACCTGTACCTATGAAGGTTGTAGGGAATGTCTATTTCAACCACTGAGTTAACTTGGGGAACAATGGAACTGGTCATACTAACAATGGAAAAGAATTCAAGAAAAACAATTCATTGT
Organism: Sinonovacula constricta; assembly: GCA_007844125.1. Taxonomy (NCBI): domain Eukaryota; kingdom Metazoa; phylum Mollusca; class Bivalvia; order Cardiida; family Solecurtidae; genus Sinonovacula; species Sinonovacula constricta. Next base: position 49,602,700 of record CM017568.1, on the reverse strand, counting down.
GTATTGTATTTAATAAGGTGGACTGATAGACTAAATAATGTACAGGCTGGACACAATTGAGCTTCTATCCTGGGCCAGACAGGAATGCGGGATGGACGGATAGCCAATGCGGCAACTCAGGGGTTTTTTTCTGCCTATTTTGGGAAAAGGAAGGAGTCTGGTCATTTTGGGAATTTTTATTGACAAAAATGCCCATTTTGGGAATTTTTGTATCGATAAAATGGTCCATTTTGTGAAAATTTTGTGTGCACTTATTTTTTTAAATCAGTACATTTTATTATACCAATATACTTAATTAGTTAACATTTATAATAAGCAAACCTTTAAAGGAAAATAATTTTTTCATTTAAATTATCCATCCTATGAAATCGAAATTCTTGAAAAACACAGTGACATGGTAGTAATTTAATAATACATGTAGAGTATTATCTAACATTACCAATCATGGAACCAAATCTTTTATCAGAAAAAACAACTTCAATAACTAGAAATAAACAGAAGATCAGTGGAGCAGTTCGTTCTACAGTACTTTAACAATTCAAACACTTCAACTTAACAAGTTACATTACAACAATGTTTTTCTCTGCTTTCTGGTTTTGAAAGCTTCACAGAGTTCTGCCAATGTTTCATCAGTAAGATCAAGTCCTTCTATGTATGTAAACATTAAAACGCTGGCGAATTTTCTGGCTGTAATACATACTGTTGTGAGAAGACATTGTCGCGAAAATACCTTACACTAAGATATGCGGAAGAGTTCGTAATTTATCGCTGTAGTTTGATTACATCCTGGACACTTTTCTTACGGCATAAATGTGGAAAAAACAACAGTTACCTGTCCGTTTTCGTATATTTAATATGATTTCTTTAGATATTCTGGAATGAGGATGTTTTCAATTGGGAAAAATGTTAGCTGGATTTCATTAGGGAACGGGGCCGCTTTGCTTTGGGAACGCCTCCGTTCACCTGAGGCGCAGACAGTGATGAAAAACCCCTGCAACTATATGCTCCCCCAAATTTTCATTCGGGGAGCATAATAAGAGGACATGATAAGTAGATATAGTAAAACAACTAAAGGAAGGTGGAAGACACAAGAAACCATAAAGCAAGGCAGAGAACAAGATAATGGCGACTGTTACCTTGCAACGGGATGAGACAGTGGTCCAGTATGGTTTGCCGACCTCTTGTCTCTCAACCATGTATCCCAGGATCTTTTGTCCGCCATCCTCCTTTGGTGGTTTCCATGACAGGTGGCAAGTATTCTTTGTGATGTCAGAGACATTGAGTGGTCCAGTCGGGACGCCGGGGGGACCTGGCAATCGGAGAAGTGTTGTCTAAGTATATGCTATAAAGCCTGCAATGTGACCTTAACTTCTTCCTGAGGAACCTGAGTAGTATGATGCTTAATTATCTTTAAAAACATGCATAATAGTTGTTTATGATTACTAAAATGTAACAATATTCAAGTTTAACCTGATTATCATCAATTAATCAGAATAAACTATTTCATCATAAGAATCTACACTGTATCTTACTTTAAGATTTGTCCCTGGTAGACAAATAGTAAAAATAAATATACAATAACAACAAATAGATGGATCAACAGATGACTATTCTAATAACCTGGTTTATGAGTTAGGAGATGAACTCAAAAATGAGTTGAGGAATCAAGGAGTTGAGGTACTTACTGACAACAGTCATCTTGAAGGCACACTCTGCAGATCCACTGTCATTGGACACCTCCAGGTGGTAATCTCCAGAATCATCCAGCTCACAGTCTGTAACCATGGTAACAAGGTATAAAGGCACATGTAGAAAGGATTACAAGCAAGAAATGTTTTTCAAACAATCAAAAAAATGTTTTCTAAAGATTTATTTTACATTATGCCTTTTTGATGGTGCATAAATTAAACCGGGAGAAAATTGAGGAAAACACTAATAAATTTATTTTTGAACATTTTATTTTAACATCTAATACAAATAAACACCATTAACTCATAAACACACAAGACAAAAATTGTGTTCATGATCAATGTGACCTTGACCTATGCACCACTATGCACCAAACATGGGTCATCTGCTCATCATGACCAATGTCTCTACTAAGGTTGAGAATTGAGGGCTTATGCATTCTCAAGATATTGATTGGAAATGAAGCTGCCTACCAACCAAACGGCCGACATCTGCAAAACAATATCCCTTTCTCTTCTTTGAATTGCAAGCATAAAAATCATTGACTCTTACAAGCTAGATTATTATAATATGATCTTAATATTCCTAGCGTCATTATCAGCCCAAACCACATAAACCTGACATCAAGATGAAAAAGCACTGATGACACAAGCCCAGTGAGATGGTCCTTCAAGGAAAAGAAAACCTTTATGATATCCAGAAATAAGAGTAACCTACCCCTTATAGAGATGGTGACGAAGTCGTCAAAGGGAGAGAGAGAGACACGACCCTGACTTGGCACCTCACGGTTGTTTTTCTTCAGTTTCACCTCAAATGGTCCATCCCCAGATACAGGGATCTTCAGTTTGAACTGCTCTCCCTTCTCCAGTTTCTGGGCCGGAATCTCCTTGCCAATTCTTGGAGGACCTGAAAAAATAAATGGTTAATCATTCTGTGTGTGTAATGTGTGTCTCACTAACGAGATAAGGTACTGACCTCATTGTCAAAGAATGCTCTGAACACCTGCCTGATATCTCACAAGTCACATTTATTTATTTAGTTGTTTTATTGTTTCACTCACAGAATTTCAGTTATCTCGAAATGGTGTCCACTTGAAGCAGATAAAGTGCTGCCTTCAGTGTGTATAGCATGCCGTGAACACCTGGCATGATACCACACCCAGTCACATTATCCTGACACCGGGCCAACCAGTCGTGGAACTACCCTTATATTTGCATGAGCGTTAGCAAGGGAGCTTTACCACTACCATTTTTAATGGCTTTGCTATGTCCTGATGCCTTCAGCATATGGAGCTGATGTTCTATCAATTACGCTACCAGGTCTGGTCACAAGTCACATTAACCTGGCACCAGGAGTTCATGGTAAAGATTTTGTATGTAACTGAACAAAGTAGATTATTAGCATTACTAAATATATTTTAACTATTACATATTTTTTTAATGAAACAATAACTTTATAAGATTGATGTTTATGAATAAAAAGAGAAAAGAAAAACTGTAAAAATCACTTACTGGTTACGTCGAAGTTGCACTTGCAGGAGTCTGTTCCCAGGTTGTTCCTTAGTTCACAAGAGATGGTTCCCTTGTCAGCATCAGTAAGGTCAGACAGTACCAAGGTGTAGACATCACCTTCCTGGCGCATACGGGACCGACTCGTGTTACCCAGGGGAACACCATTCTTGTACCATGTGATCTCAGGGGCGGGTTTACCGTCAGCCTGGACGCTGAAGGTGGCCTCCCCGCCGACGGGGGCCTTGGTAGCATGAAGGCGTTTCAACAGCTCTGGAGCATGGCCCACTAGAAACAGACATAGGGTCAATGAGGGGTGTTTTGTTACAGTAATAATGAAATCTGGGGAAATTTTCTGAACCGAACATATATTTGTATATCATTTTGCCTGTAATGATGCACACACATACACATGAATGATTCTATTACTTTTAATTGACATTAGTTTTTCAACATTTAGATTGCTTTTTTAAAAATAAATTTTGTGTTTCCAACTTATGTACACATTTAACTTTATTTATATGTGTAAGAGGACATAATGTTTAAAGTCTGAGATGTAGTTAGTTTCATCTTTTCATTCACATTTTAATTCTGGCAGAACATTCAAATTGACTATTTCATCAGAGAGGCATTTTATATTAATATATTAGATTAAAAAGAGAAGACAAATGATAGACTAAGGAAAGAGAAATAGCTGAAAAAATGACACAATTAAAAACAAATGAAAGAATATGAAAAGAAGTAAATACAAAAAATGAAAGAAAATAGAAGAGTAAAAAATAATCTATAAAAAAAAAAGATCACAAATCAACATGGAACATATTAGAAGAATAATATTTCCTTTTATTATCATATATTATTATTATTATTTTATTATTATTCACATATTATTAATATTTCATCAAAGCCATGTATTTTGTAAATCTGGGCATACCAATCTTTTCCTTGATTTTGACTGGTGCTGTGGCGCCACTGGGTTCGCTGGGACCTGCGGCGTTGATTGCCATTACACGGAACTCCACATCACTGTTCTCGACAAGGTCACTGACAAGGACAGTGGGGGTCGATCACATCAGCACACTTCATCCACAGGTCACTGTCTCCAACCTTCTTCTCAACGATGTAACCTGGACCCAGAAACATGGAAGTTAGCTATTATGGACAATGAGGGCACAATAGCTGCAGAAATTGTTTTCAACAATGCAACTGTGACATACCAGAAACATAGTTAGGTGGCAATTAGGACCTCTGGTCTTTAAAGCAGCCACACAGCTAGTCCCCTTTGCTTGTCACAAATGATCTTTACAGGTCATATTAAATTGCAGGGAGGTTTGTAGCATGCATAAAAAAGAACTGTCTGTGACTAAACATGTCACCAGAAGTCATAAAAATGTCTTTAGATTTGGTCTAGACTTTGAACAGAGTCTTTCCTAATCTTAAACAGTTGCCAGTGATCTTGACATTTGGTTCTTGACTAGTTACTAAATCACAAGTATATCTATGCTGGTCATTTGACTGCCTGCTACTAGTTGTACAATGGTCGTATGTAAGTGGTCCACTGGTTATTGATAATTGTTTTTAGGTTTTAGATATTCATACGAGGGTCACACTACAGGTGTTCACAATCTCATTACAAATCTTCACTGATCAATTGTGATCATACAATGGTCACATTATTTTAAAGAACCTGTCATGCAACTTCTTACAACTTGTCATATAATGATCAGCAATGTTTGACTCCTATACAATAATTGGAGCTAATCATAGACAATTAGTGGTAGTTGCTCACTTCTTTCAGGTCACATTTGATTGTGGCATTTTGGACAGGTCCGAATGGAGGCTACATTAGGAAGTTTTACTGTATCCATGTGTGTTGTACACTTCATAATTATTTCCTTTTTGGTACTTTATGAAAAAGGATTTCATAATGACCATATTCACATTAAATTTCCCTTTTTTAGGAAAGAAAACTGAACGTCCAGCTTTGTGGTGCTCATTAAGTCCTTTGCACCAAACGGGACTCAAACCCACAGTGGTGAGAGGCTAAGCCATCAGAGGAGTACTCATTTAGCCATTCTTTCTCTGAAACCATAACATCCAATTACAGTAGATTACGTACCCTTGATTTTGCTGCCTCCATCCTTGACTGGAGGGTCCCACTCAAGCTCTGTGAAGTTGCGACCAATCTTTCCAACACGTGGGATACCAGGTGGATAGGGGCGGGCTGGTGACAGACAGAGATTTGATCAAGACAGAGTCATCACAATGACAGATATTTCATTCTGTTTTGAAAAGATTTATGAAACATTAAGTGCTGTTTATATATTTCTGTATTTTGTTCCTGATATATTTTTAAAATGTTTTGCATTTTCCAGCTGACAAACCATTTCTTTTGCTGTTAGTAAACAGCCATGCCATCTGTCTATCTTTTTCAAGATACTAATACATCAAATAACTATTGCCACTCTTAAAATTGCCACTCTGTTCATTTTCAAGCAGATAATCATTTTTAATTCAATATTCAGTCAAATTTTATGTACAAGATGCAGCTATCTGTACATACTGTATTTAGGCTTGCAGGTGACAGGTTCTGAGGCTCTGCTGGGCTCGCTAAGGCCTGCTGCATTCTTGGCTCTGACACGGAATTCATAGTCTTTGCCCTTCTCAAGTCCAGGAACTGAAAGTACACAAGACAGGGTAACTGTAAGCCAATAGCTATTCAATCAATCAATGATAAAAGTACATGCCAAACATTTCAATAACTTGATCAATTATTCATTCAACGTGTTGCCAATTAAAAAAGGCATGAGTTTTAGAAAAAGTTTTTTATGCTAGATGGAAATGATATTAAGATTTCAGGCCAATAAATGTGAGGACAAGATTCCCCTTACCCTTGAAGTTAGTGCCTGAGCATGGGAAGTCACTGGCAGTTTTCCAACGGTTGCTGTCTGGCTCTTTGTACTCGATGATGTAGCCCTGGATGGGTTTTCCTCCATCGCTCTTGGGTCGTTCCCAGGACAAGCCCACTGAAGTCTCATCAACATCATCAATCTTCAGGCTGCTTGGGGCATCTGGGATAGCTAAGGATTGAGGGTAAGCAAAACAATTAAATTTCTGCCTGATTGGGAAGTTGATTGAAAATGTATGTTTAAAGGAGTACTTGAACAGCTGAGTACAAAAAATACTTATCATATGATCTACAAAGTAAGGCTTAATATCTATAAACATGTATTTATTTTTAATGATAAAAATAAACGGTCAATATGTCCTGTCATAAAAAAATGATAATATTAATGAAAGGTATTTAATTACATTTTCACTTAGTACCTTGAAAATATTATTACATTTGATTTTTGTTACATAGTACTAACACAATTATGGTTGTATTGGTGACGTCCAGCTAATTATTGGTTTGAGGAAGACCCCCACACTTATGTCTGGGAAGAACCACTGGCGCCCGCCCTGCAGGTTAGCCTCTTCACATGAAAGTTCTCACTAAGACTGGGGCTCGAACCCACGTGGTGAGGGGCTGAGGCATCTCAAGTCAGCGGCTCTAACCGGTCGGCTATGTGCGCCCACGAAAATATCAATATTAAATATGGACCCAGATAACAATAACCTTTTAGTGATATATCAATTAATTACATCAAAGTAACCACAAGATGGAAAGCCCGTCTTACACAATTATACTAACTTACTAATTATAACTTAACAGCTATCTGTTTCACTTACTCCAAGGATAGGTAGCAATGATGGAGTTCTCAATCACGATTGGTTCACCAACACCAAACTCGTTCTCTGCAGCCACACGGAACTTGTATTCGTGACCCTCTGACAGGTTGAGGACCTCGTAGTTGGTTCCCCGCACAAACTTGCTGCAAGGTTCCCACCGGCCAGTCTTAAGATCCTGCTTCTCCACGACATAGTTATTGATTGGACTGCCACCATCATCCTGCAGGGGAAATAGGACAAGCAAATATATTAAAAGTTATTAAGTGTAAAATGTACTGTCAGTTTTATCAAAATGATAAATTAATTGCTGTTATTTCATGTAAGTCTGTGTCTTCTTATAACATTAGTAATTATTTGTCTCATTAAATTTCTAATTCGAAATCTTGTTAAAATATTAGTAATGCTGTTACATTTATAATTTGTAGTCTTGTTCTTACATTTGTAATTTGAAAGTATACATTTGTAAGTATTGTTCTAATGTTTAAATTATTATGTTTAAGGCTAAAGATGCTGTTATAGACGCTGCAGCAAATGGTGCTGGGAGCTGTCTGATCTGGATCTATGGGAGCTTTCTGATCTGGATCTATGAGAGCTTTCTGATCTGGATCTACACTATTTGCTTAAGCAGCATAGATTTTCCATGCCAAGAAGGCATTGATGTAAGTAGGCTTGAGGACACATACCTTTGGTGGGTTCCACTTAAGCTTACAAGCTGTCTGGAGTGATGTCTGAGGCAGTGAATGGGAACTCTGGCTTGCCAGGGACATCTGAAATACAGACAAGGTTAGCAAGATATTTGTGCTCTCAACCCTGCTATCAATTTTGCAACCCAAATGGACCTTTCCAAACAAGAATTATTTTCAACAAACTGAAAGTGGCATGTAATAAAAAGTGCTCACAAGCGCTTTGTGGAAAATATTAAATGCAACCATCAGTTTGTAGAGTATGCTCAGTGCTTCTGAACAGATCAAAATAATAATACCAGTATTATTTTATCATATTTTACTAATACACATATCAATTCTGGTTGTACAATTGTATTATTGTATCTCATTATAATTTAATTAAACTTTATACTTACCAACAACATTGACATTGATAGAGCAGGTGTCAAAGCCCTGTTCATTCTTCATGTGCATGGTGTATCGTCCAGCATCAGATTTCTCGGCAGCAGTGTTGTTCAAGATGATGTTGCTAGGAGAGTTGTTGAACTTGATACGCGGTTCCTCGCGTACTGGTGCACCATTCTGTAACATGGCAATGACAGAGTACAGTTTAGCATTGAGTCTTAAGATGCAATAATACATATAATGTACTGACAATTTGTCATACAACCGTGACTACAGTTGGGTGGTATTATTATAGTGGGTGGTATTATCATAGACTGCTGATGGGTGGTATTATAATAGACCACTAGTAGGTGGTATTATCATAGACCACTTGTGGGTGGTATTAACATACACCACTAGTGGGTGGTATTAACATAGACCACTAAAGGGTGATATTATAGACCACTAGTGGGTGGTATTAACATAGACTGCTGGTGGGTGGTATTATAATAGACCGCTGATGGGTGATATTATCATAGACCACTAGAGGTTGGTATTATCATAGACCACTAGTGGGGGGTATTATCATAGACTGCTGGTGGGGGGTATTATCATAGACCACTAGTGGGGGGGTATTATCATAGAACACTAGTAGGGGGTATTATTATAGACCACTAGTGGGGAGGGTATTATCATAGACCACTAGTGGGGGGTATTATCATAGACCACTAGAGGTTGGTTTTATCATAGACCACTAGTGGGGGGTATTATCATAGACCACTAGTGGGGGGTATTATCATAGACCACTAGTGGGGGGGTATTATCATAGACCACTAGTGGGGGGTATTATCACAGACCACTAGTGGGGGGTATTATCATAGACCACTAGTGGGGTATTATCATAGACCACTGGTGGGGCGTATTATCATAGACCACTAGTGGGGGGTATTATCATAGACCACTAGTGGGGGGTATTATCATAGACAACTGGTGGGGGGTATTATCATAGACCACTAGTGAGGGGTATTATCATAGACCACTGGTGGGGGGTATTATCATAGACTACTAGTGGGGGGTATTATCATAGACCACTAGTCGGGGGTATTAATATAGACCACTGGTGGGGGGTATTATCATAGACCACTAGTGGGGGTATTATCATAGACCACTAGTGGGGGGTATTATCATAGACTGCTGGCGGGGGGTATTATCATAGACCACTGGTGGGGGGGGGGTATTATCATAGACCACTAGAGGTTGGTATTATCATAGACCACTAGTGGGGGGTATTATCATAGACCGCTAGTGGGGGGTATTATCATAGACCGCTAGTTGGGGGTATTATCATAGACCACTAGTTGGGGGTATTATCATAGACCACTAGAGGGGGGTATTATCATAGACCACTAGTGAGGGGTATTATCATAAACCACTAGTTGGGGGTATTATCATAGACCACTAGTGGGGGGGTATTTCATAGACCACTAGTGGGGGGTATTATCATAGACCACTAGTGGGAGGTATTATCATAGACCACTAGTGGGGGTATTATCATAGACTACTAGTCGGGGTTATTAACATAGACTGCATGTGGATGGTATTATCACAGAAAAAAATCATACCACAGTTATTATATCATCAGGCGAACGGGATGAAGATTAATAAATTATTGAACATCAACTTCAGTTAAAATTAACTCCTTAATTTTTCATACATTTGCATACCTGTCATTATATGTATTATATGTATTTATTGCAATGTTTGAGACAAAACATTTGAAGAAAGTCAGTACCAAACTCTAATCATTAAAGTGACTTACATTAGTCCAAGTAACGGTAGGTATAGGGTTGCCATTATAGGGAATGTTAATCTTAAATGGTTCTCCACGCTTCACTGTGATGTCACGTGGGATAAAGTCACCACTGACACGCGGGGCAGCTGAAAAATAAAGAAGGTGAATTATTGTCGTTATTCATAGAAAAGGACATTCTTATAAAGAACATTTTGTCTCTTTTTAGCAATGAAAGTTTAACAAAAGATATGGCAAAGGATGTTTAAGGTTAATAAGTACCAAGAATCAGACTGATAAAGAAAATTTGTTATATATCTTCTAATTTCTTCTGTGACGCAGTTACTTATCAAATAATAAATGTCTTCAAATAATGGGGGAAAAAATGTTGCCATGGTATCTCTACATACTTGGTGGTGGTTGAGCCTTTATCGGTTCAGTACAGTCACTGTAGTCACCGACACCAGCGTTGTTGACGGCTGCAACTCGGAACTCATATTCCTTGCCTTCCTTTAGACCCTTGACAGTGAACTCTGGCTCAATAATATCAGCATAGCTACATCTGTAACATGTAGGCAGGAGCAAGTTGTAGCATGTGGTCAAGATATAAGACATTTAAATGCAATGTACAATGAAATTCAAACACTAGGAAAATGCTGAAAACAGGGTAAGTTTTATACTGTTGCTTTAAAGGTCATATCCGACAGTTTCTTACCAAAATTATTCTCATTAAACATTATAATAAACTATTGTCACTTGAACAGATCTCTCAAAATCCTGTTTATTGATGTCCTACACCTGTCTAACAAGTGAACAATAACGCCACAATCATCATTTACAACATGTATTTCCTATCTGAGCCATGCTGCACAATTAGCTATTTTTAAACTAGGAAAATCACATGACCACCTTTGTTTTAGATCATCAACGCCATCTGCTGTGACACCAATGTCTATTTTTAACAGGAATCCTGATTGTTCTTATTTATAGATTTGAAAAAAATGAACATTTCAGTTTTGATTAACAAATTTAACTGCCCCTAAATGGAGACACTGTAGAAAATCAGTCAAAGCTTAGATTAATGTATGATTTTTATTTTATTACAGAAATTATGCACAAATACCCCAAACAGAGGCTAGATATTGTTACATATATTAGATATAGGCAAACTGTCGGATACCATCTTTAATACCTTTTCCCTTTCAATATTCTGAATATACATTAACAACATGTAAATCCAGACTGTATTAATAAAAAAAGGTATCTTATTAAAGTCCATTTATACCATTCACCTTCGCACTTGTGTTACATTGCAAAAAAATTAAAATGACACAAAGACCATATATGTACTTACTTGGTCCACTTGTCTGTGCCCTTCTCACGTTTCTCAAGGACATATCCTCCGATGGGGTTGCCACCATCGTTTCTGGGAGGGGTCCATGTTAGTGTGATGCTGTCCTCAGTAGTACCCTTACATTTGGGTGATCCTGGTGCACCGGGCTTGTCTGCAGGTAAACATTGAACAATACATACAGAAGAAAACACCCGGCCCAGTTTATTTGCAATTGTCTTAATAACACAGTTTCTCTACCAATTGAGCTATAGAGGCTCTGTTTACAAACAACTAGTGGAAATTCTGCGTGAATCTCATCCCTGGTTCTACTTTTCAGCACTACTGCACATCACAGCACAAGCAGACTCCTGTAGAAGGCCATAGCACAAAATGTAACAGGAGCAGAAAAAGTGAGCCTCCACTTGGAATTGTACCACATATCTTACCAAACTAGCAGGACAATCTACCAACTGTGCCAAAATGGTTTCTGTGAATGAACTACCAGTGAGACTGCTACACAATAAGACGTGTTTTGCTTAAAGTGATGATGTGAACTCACCATAGGGCAGTTTGGCAAGGATGGGTTCAGTGGTGATGAGAGGGTCAGAGACTCCATGAGGGTTCTCGGCCATCACACGGAACTCATACTCCTCTCCTGGCTCCAGGTTACGCACATCACAAGTTGGTTGGGTCAGGAAGCCGCTAACCTGCAGGGGGAGATAACTAGCTGTTTCAGATGATTAGATGGATAGGAGTGCAATAACTAAGTGAGTTTTTATTAACACAATTTTGTTTTGTATTTTTTAAATACATTGCAGAGACCAATTATGATCATATAGTGATGTCCAGCTATTTTGGTGGAGGAAGACCACAAACAAATGTTCCTCTAACAGTGGGAATGATCTTCAAGATGACTTGCGGTGCAACGGTGGTTCTACTCAGCCATTTGTCTGGGGTTTTCTCCAGAAAAAAGCTGGACGTTGCTATAATGATCAAACAATGACAACAAATATTTGGGGTATTTAGTGAACCTCCTTGCAATAAAGAGTTTTTAACCTGAATGGGACTCAAACTTATCTTGTAATTAAGATAGAGAAATAGTACCTTTGTCCACTTGTCAGCCCCCTTCTTCTTCTTCTCGACGATGTAGTTGGTTATCTTCTCACCACCATTGTCCTTTGGCACCTTCCAGACAAGAGTGAGGCATTCGCCACGGATATCCTCAGCCTCAAGAGGGCCCATTGGGGCAGCAGGGCGGTCTGAAATTGGAACAACACATGGGGGTTGGAAATAAAAACAACAACACAAAAATGCCAATGCAGTAGGTAATGACACAAAATGCAACAGAAATGGAAAAAAGTGAGCCTTCATTGGGAGCATCAAAAAGAGAACAATTGAACATTGAAACAGCTGAAGATAAAAGCTTTCCTACTCACCAAATTTTATTTCCCATTCTCGACACCAACCCTTTATTATCTCTTTATCAAATAATTGTAAGTGTAAAGCATGTGGTGAGTGGTTGACCTCTTAACACATATGAACATATCTGTTGTGTTTTAGTGATACTGTTTGTGAACATTTAAGGTAGCCATGAATAAAAATTGCAGAACCATCTATTGCATGAACTTTCTGATTTTCTCATACAAACTTTGACTAACACTCAATAGGACATAATAATTGATAACTTTTAAATACAGCTTCTTCTTGACCTTACTGCACTCTATGACTCACCAAGAACATTGACGTTGAAGCTGCCTTCGCCCACCCCAGACGGGTTCCTCAAGGTCACCTTGTACCTGCCGGCATCTGACCTCTGAGCCTTGTGGGTCGTCAACACCAGGTGATCCTTCTCAATCTATAAATAGGCCATGGGAGATAATCACAGTCAGGTATTGATAAAAAGGTGTTCAGACAATAAGCATAAGTAAAAACAACATTGTGTTATAAAACTAATTTCTAAGCCCCTTCTGATTTTCAAGAAACCACATACATTAGAATATGTTACATATATAGGCTTATCGTCAAACTTCCAGAAGCTGTACATTAATCAAAGCTCCTTAATTAAAACAACAACTATCTTTGACAAGCTAATGTATCAAGCAAATCTTGGTGATAATCTAGAATTGATTTTCTGTAATTAACATTACTCATATTATTTAAATTATAAGTTGACATCACTTCTAATATGATTTTTCTATCATGATTTTAATATTCCGACATGTTTTAAATTATGTGCATAAAACAGGTTTTTCGTATAGACTTTTAACTGTATTTGTTATTGATGAAGGATTGTTTGTTTATAATAATAAAAATAATAATTAATAATTAATATTATTTTTCTTGCTCATAGCAAAATGATCATCATCATCTGCAGTAGCAGAGCAACTGTGAGCTGTGATTGTAAATAATAAATACAAAAAGGAAATAATGGGAACTCAAATATTTTTCAAATGTACAATAAATAAAAGAATCAGCAGCTTTGTGCATCAAATATTTAGGGAAGAAATAGAAGGAATACGTTTGTAAGTTAAGATATGCAAGGAAGAAAAGGAAAAAAAGTTTATGTAAGATAGACATACAAGGAAGAAACAATGATGTAAATCAGATATACAAGGAGGAAAAAAAAAGGAATGCTTCTATAAATTAGATACACAAGGAAGAAAAGGAAGAAATGTTTATGTAACAAGATATATAAGGAAGAAAAAGTAAGGAAAATAAACATAAATTATATACACAGGAAAGAAATGTAAGAAATGTCTATGTAAATCAGATTCACAAGGAAGAAATGAGGAATGTTCATGTAAATCAAATTTACAAGGAAGAGAAGGAAGGAGAAATTGTGTAAATCAAAGATACACGGAAGAAAAGGGTAGAAATGTTTATATGATACTTCCATCAAAGATAATATATGAAATAAGGTTAACAAGAGGAAGATATCAAAGAAAAAAACAAGGAGGAAATGCTTGTTAATCAAAGTCTACATGTATGTACTTTTTCTTGTCTGTGTCAGAGGGTATTGTGCTATGATCTCTAACTTTGATATTAAGATGCAGTATAAACAGTTATATTATAAACAATAAACAATAATGGTGCAGTCAACTGACTATAAGCTATGCTGGTATATTTTAAAGTATCAAATATAGAGATACAACTTATATTGTTAGATATTTATTATATTTATAAATTGATTATCTTAACATTGTTAAGCATTATTTGTATTAACCATAGATATATATAACAATAAAATAAACTAAGTTAAGTCAACACGGTACAAAATATTCAGACAATTTTAAAGATGTTATTAATTGTTTTATTGTAAATATTCTTATTAAACTATGATTAACTATAATTATAATGTAATTTATAATAGCTGTTATGTCGTGAAATTTTTTTACTAACCTTCATACAGCTACACAGTCATGTATGATTTTGCCAGATGAAAATAATTTAATAATGTTACAAAAACCTTAAACTGCTCTGAAACTGGGTTGTTTGTCACTAATTAGCAAATAATGATGTTAATTAGCATTAAAACACCCAGGACTAGAATTGGTCGGTCATAAAAATCTAGGGACAAGACATAACTAGAATACATCCATTGTACAAGGTTCATCTATAAGAGTACATGGAAAGCATTTAACTAGAAGGGAGTTAATAATGGAACAAAATGTTTGAAATGTTGTATAAAACAAAACAATAATTCAAGCAACATTTAATGGACGTTAGGGGTGTGCCATCTGAACCAGAAACAAAAAATCACTTGAAAAACTTTTACATAAAAACTAAACAAATCTAAGAGTAGGTAAATGCTGCAGCAATTTGGATATTTTAACATTTTCACTTAAGTTCTATTTTATTTACATACACCATATATGTGAACTTTTTCTGAGGCCAAAGTGAAAGATTTTCATTGCAAAGTGGGAGATTTGTTATTTTCATATAAACAAAGAAGAAAGCTACCCATTTCCAAGTAGGGAGATTTCTGAAAATGTGTAAAACACCCCTCATTTTCAAAAACTAGGAGAGTTTACATGTTGGATACACGTGTGTTTTATTTACATTATCTCACTGAACTGAACCTGATTTAATCCAGTTTATACCATTTTTCACTTTATCTTACATGTTTAAGAGCATTTCAATTTACCTTCTATGCTTTTGAAATGTAACACAATCCAGCAGACATTATGACTTTATGCCAGGAAAGTAACAGTTTTTTTGTCTAAACCATATCCTTTATATGCCAACAACTGATGTGTATTATGTATGCACGCCTTTTCTCCAACTCGATTATAAACTCCCCATCCCCACAAAGACTTATTCCTGTTTGCCTTTCCACTTAAAGGTCAAGGTAACAAGCAACATTTTGTTTCTGGTTCTGACTTGCTAGCAAACAATCTACCTGGGGACCATCTGTACACAAGAACACCTGAATATCAAGGGCATCTCTTAAGTGACAGGTTATCACAGAATAACAAGAACGTCAGAATCATAACATTAACATAAACATGTTGACAGATATTGTTAAAAGCAAAGTAACTCTACATTAATATTCTTTACTAAGAACATACAGTCATCTGAAACATTCACCCTACTTAGAATGACTATCAGAGAATACAGTCGATGTACCAATCTTTGCTTGTATTTTTTTTTTTACATTTTCAACTCACTTATGTTGTCATTATGTTTTCTGCTGATGCAGTCTGCTACAATGTTCTAATATTTTGTGTAGCAAAAAAAAAAGATGTTCATCTAACCAGTTATTAAATGTAAAATCCTAAACATTGTGTGTTAGATTTGAAAAGTTTGGTACATACTGTGTTAAAATTGTTTGATCCCATGTCAATTATTACCACTACCTGTACTTATGATTATAAAAGTGTCTGAACTATTATTAAATACTAATTACAAATCTTGTGTACATTTCACACAAAATAGATGCATCTTAAGTAAATTGATCTGATGTCAAAATATTAATGAAAATTAACTTATTAAGAAAGCTGATTATAGCGAAGCAAATAAAATTGTTTCGACTTTTTAAATAGCAACTCTATGTTTGATATGAGATCAAAATCACACAAGGACTACATTCAAGACAAAATCTGCTCATTTAGAAATGAAGAAATCATTTTCATTATATCCATATCCTTATCTTTATGCATTATCTTATATCTTACCAAAAGTCATAATGCAAATCAACATTTCATACATGTGAACTTTTTCGGGGGCCAAAGAAGGAGATTTTCACTTGCAAAGAGGGATGTTCTCTGTTTCTAAGTAAGGAGATTTTTGAAAATATGTGAGACACCCCTCATTTTCAAATAATATTGTATCCTTATTTATTGAAAGCGGGAGTCTCCCTCCTAAAGTGGGAGAGTTCACATGTATGACATTTTGCTTTAGTTTCCTTTGATATTAAAACAGGTTTCTTAAAAATTCCGCGTTTTCCCCTAGGCTATATGGACATTTACCATCTTATTACATAATTATTCATTTTTATTTTTCACACTAATATACATCAAAATTGCACAATGATTCAGTTAAAAAGTGTTACAAATTTCAAATTCTCCACAAGCAGAATCCTACAATCATTCATAAAAATTAAATTTCTTTATGCAAATAATAAGAGAAGATATTGGTTCAAAACAAAATTGCAACTTCACATTTAAAGCAAAAAAAAAAGTTCTTGACAAACATGGTTAGAATAGGCACATTTATTTGCAGAAATTACAAGACCAAAACATGTAATGAAACTGAAGACTTAAAAGCAATGAAATATATATTTGTTTAAGAAAAAACAGAATTCATACAGAAATTAAAAAAAATAAAAAGAAAGACAATCGACAGATAAAGCAGTGACTTATGAAATGATTACCTTCTGTTGTCCATCCCTGCTTCAGTATTTTGTTTCTCAATGTGACCACTGTTTCTTTCTGCCTGTCTTTTAAGATAGACTTCCTATAACTTTTACCCTTTACTTTGCTATTGTTTTTCTACAATATTTGTAAAATTATGACAATGGGTGTTGTGTATTTCACTGACCTTGCATGAAGTTCTAGGGCCTTCCTCTTGATCTACGTCGTCAATAGTCCACTTGGCAGTCGGTTTGGGTGTGGCCTTGAATGGGATTCGAACCTCGATCTCCTGACCAGCACGTACAGTGATGTCCTTCACACCAGACATGTCCAAAACTGGGGCACCTGCAGAAGGGGACAGCAAGGACATCATTATACATACAATACAGTTGTCTTGCAAGGGGAACGATAGTTGTGGAGGTTAGTTTGGGGTTTCCAAACATTACAGAGGCTGGCAAATTTAAAATGACTTGCTAAATTTCATGTGTTTTACTAAATTACTTGATGCACTTGTTAAAAATTCCATACATATGATCCCTATAGGAGTTCCTTGAATCTTTGAATATTTTTACAAAAATTGGAGGATGTACAGAAAGAAGATATTTCATTTCTTGTAAATGCATGTAAATATAACTTGATAAAGTAAAAATCACTTGTACAATTACTGTTATAGCCAATTAAAATAGATGAAAACAACCTAATTATCATACATAATCTTTTTCTTAAACATTCCCTAACACAGACTTAAACTCACAACTTAATCTCAGGCATGGAAATATATCACATTCCACAAAGGGAAATGTTCACCCTTGATAGTTTAATGTCAATCCTTAGTTAATTTTAACACCTCAGTTGATATTACTTGCCTCAGGTCAAATATTTCATTCTACAGTTACACCACCTGATGAGTTGATATTTATTTAGATAACAGTCCAAGCAAAATCAAGGGATTAGAGGAGAAATCTGAGTATGTCGTTTGGAGAGTTTCATACTAAAGGGACCTTAGCCTATCTCACAACAGATCATCTCACTTACATGGCTGGTCCTCAGCCTTCACAAAGCCAGTTGGTTTGCTGGGTTCTCCTGGTCCCAAAGAATTGATTGCACGGACGCGGAAATCGTACTCCTCCCCTTCCTTCAGGTTTGGCACCTTGCCAGTCGTCTCATGGGCGGGCACCTCGGCACACTCCTGCCAGTCCTCGCCCTTCTTCTTCTTCTCGATGACATAGCCAAGAATCTTACTGCCTCCATCGTCCTTCGGTTTGGTCCAGGAAAGTGTGGCCGAGTCCTTTGTGACCTCATCAAGGTTGAGGTTACCTGGAGCACCTGCTGCGACTGGAGTGAGGAAAGGGGAGAACACAGAATATGATGAGTTGTTTCTATAGAAAAATGTTTTTACATACTGACTTACTCCAAACATGTTATTTCTGGACTTGAAAAGCAAATTTAGTGAAATATTTGTTCTTTAGCTCTGAGTTCATTATTTACGTGACAACCTGCAGTATACACCTGCAGTACACAGTGACCTTCAAAAGTGGGACACAGCTGTTTAATCAGATAATAAAACATAAGTTTACCATTACCCACTGTAACCACTAATATATCTTATTTCTGCACTCTGACTACTTACAAACAGGGTCCCGGACCTCGTGGGGCTGTGTGGGCTTGCTGGGACTGCCAGGACCTCCGTCATTGACGGCCTTGACCCTGAATTCCACCACTTGACCTTCACGTACGCCCATCACAGAGAAGTTGGTATCCTTGACTGGGAAGTTGTTCACAGGCATCCAGCCACCATGGCGATCCTTCTTTTCAACAATGTAACCTGGACAAGTGAGACGTATAGAATGTGAATTTTTAATATAATGGATTGAAAAATCATCTATAAAAGCTGTGTAATCTTGGACATAATTTTTATCAGATCTTTTAGTAATTTACATGTGTTTTTGTCTTTGACAAAGTTTTTTGAGTGCCAATTTGATAGGATGGAAAAACATAAAACTGTCCTTTAAAAGCTTTGAATGTTTGATATTTTGTAAAAATGTATATCATAATCATCTTTTATAATAAGGCAAACTCTTAGGTCTGTTTCTTACACTTTTTTTCTCATTGTTTTAAATCATACCATTAAAACTTCTCATTCTGCCTTGTCCCGTATCATGACACTGTAACCATGACAACTGGGTGTACCCAGATGTGAGCCCTTACCACTAATTGGGTTTCCACCATCATGCAGGGGCTTCTTCCATTTAAGGTTCACAGTTCTCTTGTCGAAGGATTCAATCTCCAGATCCGTGGGTGCATCCGGTGTGTCTAAAAAAAGAAAAATACATTTGAGTTTACGTTAGATTTTTTAACAATGTTTATCAAAATCAACCTACTTCTGAAGGACAGAACAGTATTATTTATGTGTGATGCTCAAGGGTTCAGATTAAACATTTACATTAAACAGCCAGAGTATTTGCACCAGAAATTCTTTTGAATAGCCAAATTGAGAACTTAATTTCATTGTCTGACAACAAATCAGGCATAATTATATGAAAAGCAAAACTGATTCAATATGCCACTCTCAGGAACTCACCAAAGGGATTCTTGGCCAGGGTTGGTTTCGTAGTTTCCAGGGGTTCTCCAACACCGTACATGTTCTCTGCGCGCACGCGGAACTTATACTTCTTGCCTTCAGTAAGGTTGGGCACTTTGTGGGATGTGCCGTTCACTGTGCCAGGCACCTTCTCCCAGTTGTTGGAGCCCTCTTCACACTTCTCAACAACATAGCCTGCCAAACACCCCAAAAATGCATGTTACATGTCAGTTTGGCCAAGGCAACTATAGTGAACTATGAACTTTGGTAAATTTACTAAATATCTCTAGGCATATATAGATTATGTATCTTCAAAGCAACATTTATTTTGATGAGAGTCATGGCTTGTTTGAAAAAATTAATATATTCTTGTATTGGCCACTTCTTTTGTGACCTTGACTAAAATTAAAAACCGACAACAACAACTCCATTTAGTGTTCTATGGGCCTCGACAATTTTGTAAGAAAGTAAAAC
Source organism: Sinonovacula constricta (assembly GCA_007844125.1). Lineage (NCBI taxonomy): Eukaryota > Metazoa > Mollusca > Bivalvia > Cardiida > Solecurtidae > Sinonovacula > Sinonovacula constricta. The sequence goes on along the minus strand of CM017568.1, from coordinate 49,582,693 downwards.
AAATTTTGTACACTAAATACACACCAGTGATTAAAGGTCTGGATTTAAAAAAAAAGAAAGAAAAATACAACCAAGACTAAATTAGGATATTATTTCCACATACCAAGCAGTGGTGAGTTTCCATCCTCCACTGGAGGCTTCCATGACAATGTGCAAGAGTCAGCCATGACATCAGCGACCTCAAGAGGACCCTCAGGGGGTCCAGGCTTGTCTGAAAGGGAAAAAAAATTTTAGTTAATTTATCATAACAATGAAACATTTTTAGTAAAACAGACTTATGCCTGAAATTGAAAAATGCAATAAAGCAAATTGTTGTAAAAATTACTTTGTGTCAATATACAGCTTTTTGATGTTATTTCTGGGCGATATGTACGATATATCTGCCTATAACTGATAAGCAGGGCAAGCTGTAGCAAACAGTTTACTTTAATCTATATAAAGGGCTTATAAATTATTAAAGAGCTATCACATGACATAGTTTAACCAGATGTATAAGGGAAGACTCACCAAGGACAATGACGGGAATCTCAGCAGTGGCAGTTCCGTTTTCGTTGGCCACGGTGACCACATATTTCCCAGTGTCCCCTCTCTCTGCCCTTGGGATTTCAAACTTGGCAGCATCCTCTGTGTTGGATGTGGTAGCCTGGGTAAAGAAAATAGTATAGATAACACATCTCTACACAGTGTGTAACAGGTTTCTACATGGTGCGTTAATTATGTTTGAAACAACCAATCATCTGTGGGAACAATCTGTTCCGAAGATGCTGATGAATTATCTTTTTACATCTGGTTTAATGGCGGTCGCATACAGGTTATTTTTTCAGTAAACAATGATAAAACAGCATAAATGTTGTATTTGTTGAAACAAATAACCATTCTTTCTTAAAAACAAAAAATGACTTAACAGATTATAGTGTAACGGTCGTTACAATAGCATATCATCAACTAGAACTTAAATACCAATGTAAATCAACTCAGTGTTTGACAAAATGGTACATTAGGTGGGTAGGTGGGTAGGGAAGGTCTGAAAATGGGTAGGGTAGGCCTGAAAAAAGATAAATTTTGAAGTTTTCTCTATATTGTGTGCATCCTCAAACATTAAAAATTGTTAAAAAGAGAAAAACACTGTGCACTAGATACAAGTGATTACAGTAATTTATTAGTAAACATGGGGAACTCAGTCAGAATTTGTTGGGCTAATAATTGACAAGGTAAACAATATTTCCTTTATGAGAAAAATGGTAAATTATACTTGTCATTAACATGTAAAACATGTTAAATTTAATATTTGGTACATGCTAATTTATACATGTACATGGTAAGTGTAAACTGGCAAAAACACATGAACAAAATAATAGCATATTATTACTATGCACTATTCATTAAAGGATTAAAAGATTATTAAATGATATTTTAAGGTGAAAATATGGTATTATGTATTAAACTACAAACGTGGGATGACTTATTCTCAGATATCTAGATTTTTATTTTATTCTCTTCATTTTACCTTCAATTACTATTGTCATATATAATAATGAAACTTCACTTGTAGTAAGTATAACAACAAATTACGTCTGCTCCAATGTCAATCATGACTTTGACCAATACCTTGGTGACTGGTTTCCCATCCTTGGCCCATGTGACTGTTGGTGCGGGGGAACCAGTGATGCCGAGATCCAACTTGATTGGTTCTCCAGCCTTCACACGAATCTCCCTGGCTCCAAACAGGCTTGTCAGATCTACCTTTGGTGCCTCTGATAAAGGTATAGGAGAAGATGGACATCAGTGTAAGTAAACAAACCCACCATATTGTTTTTCAAACAAGCTCTTTAGTAACATCAGTTATAAGAGTCTGCATGATATCTGATTAAAATCATATCCTGAAAACTGCTCCGCTATCAGGATCTGACGACGAGTCAATAAAACCTTCCGAACCAATCAGATTGTCGCCTACAAAATCGCAAAAGTATATGATGACCCGAAGCATTCCAAAAATATCATTTTAATGGCTGCGCCCATTATTAGTAGAAACAACTGATATGGTAGTGACTTTCCATATCCTGTCGGTAATATTGCCATACAGTCCTTCTTGTCCATAATGCAATCAAGAATTTGCTTCTTAAGTGTTTTTGACGAATGAATTCCTAATTTTGTCAAACACTTTTTACTGCATCATCGATAGAGGCCATTTTGTGACTCTTACCGAAAGTGTTATGCATTGCGCTCTCTGACTGGTTGTTTAAATATAGTTAAAATAGTAATCAGGGAAAAACATTGTTGTTTATAGACTGTGTTTGCAAGCCATCATCAGATCAGTGTGATTGGGGCATATGTTCATTTTTTTTGCATGAATAAAGACTTCTGCTAACTTTTAATCAAGTACAATAATTTGCCATTCTTTGCTTTCCATTAAAACCATATTCAACATTCTAAAAAATGAAATAAATTTAATTAATGATTGCCTTCTTCAAGTATGTTTGTAATTTCTGGACATTTATTTTATAAAAATATGAAATATTAGTAAGATAAAGAGTAATATGTAAGGTAAGAGACTGCCTGTACCTTTGGCTGGTTTGGCTGTGATTGGTTTGGAGGGTACAGAGGGTTCTGACGGTCCCGCCTCATTGATAGCTGTAACACGGTATTCATAGTCCTTGTTGGGCTGGACCTTGCGGTCCTCAAACTCTGGCGTCTTCACGGGGGTCCTCGTCACCTAGATTGAGATGTTTTGATAGAAATTGCCATCCACAATACTGGTAGTATCATAAATTCGCAGACAAAACTGACAATATATTCTTGTTGGGTTGTCATGATGATATGACTAGGTATCGTGCCATGTTAGGCCATGTCAGACTTTCAAGACTAGTTATCACAGAGAAGGAAGGATTGCCATGTGAACACCGCAAAGGTGTTAAACAAAAAAATACATTTTTTACGAAAGACTTAAGCAAAAAAGCTTTATGCTTATATCATTACTTTCTATTATTTCTACAATTTTGACGGCATGAATGTGGAATTCTGCCTGGACATTCTTGGAATGATTGCTCTAATACCAGAATTGGTGTTTACAGGTAAGGATGGTTAGCTGAAATAAGTAGCCCTACCCTTATTGTGTTAACCAATATGTTTTTATACAGCCTCCTACAAGTACTGCCAATAATCAGAAGTCTTACACTGTTATTTACAATTGTTTAGGTGAGCGTACCTTGACCCAGCGGTTACTCTTTGGCTCCTTGCGCTCCACCTCGTAGCCAGTAATAGGGGCGCCACCGTCATTCTCCGGAGGTTCCCACTTGATAGTGATGTGATCACGATCCTGTTCAGCCACTGTAGGTTGGCTGGGAGGAAATGGCTCGTCTGGAGAGTGGGAAGACACAGAAAAAACTTAATTCACGGCCTAGGAATCTTTTTATAATCATCCTTGTACTTATATCAGTATATCCTTATCATCCATACTTTAAGAATGTTTAATTTAGAACGCCATAATATAACATTCAAGAAACAATTTAAATGAAACAGGATTGAAATGAAAGATTTAGCTTTTTGTAATAAACATTAATTTTCATCTTTGCTACATTTAATGGTGCAAATTTGAAACTACCAGTTCTTTGATCACATCAACTAAGCAGATTAATGACCCATCCAGTAGGATTGGCACTTTTAGCTGCCAAGTCAATATCAATATTGTGTTGGTATCTTAGATGTACATGTATTTACAAGCAGGTAATTATTTACAATAATATTTAACAGGGTAAGTGTTTGTATAAGTCACAGATAAACTCACCGAATGGATTCTTGGCAGTGATTGGGTCGGTCAGTTCAAGAGGCTCGCTGTCGCCAGTTGGGACCCTCAGCAATGACCCTGAACTTGTACTGGTGACCCTCGACAAGTTTGGGTACATCCATTGTAGGCTTGGTGCATGATTTGACTGGTTCCCATCGACCCTTATCCATGTCAAACTTCTCCACTCGGTAACCACTGCACACATGTAAGAATCAGATACTAGATACCTCGTTCTTCAAAAACTGTTATTATGTAGTAAGTACATCCTTGAATGATTAATTTAAATGTGTTTGAAAAAATTACCCTTAAATAGTGTTTGGTCAAGGCTTAAGGATGTCAGATCAAATGTTCTCTTTCAATGCTGGACTGCTGACCTTTAATTATTGAATTAAATTGTTAAAAATCAAATGTGTGAATATGTCCAAATGCAAAATCTTAACTACACATATTTTTGATGTTTTAACTAAAAAGTTGTTGTCATTTTTGAAAGAAAAATTTACATTTCATTGTGTCAACAGCAGCACAAAAGTACAACACTTTTTATAATTAAAATTTAATATATATAATAAAGACCACTATAGATACACATACGTAATTGGTTCTCCACCATCATCAGCTGGTGGTTTCCAGCCAAGCTTGCAGCCAGTTTTGGTGATCTCAGACACGTCTAGTGGCCCTTGGGGTCGGCACGCTGGTCCAAGGACAACAATCTCAATCTCGGCTTCGTCAGATCCATGCTTGTTCTCCACAGTAATCTTGTACATGCCCGTATCCTTGCGTACGCAGTTCTTGCGCTCAAGAGTTGTACATTTTGGCACAGTGTTGATGATGACATTCTCGCTGGGCTCAAGTGGCACGTGGGTACCATCCTAAATAATAAGACATGGAAGTGTTGTAGAAAAGGTTTAAAGGTATGTTTTTTTTATGAATTAACTTCATTAACTTAACTAAGATGTGAAATTAATTATCGCTAATAACATTTTTATGAATTAGTAACTTTTTGTAAGATGCACACATTAAGTTAAATAGTTGTTAATCATTGTTATATTATTTATAATTAAAACATTAATAATATACAAAAATAAAATGCTATTATTTAAATCTGACACGTTAAAATATTGATCATGCCTTTAAAAAATGAGAAAAGACAAACACAGACATGTGTAAGTCGCTATCAGACAATAACATCATATTTCATTTTTTACACAAAACAACTTCTATATCTAGTTTAAATTTAAAAAACAAAAAGAAAATTGTTTTTGTTTCATAAATCACAAAATAAGAAACTTATTATAACATATAAGATGTATATGTTAGAAAACTTTAGTAAACAGAATTTCTTTCATATTCCTACTATAGTCTCTAAAGAAAAGCTTCATCATAGCAGAAGAAATAAAAATAAACAAAAATAATTCAAGTACAAAAGATATGTTTTCTACTTCTACGTTCTTTCAAACTACACACTTGTGAAATATTTATCTTTTAAGTGTTGTTCTATGAAAAATCAATTAGCCAAAATTTTTTAAGTCACCTTTGAAACATTTTTCCCTAATGAACAAAAGTTACAGACTTGTTTACTGAATTTGTAACATAGTTAAGCATTGACTTTTGGTATTAAATTTAGTTTAGGTTCACAATGTAAATATTTTTGAGAAAGTTATATCATAAACAAATGTAGAAAGAGATTCTATATAGCAACATTTATTTACTTATGCAAACATCTGTAGGACCCTACATACTTTTAATTAGTAAAATAGATGGTAAAAACTAACTGTGCAGGTTGAAAGACTAAATAGACATATATAGCTAAGCTGAAAGCAATGATGAACATTAGAGCATAAATACATATACCTACCTAAAAATAAATGTGGTGAGTTGTATTAGCTGAATCTAGTGTCTAATATAATAAATTATATAATTTCTATTATATTTGTTAGCAAAAAATGAAAAATAGAAGTGTACATCTAAAGAAAAACATGTGTTATGGTTAAATGTGCATTTTTGTACAAGTTACATTGTGCCCACTTGGAATGTCAATGACTGTGCATTTTTGTACAAGTTACATTGTGCCCACATGGAATGTCAATGACCGTGCATTTTTGTACAAGTTACATTGTGCCCACATGGAATGTCAATGAGTGTGCATTTTTGTACAAGTTACATTGTGCCTACATGGAATGTCAATGACCGTGCATTTTTGTACAAGTTACGTTGTGCCCATATGGAATGTCAATGACTGTGCATTTTTGTACAAGTTACATTGTGCCCACATGGAATGTCAATGAGTGTGCATTTTTGTACAAGTTACATTGTGCCCACATGGAATGTCAATGACCGTGCATTTTTGTACAAGTTACATTGTGCCTACATGGAATGTCAATGACTGTGCATTTTTGTACAAGTTACATTGTGCCCACATGGAATGTCAATGACCGTGCATTTTTGTACAAGTCACATTGTTGCCTACATGGAATGTCAATGACCGTGCATTTTTGTACAAGTTACATTGTGCCCACATGGAATGTCAATGACTGTGCATTTTTGTACAAGTTACATTGTTGCCTACATGGAATGTCAATGACTGTGCATTTTTGTACAAGTTACATTGTGCCTACATGGGATGTCAATGACTGTGCATTTTTGTACAAGTTACATTGTGCTTACATGGAATGTCAGAGACTGTGCATTTTTGTACAAGTTACATTGTGCCTACATGGAATGTCAATGACCGTGCATTTTTGTACAAGTTACGTTGTGCCCACATGGAATGTCAATGACCGTGCATTTTTGTACAAGTTAGATTGTGCCCACATGGAATGTCAATGACCGTGCATTTTTGTACAAGTTACATTGTTGCCTACATGGAATGTCAATGACTGTGCATTTTTGTACAAGTTAAATGGTGCCCACATGGAATGTCAATGACTGTGCATTTTTGTACAAGTTACATTGTTGCCTACATGGAATGTCAATGACTGTGCATTTTTGTACAAGTCACATTGTGCCCACATGGAATGTCAATGACCGTACATTTTTGTACAAGTCACATTGTGCCCACATGGAATGTCAATGACCGTGCATTTTTGTACAAGTCACATTGTGCCTACATGGAATGTCAATGACTGTGCATTTTTGTACAAAACACACTGTTTTCCTGAATACTTTAATGATAACATGAGTAATCGTGATCTGTTTTCTACCCTGATTTTTCTTTGCCAATGCATAAATATGCAATCATAGGGAAGTCTGCTTCATTAACTCAAAGCACAAATTCTTTTTTTCAATACAAGTGGATTATATTGAGCATAAAATAAACAAAAAAGAGACAAACATTTTTGTACAACATGTCAGTTTTGTTTCATAGACAGTCATGAGTAATTTTTATGTAAATTTCTGGAAACAAGATTATAATACAAATATATAGTGTTGTTTATTACTTAACAATTGTAAATATGATTGTAAGTTACAACAACAAAATTTTATTAATCATCATTTTTATAATTATCATAACACAACTATAAAGGACCTCACTCCCTTGCTTGGATTTTTCACAATTTATTTTCAAACTGTCTTAAAAAAAAAGTAGTTGTACATCAAGTCTTTCGTAAAAGTATGAATTGTAATAATGGTTTAATTTTTCTTCTTAAATTAAGATCAGAACAAAATTGACTTAGGTGCACATAACTGCTTGCCTCAGATTGGTTAGTAAACTTGACAATATAGAATAACTGGTGTACATCAAACAGCGTGTACACAGTCTGAAGCTGTTTGGTTACCTCTGGAATTCTGCCGGTCTCATTCTAGTGAAGGTTTTTGTAATACAGTCAATATGGAACAGTTTTTATATCCCACAGTCACACAATAACAATAATTCATGTATATGTGTACATTGTTGGTTCTGATAAACACATGTCATAATCTCAACTATGATAGTTTTGAAGTGGTACTATTTATAAAAGGTGAATGAACAGTTATTAGACTCAAGGGGAGAACCACTGACACAGAGCAGCAGAAGACAGTTTGAAGAGCTCTCCAAATAAATGTTTGGCCCCAGTTAGGATTTTGATCATATACTTATATAGCATGAGGTGTTAAAGATCTTTGATGAGAAACAGCTATGCAATGGCCTCCAATTTCCAATGTTGAGCCAAACACAATCTATAGGTAATAATTGCATTAGAGGATCAATCAAATGTTTCCAGGTTTGTAAGTTATTCATGACTCTATTATTATTTTAACGGATTATAATCACGGCTACCTCTAACTCTAAGCCTGCTATATCTGTCAATAATTCGTACACAATTCTTAGTTTCAGGCAAAAAACTTCTTGACAGAGTCAAGTCTTATAGCTTTAGACTGAGCAGCAGATAGTTTAAGATTCTGATCAGACACCGTCCAGCAGGAGGCTGGATGATCTGGACCTACACTTTCTGCCCAAGCTTTGAAAATATGTGCTTAGCAAGCTAAGGGCTAATTCTTACAAGCAGTATCACAAACTGCATCTTCTTTTGAATATAATATATGTAGATCAACTATTGACCACAAGCCATAGGCTAGCATTGATTGAGTGAGCAAGTTTGTGTGAACAGTCTTGACCTAAAGTATAGGAACTGCCCAATAATGCCAAAAGTAATATTTCACATAGTTTACATGTAATAAGTAGTAATAATAAACATAAATAAATAATACAATAACTGTAACATTCCATTTTCTAAAAGAATACAGTGTCTATAAAACGATAAATAATATAAGAAATTAAAATACTAGATGTGTAGCTAATATATGCATAGATATCTTTTGATGCAAGTAATAATTGTATTGTATTAGAAATATATATATATATAAAAATGAATGTGTCATGTGCAGAATACGTATAAACAATGTACACTAATGCATGTCTATACAGAAAAGTGTCTAATTAGAGATAAATAATAAATAATATATGCTTGGAACAGAAACGTTATAAATAAGATAAATTAATAAATACATTTTATTCACAATTTAAGTTCAATATGTAAAAGAATAAGATAAATAAACAAATTGTAGCATAAATAAATTTACTATAATTATATAACTATAATTATATTTACTTCTATATGTTATATATATAAGAATAATACTTTTTATTATGAGACAATTTCTTCCGACCCAAATTAATCTGTTAGCAAAGAAACACTATGTAAAACATCAAAACCATCAATGGAATACATGAAAAGTTATTGTTAAATCTGATCTTTAAACTTGTAATGGAACATCACAATTAGCATGCAGAGTTTTCACTAGAAAAAAAGACATATATATAGGAGCAATATAAATAAATATCCTGAAATCCTCAATTTGAAAATGATATCTTTTTATATATTAGTGAAGTAAAATATAATTTTTAAATTGAGGATTTCAGGATACTTATTTATATTATAATAATTATAATATAATATTTATATAATATACTATTAATATAATATTGTTTACATTTTAGGATATAATTAACACAAGTTTTAAAAATTTCTTTTAATGCATTATCACTTTTATTTTATTTTCTTTTAAAGAATTGAAACATTCTATAATCTAAAATCAAGCATGTACATAACATTAACTTATTAATAGACTATCAAAAATAAACATGTTCCTAAATATTAATTGAATATTTAGCACCTATTTCCAATCCCTAATGAAAGAGTTACAAACAAGCTTACCATCAGTTTCACAGCCCATTTGGCATCAGGGGCGGGCTCACCAACAAATTCAGCATTCACGCTGACAGATTGTCCCACCTTTATCTTGATGGGCTTAAGATCATTCTTGTTCATGATCCTCGGCTTAACTGTTTGGGAGAGAAGATGAAAAAAAGTTTTCACTTTGTACTTCTTAGTAAATAGATAATAACGCCCTCTAAGATACTATTTTCTTAATTTACATTTAAGCAATACAGTAATAGATTCATGCTTAAATGTACCAGACATTTAACAAAAATGTATCTTATTTATGTTCAACAACATTTTTAATAAAACTTTTATATACAATATTTACACAAAATTTCATTAAAGTATGTTTGATTTTACTGTAAATGTTGACTTTAGAAAAAATCTTACCTGGGAGATTTTTTAAATGTCAGATTTTAAACCCTGGATGAATTGCAATTTCCTTTTAAATATATATACATCACCCACCTAAATAAAACTTGAAAACCTCAGTAGTTAAAAGGGATTGCAGGGAGACATCTTACCTTTCCTGGCCTTGGTTTTAACTGGGGGAGAGACAATGCTGGATGGAGAGGGGCCGGCCTTGTTGACTGCCTTGACACGGAACTCATACTCCTTGCCCTCCACGAGACCGTCCACCGTGCCAGAGGTGGCACTACCTGGTGCCTCACCTCCCTTGGGAAGCAAATAATTGGAGATCATGAGTATCTAATTAGCTAAAGTGTATCATCATTATTATTGCAATATAACTTCAGACAAAAGATGTCCTCTGTGTATTTAATCTTTGACCATTTTCTCTGCATAGCCTAGAATAGTGTCTAATACACATGTAAATACAAGGCTATAGCTGCGATGAACAACTAGAATTTTATGCGATAAAATAGATACATATCTTATCCATTAAATTTATTGCTTAAATTCAAAGAACAGAACCAAAACAAACTCTTATAGCTATAAAGCCAATTACCCAGTGACCATGTGTTGTGACATTGCATTTTTGTACAACATGCACATGTTTGTCAGAGCATAAAAGGCAACATAATTGTATTTATCACTGAATACACTCCTATATCGGTCTATAGTTGAATTATGTTAATAATAAAATATTTATATGTGTACATCTACGGCCCCTATCCACCATACCTCCTTCCAGTCCTCCTTGCCCTTCTCTCGGTACTCAATGATGTACTTGTCCACTGGAGCACCATTCTCTTCTAGGGGAGGTAACCAGCCCACCTCCACGTAGTCCTTGTCGTAGTCAACAATCGTTGGGTCACGGGGAGGACTAGTGGGGTCTGGATAATGATAAACAAATATTTTGGGATGTTGTTATAGAATTATATAGACACCACATAGAGAACAGAACTGAGACTGAACAGTTTGTTGTGTGTGTTTGTAGTTTTGAAAAGACCTTTTACATTCCTAGCTTAAGTAATACAAATATTTCAATAGCTGAATATTTTTGAAAATTGAATAATATTGTTTACCAGTGTCAATAAAATGTTTTCCTAACAAGAGCATATAACAGTTCCTGAAAATTTTAACTATATTAATTGCTAAGCCTGCTGAGACAGTTTCCTGTGTAGTTTGGCTGCAATGTATATTCCTTTTTGTCTAGACACAACTATATCATGCTAGCCATGTTAAGGTCCTCCCATGGAGTTCTTTTCTGGTGCATCTCCCTCAAGCATATTTAAGTTTCAACAAAATAACAGCTTAAACCCCTAACCTTCAATACTTGTTATCAACCCAAACTAAGATCACCTACCCCATGGATCCTTGGCCAAGACATCTCCAGATGCCTGCAGCCAGTCTCCCTGTCCCATCTCATTGACAGCAGCCACGCGGAACGTGTATCGGTTTCCTTCCTTCAGATCTGCCACATCAATCTCGATGTCCTCTGACTCACACACCTTCTTCCAGTCACTGCCTGTCTCCTTCATCTCCACAACATAGTGTTTGATAGGGCTTCCACCATCGTCCTCTGGTTTGTCCCACAAGATGGCAGCACGGTCAGCGAACACATCAACAATATCCAATGGGCCCTTAGGCTGTGCCTGGTTTGTCTGGAGATATCATAAATAAAGAGCGGATTTTAATGTTTGAAGTTTATTTATTTTTCAATGTAATTAGTTTAAAACAACAACAAAAACATTAAACCTACTGTGGTTTAAATATAAAACAATTGACAGTGCCTAGGAAACAAAAGTGTTGTATTTAAAACATTTTTAGGCATCCTTTTTTACAGTTATGGTGCACAGTTATTGCATTTATTTGTGCACAAAACCCTGAAATTTATGAATCTTAGTGCAAGATGGTATATAACAGGATGTTAATTGTTCTACCAAACAATTTTAGTGTACATAACAATTAATTTTGTACTTACTGAGAATAAAATTGTTCCTTTTAAAAACTAAGTAAAATATAGCAATCATCATACAAATACCAAAACAAATTACTAAAATTACCCATGAATATGAGATATTATTATTAATATCTAAATCTTAATTAGCAAAATCAAGTGGCAAGCCAATCATAAGTTTTTAAACCGTCCATGTGTTAAGGGCTTGTAATAAAACTGTGGAACTTTTAACTCAGCCTATCTGCCAGTTTATTTATACTAGTATGAACAATAAGATATGATTCAACTAAATGTGCACTTACCTAGGACAGTCACGTTGATAGGTACTTTCTCTGTGCCCACCTCATTGGTGAGCGTGAGTACATACTCTCCTGTGTCTCCACGGATCATGCTGGGAATCTGCAGATTGCTGTTCTTCTCCTTGGTGACAATGTCGGCATCAGCGGGGGACACGGTCTCGCCGTTCTTTGTCCAGACTGCAGTGGGCTTGGGAGTACCTTATAACACAGAGGAGTCAAATTGGACTGGGTCAAAGTCTGTCAAATTGTTACTACCTGTAATTTTGTATATTACAGCATGTACACTTTTTTCAGGAACTATGCGATGTTTGTAGAAAAAGATGTCTTGTTAATTTTATATTCGAGGTTCAAGTTGTTATAATCAACCAATTATCTTTTGAAAAATTTATGTGTCAACAAGTTTTCCACTGTGGAAGCCACATGTAGGGAGCAATTGTATAACACTGATGAATAACCATTTTCCCTGACATTCCACCAAATGGACTTTAATCACAATTATGGAAAAATCAGCGCATTAAGTATCTGTACTGCACCAATGAACATAACAAAGCAATGTCGATTTTTATTCTGTTTATATCCATTGTTTTGTTGTATTATTATCAGTGTCTGGTAACTAGTTTTATCAGAGGTAATAATCCTTTTGCTTTCTTGAATTATTGATTGCTAATACATGTTACCCGTTTTCAAAATACAAATCTCTACTCTGGATGTAATAATTATGAATAAACATATGTTTAAAGGAACTGAAAATCTATCACAGAGTGAACAGACACTCAAGCTGATTACAAAAGTTTACTGGAAATATATACAACTGTTTACCGGAAAATTATACAACTGTTTACCGGAAATATAATTATGCAACTGTTCACTGGAAATATATGCAACTGTTTACTGGAAATATATGCAACAGTTTACTGGAAATATATACAACAGTTTACTGGAAATATATATAACTGTTCACTGGAAATATATACAACTGTTTACCGGAAAATTATACAACTGTTCACTGGAAATATAATTATGCAACTGTTTACTGGAAATTTATGCAACTGTTGGAAATATATGCAACTGTTTACCGGAAAATTATACAACTGTTCACTGGAGAAATAATTATGCAACTGTTCACTGGAAATCTATACAACTGTTTACTGGAAATCTATACAACTGTTTACCGGAAAATTATACAACTGTTCACTGGAAATATAATATATACAACTGTTTACTGGAAATATATACAACTGTTTACTGGAAATCTATACAACTGTTTACTGGAAATCTATACAACTGTTTACTGGAAATATAATTATGCAACTGTTTACTGGAAATCTATACAACTGTTTACTGGAAATCTATACAACTGTTTACTGGAAATCTACCTACCAACAAAGGGGACATCCAGGTCAAGTTTCTCTCCCTTCTTCAGGACAACATTCTGTGGAACGCGGCTAAAGTCAACTTTTGGTGGCTTAGGCACTGAAAGTAGGTTTTAAGATGAATCCTCCAGGTTTCAAAAGAATTAAAAAAAGAAAAGAAAATCATGTCTTTCACAAACTGTACAGGGTATGGTATTTGTATACATGTACATAGTAATCAGTAAGTCAAAATAGGCCTTAGCTTAAACATCTGACAATTTGTGGTTGTTAAATGAAATAGATCAAATTTATTTTGTGTCAGCAAGGTCACATCAAGTCTATATAAGCTCTTTATGAGAATTTACAACTTGTATTTGTAGGTTTTTGTAGGCAGATAAAAAAGAAGAATTTGTTACTTCAAACAGTCTTACATACATGTAAACCTTGTTCTGAGGCCAAGGTGGGAGATTTGTTATTTTCATATTAACATAGAAGGAAGTTATCTTTTCTAAGTAGTGAGATTTCTGAAATATGTAAAACTCCTCTCATTTTAAAATAATTTTGACTCGATAAGTGGGATTCTCCCTTCAAAAGTGGGAGAGTTCACATGTATGGTCTTAGTTGAGCCAAAAGAATCAATGAGACTATTTTTATTTACTTTTAATAGATTGGTATAGTCAAGGCTAATCAAAACCCACAACTAAATTGTCAGAGTGTACTCACATTCCTCGATCCCTATCTGACACTTGGTGGTACGCTCGCCCACCTGGCATGCATACTCTCCGGCATCATCCTCCGTCAGGTTTTTAAGAATGAGCTTCATGGCCTCTCCCTTCTTTGAGATCTCAACACGCCTGTGAGGAGAACATCATACATCATTGTCTAGAGAGATCGTTACTGTCTTACAGTTTAGTTTTGTTTATTGGTGACATCAAACAGGCATAGTAGTGGTAATATTGGTGACATCAAGCTAATTATTAGTAGACAGCAACCACAGACATATGTCTGGGTAGTACCAGTGTACTGCAGGTTAGCTGGAAGACTTCTCCATGTGAAATTTTATGCTGATCGGGACTCAGGTCCACATGTTGGGCGGCTGAAAAGTTACATGCCATTGACTCTAACTATGGAGCCATGGGCACTCCGCTCTGCCTTATTGTCTAGATTGTAAACGATGTGCATATTGTGTAATTATTGTATATTAAGTATAAATAAAAATCAACTTATACTTATAAAGCAGCAGAAGAAAATGTCAAATCATTTGATATCAAAAATATATACAAATATATATGATACAAAATCATAGCTCATATAAATACCAATAGAAATATTTTTTAATTAAGTTACAGTTATAATATTCTTCTTACTTACAAAAAGAGAAAGTTTTAAAAATTTATATTATTTTTTTTCATCAAGAGAACTAAGATTACTTTACTGCTTGATTTAAGAGTGACAAAAATGTTCATGTTGTGAAGATCCCAAATACTCTGCATGTTTTTGATCTACCATTCTTTCTAAGCAGGTCTATCATCAATTCATCTATCATTTGAGTTATAGGTTTTAAAAAGATCATAAATATATAATATACATTAATTTAAGTCATTAGTGTTTAATTAAATATTTAGTTTAATGAATTCATCCTTAAGACAATAATATAATCGTATTTTCCATGCAGTAATATAACAGAAATAACATGGACACTGACGGGTCGTCCTTGCTGATGACTTTGCCGTCTTTAAGCCACTTGACTGGTGCACTGTTAGGGTTGGATGCTTTACAGTCTAACATCAGGGTACCCTTCTCTTTCTCATTCTTATTCTCAAGCTTCTTGAAGAATTTGATGTCAGCTAAAACAATCACAAATAACAGCTCTTTAGCATGGTGTCAAATTACAATTAGTTATTATTCATAAAGTGGTTTTCTTTTTGTAACAGAAACAATACTAGGGCTCGTATTCAACAACCATTCTTAAACCTTTAGCTCACGCATATGCCATTTTAGGCTTTTGTAAGGCATTCACAATTAATTCCTTTCATCTTCAGCAGCATCAACACAACTAAGGGTTTATTTATAGACTAGTTTAACTAAGGTTATATTATTATATGGCAAAAATGCATGTGTTTAAAAATATTTAAAACTGTTTCGAAGAAAATAAACAAAATCAAGTGAATTTTTAAAACTAATACATTTACAATGAAGGAAAGAATAAAGAAAGAATTGTTCAAGTCACAGATTTCAATACACAATATCTTCATTATGTATTTAGCTACATGTCTGTATGTTTGCATAACACTTTAACATTGCTACTTTTAGCTTAAAATCACACTGAAAGTTCATAAATAAGCTTATTTTCTGTTGGTATGAAAATTGTGACTTGGGCGTAAGTCATGACTTAAGCTTAGGAATGGTAGGTGAATAACGGCTTAGGTCTGAAAAAAAAGGATGCAGAATTTAAGACTCTTCTGAGGTTAAAAAGAGAGGTATGAAAACAGCAAATTGTTAATTATTAAGAGAAGGAATTTTGTAGGGAAAACAACATTTTGTTGTAATTTATGGTCATTTGAATTCTATGTAAACAAGATTTCTTGCTGTGTATAGTACTAGTATTTTTATTATGGCTTAACAATTTTGGCTTTTTATACATACAAGCCAAATTAAATTTAAACCCATTCTTTACAGTAAATTTTGATGAATCTTTATTGAAAAGTATCAGAAACCATTGCATTATTTTTTAGGCTTTTTATTTGAGAAAAGAAAATCTTACGTAAATTGTTAATGAAGTTTTCTTAATGATAATTGAATTTCTTGTTCAGTTTTATTAAGTAATAAAGTAAGTGTTGGTGACAGCATTTTCGCTGCATTATTATCAGGTATGCTTAATAGTTTGAAATTAATGTTGTGAATGATTTAACCCCAAAAGACTTGCCCTGTTTGTTTGGTTTGCTACATCACACGGACACAATTATGGTCACATTGGCGATGCCCAGCTAGTTATTGGTGGAGGAAGACCCCAGACTTATCTCTGGGTAAAACCTCCAGGGCACAGCAGGTTAGCTGGAAAATCTCCCCACATGAATGTTCTCACCCGGACCGGGACTTGAACCCATGCGGCGAGGGGCTGAGGAGTTTCAAATAAGCGACTCTAACCACTCGGCCACAGACACCGTTAAAAGACTTGTATAAAAAGTAACATGAATTTTGTATGTCACTTACGTTCAATGTACAGTTTGGCTGCTGTTTCCTTGTCTTGCATCCTGCAGGCATAGACACACTCATCCTTGTTGCTGCAGTTCTTGACAGTCAAACGGCGTTTGTAACCGTCCTTGCCAAACTCATACTTGCCACCTGCTTTCAACTCCTGCATGGGATATAGTCAGACAGGTATAAATTATTGATTCATAGTAAATGTTAACAGCAGAATATAACAATGGCAACGAGAAAGAAGATCACAAGAATATAGTATATGGTACCAAATACACGTAGTGTGAATGACCTGAGAAACAAAAAGTTATGTAAGTCATGTCATCTTATAAACATGGATTTGCTTGTAAAAACGAAAATAATGAGTTGATAGAAAAAATTCAACAAAAAGACATAAAACCCAAATTATATATTTAAGTGTGAAAAAAGTAAAAAGAAAACAACAGAAACAAGTTTTAAAAAAGTAACTAAAACAAAGGAAAACATCAAAAGGAAGAAACCCATCTTGAAATGATAAAATAATTTCTCTTTTAACTAAAAAGAATATAACACTTAAGTGAAAATATAAAAGTAGACTGAGCAAATAACACTGACTAAAAGATAAAAAAAACTACAAAGAAAACCTTCAATCCACTTCTAATCAAAACATTCCATGTAAACTAACCAAAATACATGTACTACAAATATAAGATAACATGAAAATAAACTACATGAGAGATGAGTAAGATTTTTTACATATTACAATTTAATGGAGTATGAACATTCAAAATTGGGCTCCAATTTTATTTTATTTTTTTAAAGTTTTCTCATCAATATCTATTTTAGAATTTTTTTTTTTTTAATTATGCATGATTAACAACGTCCCTGATTGTTTTGATTCGGACTTGATTCAGCTTAAGAATGAAACACATTCATCATTCAGCCAGGCATACTGAAGATTTGTATGAAACAAACTGCCTTTGTAGACATGTAAGCCTTTGTAGACATGTAAGCCTTTGTAGACATGTAAGCCTTTGTAGACATGTAAGCCTTTGTAGACATGTAAGCCTTTGCATTGAACAAAATTTACATATATTGATCAACATATATTGAAGAAAAAAAAAGTGGATGAAACATTACCAAAAATATTGTTCCCTCTTTTATAAAGAAATACTTCATTACAATACAGCTTTATGGGTAAATCAAACTTTCATGACTGGTGGTTGTAGCACACATTTGATTTCAGATTTTAATTCTACTTCACATATCACAGCAATTTCACAATTTCTTAAATATTTACACATACACACTCTGCAACATGAAATGTGAAAGTAAAATAAATTAAAAAGTGTTAATTTCAATTCATGTCATGCCTTCAAGTTCACTTTATAAAGTACACATATCTTTAGTTCCAAAACAAATATTGCAAGATAAACTAAAATCTTAACTCTTCCAGCTGTACTGCCATTCTCTCACCAGAGGGCGTGCTACACAAGTTTCGCTTACACCTCTGTCAACGCCCAGTGTACAAGATTCTTGTACAAAATATAAATAATGAATAAAATGCTCGTGAGATTATTTTGATCTCTGTATAATTTACTTAAAATGAAAATGGGTATTTTTATTTTTTTTAGAACAATGTTTAAGATATATTTTAACCCAAATTTTCGGGGAACTATTTTGCGGAGGTAAAAATTAAAAATAAGATCACTATCACGTGTATGAGAACTACTTTTCCCGGCGTTGACAGAGGTGTAAGCAAAACTTGTGTAGCACGCCCTCTGGTGAGAGAATGCTGTACTGCATTACTGACTTAAGCTACCATTCAACAAGAGAGAATTTTCATGCATTTGCTTTTAGAACTTCAGTGCATTAACACAATTTTTATTATTATAACTACATTCTGCTTATTTATGGTAGAAGATGCTAGACACAGCTGTGGTTAGAACTGTCTGCTCACAGCAGGTCAGCTGGTAGACTTCTAAGATTAAGTCTGCCACCTCAGCTGTGACAAACAGTAAAAGTCTGAGGTTAAAGTTTGTGACTCTGCCCCTGGACTAAGTGTGTCCCACATAGAAGGCTTATGTAAACATTTTCTCGCAACTTTTAAATCTGAATTCAAACATTAGACTACTTTTAAGGTGAAGTGGGTTTTTTTCCTTAAAAAAATGGGCCTTTAAAATTTAGGCTTGTGTACATGTATGTCAATGCATGCCATATACATCTATTCATTTTTTCCAAAAGAAAGTACAGACCATCACATGTTGCAAAGGTGTTCATTCTACACTAAAAAACCCAAGTTTACCTCATAGTTACTCTTGCCCTGTTTTAAATCCAGTAAAAAGTATTATATTGGAGCTAACTTAATCTGGTAATAAAATTAAAGACCATCAATTATGCAGCATTATTGTTTTCTATGTCTAGACTCAATTGGAACTCCTCAGGTAATTCAGTCCTCTGAACATTCATTCCTCGGATCTATCGAAATGCCTCGGATATTTCATGAATCACATTTATCTTTGCTGTTTCGATGACATCATAGACACTGACATGTGTATTTTCATGAGGTTTTGCCATCATCCATCTGAGAGATGATTCGTGAATTATCTGAGTTGTTGCGATTGTGTCTAGACTAACAAAAAACTGACATGTTTGCATATCAATAGGAAGAGGTTTTCTTTCTCCAAAAAACTCAATCATATCCATGTGTTACTTACCCTTACTAAAAATGTAGTTTAAGACTGGTAACTAAATTTAAATAATCTTGACTTATTGCCAGAGACAATAGTGCAGATTCAATTTAGGCCATGGATCTACACTATCTGCTGAGTCCTTAGCTTGCTACATTTGTTAATAACCCCAAATACTAAATAAGCAAGCTAAGGTTTGTCATTTCAGATGCTTAGCAGGCTAGAAGTTAGAACATTTTATGCATTTTTCTCATGAGTTATTATTAGTTTAGAAGATTACACAAAATGATATGTTTTCATCTGAAGTTGTTGAACAAAATATTTCACTGTTGCATCACATTTTAATAGTAATATCATGTTTTTAATATAAATGCATACATTTTGATGATAGAGTATAAGTATACAATTCTTCCAAAAAATAAGTCCAATTTATGCAGCTTTAAGCAGGTATTAAAACTTTACTAGTATGACTTGGAGCTGAAGGTAATTACTAACAAAATTTACTTTATACAACTTACCTTCAATATGCTATGACACATATAAATAAAAATGGCACTTTCATTTTATAAGAATTGTTCATTAATTTCTTAAACTCTTAGGACTTAAGGTGTTAGGCCTTGAACAAGACATGTAAGTTATATTATAATATTTGAATTATAGACTACACTCAATTCTACAGTTAAGTATAATTACATTATTTTATTCAACTTTTTGACTACACTCATCTTTACTTTATAACATAAGCATATATATATATATGCAATTAATAAGTAGTAATACAGTGAAAAGAGTAGCAAATGATTACAGTGAAAGAAAAGACAAAGATATACTTTAGACAAGAAAGATCACTATATTATAAATTAGATCTAGCTCTATAACCAAATATTTTAAAAATGTATATGAATGTTCAATCTCTAAGAGAAAAAATAAAATAAAAAAGCAAAAACACCAGAAAGAACTACATTACATCACATAGACTAGTAGAACTGTACAATACAAAAACTGAACAAAAAATATCCAAGAAGATTCGCAATAAAAGGAAAGTTCATGGATGAATGCAGTGAGCCATTGCTAACAAATGCTCCAGAGTAAAGCAGTGCACTTGAATGGAAAGGAGAAGGCAGTCATGCAACAGCAGGGAGAGGGACAATCGGAACACCTCAGATAATTCACGATGATTGTCCCGAGGACGGAATTATCCGAGAAGTTCCGATTGATCCGAGAGATAATTGCAGTTCCGATTGAGATAATTGGTGAATTATACGAGGTGTTCCGATTGGGATAGGCGGATTCTGCTGAATCAAAAAACAGCTGGGATAGTAAGTATTCTGCTGAATCAAAGAACAGCTGGGATAGAGAGTATTCTACTAAATCAAAGAACTGCAGGGACAGAGTATTCTGCTGACTCAAAGAATAGCTTGGATAGAGAGTATTCTACCGAATCAAAGAACAGCTGGAATAGCGAGTATTCTACTGAATAAAAAAAAGAATGGCTGGGACAGAGAGTATTCTACTGAATCAAAGAACAGCTAGGATAGAGAGTATTCTACTGAATAAAAGAATGGCTGGGACAGAGAGTATTCTACTGAATCAAAGAACAGCTGGGATAGAGAGTATTTTGCTGAATCAAAGAACTGCAGGTGTAGAGAGTATTCTACCGAATCAAAGAAAAGCAGGGATAGAGAATATTCTAGTGAATCAAAGAATAGCTTGGATAGAGAGTATTCTACCGAATCAAAGTAACAGCTGGGATAGATTGTTCTGCTGAATAAAAAAACAGCACGGATAGAAAGTTTCTACTGAATCAAAGAACAGCTAGGATAGCGAGTATTCTACTGAATCAAAGAATGGCTGGGATAGAAAGTATTCTACTGAATCGAAGAACAGCCGGGATAGAGAGTATTTTGCTGAATCAAAGAACTGCAGGTATAGAGGATATTCTACTGTATCAAAGGATATTCTACTGTATCAAATAGAAAGTTTCTACTGAATCAAAGAACAGCTAGGATAGAAAGTATTCTACTGGATCGAAGAACAGCTAGGATAGAGAGTATTCTACTGAATCAAAGAACAGCTGGGATAGAGAGTACTTTGCTGAATCAAAGAATTGAAGGTATAGAGAATATTTTGCTAAATCAAAGAACACTTAGAATAGAGAGTATTCTACTGAATCAAAGAACAGCGTGGATAGAGAGTATTCTACTGAATCAAAGAACACTAAGAATAGAGAGTATTCTACTGAATCAAAGAACAGCGTGGATAGAGAGTATTCTACTGAATCAAAGAACTGCTGGGATAGAGAAAATACTGCTGAATCAAAGAACTGCGGGGATAGAGAGTATTCTACTGAATCAAAGAACTGCTGGGATAGAGAGTATTCTACTGAATCAAAGAACAGCTGGGATAGAGAGTATTCTACTAAATCAAAGAACACCTAGAATAGAGAGTACTCTACTAAATCAAAGAGCACCTAGAATAGAGAGTACTCTACTAAATCAAAGAGCAGCTGTTATAGAGAGTATTCTACTGAATCAAAGAAAAGCTTGGATAGAGAATATTCTACTAAATCAAATAACTGCAGGTATAAAGTGTATTCTACCGAATCAAAGAATAGCAGGGATAGAGTGCATTCTACTGAATCAAAGACAGTCAGTGATGGTCACTGTCCAATATCTCTCTTTTAAATGGACGAAGTCACAATTATGATATTTTAGAAAAAAAGGAATCTTGAAGTTACAATCAGTATTTTCATGATTTCATTACTTTATCAATTTACAAATGAAATTTTTTTTTGATGTAAAATTTTTAGTTTTCAAAATCATGATATCAGAAAAAGTTGAAATGATAGTATTCAAAATAATAACTTTCTGGATCGATTTTTTATAGTTAATTTTTGCAACTTTACATCTTCATGTCCAAATGTTGAGACTGTCCAAAGGATTAGATTATAGTGCAACAGAAATAGGATGGGATTGATAATAAAGCTATGCAAGTAATAAAAGTAATAATGGTAGAATAATAATAATAATAATAATAATAATAATAATAATAATAATAATAATAATAATAATAATAATAATACAAAATCGACAACAATAATAACAAATTATGTTGATAAGCAAGATAGCGTTGATGACTATCAGAAGTTGATTTAAAGCTTGATCAGTTGATATAAAGTCATGAGCAGATAAAATGTATGGTGCTGAACAACAAAACGTAATATATGTATATAGTGCACAATAAATAAAACATCTATATGTGTACGATTAAAATATAATATATGACAACATAGGATGACAACACTACTTGCTACAGTTGCCCCTGCAAGTGTTTATATAATAAGACGATGAACCAGCAAGAGACCAGGACAAACAGTTGCAACTTAGTGAAACTTTTGTTTCTTTATTATAATCAACAATATATTTCCCAACAGATTCAATACTTAATATAGGTTTTTATAAAAATGTAAAAAATAAGCATTAGCATTTTTACAATTTCTTTTGCTTTTGACTTGAGGGGGCAACAGAGAAATTGAAAAAGGGAAGTAAGGATGGTGCGATTCAATGGATGCATATTTGTGTGTAATTTATCTCCCTTTGAAGCAACATTATTTGCCAGCATACACTACCTTCATAGCTGCCTGTAAACATAGAGGGGACCTGGTTATTGATAGTTTGGTCACACGATCCTGTCACCGGAATGTTTTATCCATAGTAACATGGCATACATAATAGTTATAAAAAATGAATGAAAATTCACACACTGAAGGAATGGCGTAGAGTATTTGGAATAGTAACTAGATACATATATTGCTTGGGTCTACTTTTTTTAATAATATTAATATCTTAAAATTTAGATGATTATTTTATGAAAAATGACATCATTTCAGGAAATATCTAATGAATAAACAAACAGAATGAAGACAATTCTTAAATCATTGTAATACAAGTAATTGCAAAAAAGTTGCACCAATTTAAATTTTGATAAAGAGATTGAGAGTGGGACCCAGACTACATTAGTCTAAAGTTTCTATGACAAAGGAATGTAGAAAGAAGAATGAATTAATAGTAAGCTTCTCGTCAATATAAGATATATTGTAATATCAGGTTACACAACTTGTTTATAGGGTTTATGTGTAGAAATGTAGCATACTTAGCTTTACACATATACAGATAGGCAAGATCAATAGTATGTTTAAAACGAAAATATGTGCGAGAAAATTGATGTTTACAAAGGGTTGATTTATGAGCCAGAATGAATCAAAAACTACATAAACGGATATATACATGGTTCAATAAATTAAAAAAGATTAAAACATATTCCGACATATCATCATCTTGAGTAAGAAAGAATGTCACAAGTACTTGTTACTATTTTGTTTCAAAAATATACAGAACTGAATCTGAATGTATTAACTTAGGCATACAACTTAAAATGTATTTCATTAACTTTTTTATAATTACCGATATCCCCCCTCCCACCGCCTAACCCATTGCAGCCCCTCATGAACTTTCTGCACCAAGGTGATGATATGTGACCTTGACATATGACCCTGACCTTATCTTCTTTCCACCAGGTGACCTCGGCCTCAGTGGAGCTGACCTCACACTCGAACGTTGCCCTCTGTCTCTCCTGGCCTTCAATGTCCTCCAGATTTTTAATGAACTCGTACAGGGGCTCTGGTGGGGACAAGCAGTAATAGGACAAAATGATACAGTTCTGTTCCTTGGCTGTGTCCACACATGCATGCAATTGTATGATGTGAAAAATTATACTTATTTTGGTTAGATTACAAATTAAAGTTTCTTTATATACAGTTTTATTATTGCTTTAAAAAACTTAACTTCATTTCTAACACAATAAATAATAAATTAATAATCTTGTTTTAAGACTTTAAACCTTAAAGCTTAAGTCATTGACTAGTTACTCATATCTGATTGGTTTGCTCTAAATAAAATAAACAAATCTGGCCAAAAATCATTGTAAAAAAACTCAATCTTTAGCAAAGAGTTCTGCAGTCTAAAAGGACGAACCTTATCATTGGACTGAAATCTTCATCGGATTATGAAGCGACCAAGGAACTATCATTACCAGAAACGGCGAAAAGTGAACTAAATATCACACGGCCGATAAATGGAGAGTAACGGAATGGATTGGCCGCGGGTGTCCCACAATGGCACATAAATTGTTTAATGACAAATACTCCTGAACTTACCGAGCATCTTGAGGTTAGCTTCTGTGGTGGCTCCACCCTGGACGATCTTACACTCGTACTTGCCCTCAAGTTCCTTCTTCATGTTGGGGATACCAAGAATACATCGGTTCTCACGACGACGGATCTCAGTTACGCCCTCAACATACTGAAATACATATACATATATATATATAATTTTTTATGCGGCCAAAGTGGGGAATTTTTACTTTCAAAGTGGGAGAATTGTTATTTTCATATAAACAAAACGGACGTTATCTGTTTCTAAGAAGGAAGATTTCTGAAAATATGTAAACCATCCCTCATCTTCAAATAAATTTAAACTTTAAATATGGGAATCTCCCTCCAAAAGTGGGAGCGTTCACATGTTTATGCATTTATGATAATATATGAATCCTCTACAGACCCATCCATATTCCACTGCCATAAATAGAATGGCATACATAAAAACTAAATATCACCCTTATTTAAGGAAAGCGTGATGTTTTGCTGTGTTTCACAAGTAACCTCATATGCATCTATTCTGATTAGGCTATCTTTTTTCTCTCTCTCACTCTTCTCTTCCCCCTCTCACATTCTTATTCGCTCTCTCTTTTTCTGTCTGCCTATTTGTCAGTATTTCTCTGTCTTTCGTGTACCATTCTGTTTATCTCTGTTTGTTTGCCTGCCTGCCTGCCTATCTGTCTGTCTCTTTCCCTGACTCTCAAAGCAAGTGTACTAATTATTAAACACTTTGCGGTCAGTGAGTCGCTAATCCATATGAAAACCGTTCTATAGTATCACGTCAGCCTTAAGACTTGTCATTGTTTTACTAGCGACCCAGATCTATTAGATTATTGCTATCTCTAACTCACAAAATGTGTATTGAAACTATCTCAACCAATACATACACTTTGTCTGCTAATCACAGAAAACAGAACAGTTCTATACAAATGGTGTAGAACCAGCTCAGGACAGCTTTCCAGTGGGAGCCGTTCTATCCAGTTCTGTATTATTTGCTGCTGATGTCTAATTAATTACCCGTGCATGAAACAGTTAGCCAGTTCAATGGTTAGAACTGGTTGTAAATAGGTGTAACAGGCTAAGGGCTTTTAAAGACTATAAGGGTTGGTCTCAAGTTACTCGAAACAATAACTGTGTTTTCAAATTGAATAACTCCACACCAACAAAACTCACTATCGTCATGTGAGTAACATCAATGAAATAGAATTTAAACAATGCCCTAGGCATTCACATTGTAATGTACGGACAGTGGCATAGATTATAGGCACATTAACATGGAAATTTTCTAATCTTCTGTTACTCTAATCAATAAATATGAAAGGAAGAAATTTAATGAACTTTGGTTAACTTTTAAATATCAATTTAAACAAATAATAAAGGAATGTGTAGCATATTCTTTTGCACAGGGGTAAGTTGAATTGATTTTTTAATTAATGAAAGACAGGTGTAACTATGGTATTTGAACTGAATTAAATATGACTCTCTTGCACAAAGTGATTATGCTCTTAACACTACCTAATGAAATAACTTGGCCGCTTTATATCAAAAGGAACTCAACAATATCCAAATTGATGGGCGGATTGATGTCATATGGTGCACTTAATTTTAAATAATGTGACACTATGCTTGGGTGTGCCTTGCATGTTTGTAAGCTACAGGTAAGTGTATCATGTTTCTTAATGATTTAAAGCAAGATTTACTGATCAGCTATGACTTGCGTATCAATACGAAAGATTTATGTCGGATTTAAATTGATTTTACAGCAGTCCTTATTATAAATGTCAACCACAACTGACAATCCTTAGATGGAGGGAGGTGGGGGCTAGGCGTAAATTATACTGCTAGATTTGGCAGCTAAGATGGAGTTATTAATCCCTTTGTAGTACCAGATGCAAGACAGTAGATCTTTATTTATAATTCAAACATGTAAATATATATTTTTTTTTTTTATTATTTTTAAATTTTCATTCCAGGTCTGGTAAACGAAATAAACAACTGTGCACAGTCGGATACTTGTGTTTTTCCGAGGTGAGTTTATATATTTTTCTGTTTTGTTTTTAATTCACTTGAATGTGAGACCATTGCATACATTGGATTGGTCTGATCAGAAGACATTTAAAAATACAGCCAGTGTAGATATGGTCTCAGACTGTGTTTGAATTTTTAAACAAGCCAGGACAATGCCATTTCTTTCTGTAGTCATATGTCACATTTAAATAAATTACTCACAGTTAAATTGTGTATTGTATATCGTCATATATTTTAATATAAATCATATACCACATATTTCCCCACAAAGGGAGATAAATAACACGATGTAAAATTTGTATTTAAGACTAATGTCCCCTTATGAATGAAATGAGGGGATTAATTGTTAATTGTATGGTAAGTAAGTTGCCATTTCCAGAAAGGTCCATGCAAGACCTAACCTTGGTAGCTAGTTTTAAAATTTAAGACAAGCATGGTCTACGAGATAGGGTCATGAAAAAGCCATAAAAAGGTGTGCTGACCTTTAAAAACTAACTAGTCAAAAGTCATGACAATATTGGTTAATTAGTTGTCCTGGATTGTGTATATGTTGAGAATTATCCATATATGCATGTGAATACACCAGGTAGATAGAGTCAGGTATATCTTTTCAAATAGCACTATCATACCACATTCCTCTGACAGCTGAAAACTGTTATTTTAGGATGTTAAAACCCATCCCTTTATATATAACGTACATGCATGTGAATACACCAGGCAGAGAAAGCCATGTATAAAACCGACGGATACCACAGGTGAGTGGTGAACATGTCATCAATTTCTGACAGATGAGATCAAATCTGAAGGTCAGATACCATTAATCAACAATTCCATAATCTTCCAGGGTTTATCGTTGTCTATCATGACTTATATTTATCAAAACATTGATTTAAAGATTAGATTGTTTAGCGATACTCTGTTTGCACTTACGAACATTTTTATCTTTCATCTTTATAGGTAATCAATATTTTATATGTGACTTTTTAATGTGTAAGCAATTGCATAGTACTTAATTTGGTAACTTTTAAACTGATATGTAATTTATTTGCGACTCTGACTTTAAACGTTTTCTTTTGCCAATCAATAGAGCCCGATAAAATTGACTTTTAGCAAATAAAACAATGAACACTGTTGTACTTTGTTATTTTGCATATTGTGGCTCTCACTTAGTTAATTTAAAGATGAATAGATATTCTGTTCCTTGGTTAAGTATATAACATCTATTATATATCTTACTTAAATTGAAAAGTATTTTATGTTGTTACCACCATGTATGTAAATATACATAATGTGGTAACTACATACATAGTGGTAACTACATACATGGTGGTAACTACATACATAGTGGTAACTACATACATAGTGGTAACTACATACATAGTGGTAACTACATACATGGTGGTAACTACATACATAGTGGTAACTACATACATAGTGGTAACTACATACATGGTGGTAACTACATACATAGTGGTAACAACATACATGGTGGTAACTACATACATGGTGGTAACTACATACATAGTGGTAACTACATACATGGTGGTAACTACATACATGGTGGTAACTACATACATGGTGGTAACTACATACATAGTGGTAACTACATACATGGTGGTAACTACATACATGGTGGTAACTACATACATAGTGGTAACAACATACATGGTGGTAACTACATACATGGTGGTAACTACATACATAGTGGTAACTACATACATGGTGGTAACTACATACATAGTGTAACTACATACATGGTGGTAACTACATACATGGTGGTAACTACATACATAGTGGTAACTACATACATGGTGGTAACTACAGACATGGTGGTAACTACATACATAGTGGTAACTACATTTATTGTGGTAACTGCATACATGGTGGTAACTACATTCATTGTGGTAACTACACACATGGCGGTAACTACACACATGGTGGTAACTACATACATGGCAGTAACTGCATACATGGTGGTAACTACACACATGGTGGTAACTACATACATGGTGGTAACTTCATACATAGTGGTAACTACATACATGGTGGTAACAACATACATGGTGGTAACTACATACATAGTGGTAACTACATACATAGTGGTAACTGCATACATGGTGGTAACTACATACACGGTGGTAACTACATACATGGTGGTAACTACATACATGGCAGTAACTGCATACATGGTTGTAACTACATACATAGTGGTAACTACATACATAGTGGTAACTACATACAGGTAACTACATACATAGTGGTAACTACATACATGGTGGTAGCTACATACATGGTGGTTACTACATACCTGGCGGTAACAACATACATAGTGGTAACTACATACATAGTGGTAACAACATACATGGTGGTAACTACATACCTGGCGGTAACAACATACATGGTGGTAACTACATACAAGGTGGTAGCAACATGCATGGTGGTAACTACATACATGGCAGTAACTGCATACATGGTGGTAACTACATACATGGCAATAACTACATACATTGTGGTCACTACATACATGTGGTAACTACATACATGGTGGTAACTACATACATGGTGGTAACTACATACATGGCAGTAACTGCATACATGGTGGTAACTACATACATGGCAGTAACTACATACATTGTGGTCACTACATACATGTGGTAACTACATACATGGTGGTAACTACATACATCGTGGTAACTACATACCTGGCGGTAACTACACACATGGTGGTAACTACATACATGGTGGTAACTACATACATGGCAGTAACTGCATACATGGTGGTAACTACATACATGGCAGTAACTACATACATTGTGGTCACTACATACATGTGGTAACTATATACATTGTGGTCACTACATACATGTGGTAACTACATACATGGTGGTAACTACATACATGGTGGTAACTACATACCTGGCGGTAACAACATACATGGTGGTAACTACATACAAGGTGGTAGCAACATGCATGGTGGTAACTACATACATGGCAGTAACTGCATACATGGTGGTAACTACATACATGGCAATAACTACATACATTGTGGTCACTACATACATGTGGTAACTACATACATGGTGGTAACTACATACATGGTGGTAACTACATACATGGCAGTAACTGCATACATGGTGGTAACTACATACATGGCAGTAACTGCATACATGGTGGTAACTACATACATGGCAGTAACTACATACATTGTGGTCACTACATACATGTGGTAACTACATACATGGTGGTAACTACATACATGGTGGTAACTACATACATGGCAGTAACTGCATACATGGTGGTAACTACATACATAACAATAACTACATACATGGCAGTAACTGCATACATTGTGGTCACTACATACATGGCGGTAACTACATACATGTTGGTAACTACATACATTGTGGTAACTACATACCTGGCGGTAACTACACACATGGTGGTAACTACATACATGGCAGTAACTGCATACATGGTGGTAACTACATACATAACAATAACTACATACATGGCAGTAACTGCATACATTGTGGTCACTACATACATGGCGGTAACTACATACATGGTGGTAACTACATACATAGTGGTAACTACATACATGGCGGTAACTACATACATGGTGATAACTACAAACATGGCGGTAACTGCATACATGGCGGTAACTACATACATAGTGGCAACTATAAACATTTTGACAACTACCTCCATGGTGGTAACTACATACATGGTGATAACTACAAACATGGCGGTAACTACATACATTTTGGTAACTGCATACATGGCGGTAACTACATACATAGTGGCAACTATAAACATTTTGACAACTACATACATGGTGGTAACTACATACATGGTGGTAACTACATACATGGTAGTGACATCATACGTGGTGGTAGATGTTGGTAACTATATCACAAACATTTCATTTTGAGTCATGTCACACGTATACCTATCTACACTTCAATTCGACTTTCCTTTCTTTAATACAAATTAATTGAACGTTTGTAGATTTATAAACCCAATAAGGTAGGTGATAGACATTTGACTTTCAACCCATAAAAACGCAATGAAAGGATATTGACTGTAAAATCCAGTCGTTATGTATGTATCCACATACAGCACAAGGTAGTAGCTGATGCGTGTAATATTCTCACATAGAATTACATTTAAAGTAACATATTCTAAGATTTTAGTGTAATTTTCTCAGCATGACAAGTATGTTCATGACTTTATGTAAATTTAATACAAATACTACCTCTGAGCTGCGTACATAAAATTATTTTTGAGCAGTTATTAAACACAAACCATGGTCCAGTTTATGACATTTACATGTACCGATTTGCAGCTATTATAATGCCAGCAGGATTAATGAGTTTCTCTGACAATAAACAAAGTTGAATAACAAATGTTTACATGCTAACAACAAAACATTTTTAAATAATTGTTATGTTTTACCACCACAATGTGTGTTTTCTTCAATAAGCAGACAGCGGAGAAATCTAACATCAATGAATAGCCAAATTACATCCAGTTTGTTTTGTGATCATTGTGGTAAGTTTAAACATGGGACTGCGCTGAAATTGATTTCTCAAACAAATACAGTTTGTGTAGCCAAATATCAATCAAAGGCAAAAATGAACGTAAGTGAACGAAAAAGTGAAAAGTGCAAATATCTCTTTATTTATTTTGCCATATTTAATGCAAGACGTTTTTAAAAAAGCTGTTTAATTTTAGTAATGACCGAAAGTGGACAGTACATATTTATGCTTAGATGTTAAAGGGGAGTACGGCTCCATAATTGTATTTTATTAAAACATTTTTTTTCGCAAAAGTAATAAAAAAAGTAAATTGTAAATTTAATTGTTCAACTCAATGCCTTCTAACTAGAGCTTTCTAAAAAGCATAAACACTCAGCAGTTTTCATCGTATAGATCGATAAATGTTCTACCTGAAAGTCATATTAAATATAGGTAATTTAGTCAAATTTTATTTAAATGACATTTAATTCATTCGTTATACTCAATTAGCAATAATATATACTACTAGCAAATCGTTCTAATCATGGCTGTTGCAGCTTAATTATAAGTGTTGCAAGAGTAACGTGGTACCTGTATTTCCTATATTAACAGATCTACTGGCTCTGAAGCAGTTTAATTCTGTGGCAAGATAAGGATTTCCGGACCAATTACAGCGAACATACATTTCTAAGGACGAACAGACAAAAACATTAAATATCTGATAGAGTCCATTAGCGAATCAAAGCGACCAATTGATATCCACATGAAATAGCCAACAACAATCAGGTGGAAACCAAAAATCCCCAAGATGCCGTCAACAACAATCAGGCTGCAACGAACAACCATCGGTGCTACAGCCGAAAAACACAACGCTGAAGCAACCAACTGTCATGTTGCAGACAACAACCGCCATCTTGCAGCACAAAACCACCATATTGTAGCCGACAAACAAACATCCACCAAACATCTCCAAACGTCAACAACAATCAACAGCCATGGCATGGACGTATCGCCAGACGGCAGAAATGATGATGCGGGATCAAGTGTACCCAATCTATATGAAACAGGTATTAGTGTATAATAAAAATTTAGTCACTAGGAGTAAATGTTGAGTTTTATTCTTCTTATTAAACATGTAAGTATGTAATTTAGATGTCAAATAAAGAAAGATACGTGTATAGTTAATTGACTAGCTAAAGGTACGTGTATAGTTAATTGACTAGCTAAAAGATACGTGTAGAGTTAATTGACTAGCTATGTAAGAAGAAAGTTTTCTTTCAACATACTGAGGTCATTGTATTAAAACAATTTACATCCTTAGGATTATAATAAACATTAATAAATTTAAACAACTTGTCAAATGCCAATATGTAACTCGTCAGTGGAAGGCAAAAATGTGCATTCATGTTGTATGAAATTGAAATACATTGCATACATATACAGTACCATTTGTCTTCAATCATTTTGCCGTCACTGTATATACATATGTATATATATATATGAAGAGATGTATGTATTGTTCCAATCTTACTTTTAACCTGATAAACACGGTAGTCCAATGTAACTAATGTAAATCCAGATCAACCAACTCCTGCTAGGTGTGACAGGCAAAGCCCTGCATTTGTTGCTGCCAAATCTTCTAACAGTATGTCCAGTTACATTGGCATGTAGCAAATTATTTGATAGTAGATCTATAAATTGTTAGTGACTGTGTGAGGCTTAAAGTTGACCTTTAATTATATTCATTGACACATGCGACATACGAAATTTTTTATTGATATATTGGCAATAAACTAAAAACTTCGGATGGTTTGCCAACAACTTGCAATAAAATCCAGTATCACAATATGGTCACAGCTAGACAAATTACAAAGTTATTGTAGTGCATTTAACACAAATAAGTAAATGGATACATTGTTGATGAAGGAAGACAATATATGCAGCTAAGTAAAATATTTATTCTAATATTTTAAAGTTGTCCATCTATTAATTTAAGTTTTTTTTAAGTCTTAACTGTAAAATAATCAGGAAAGCATTGCAGCTACAAAAAAGAGAACAGAATGACTACTTCGCCAAATCATTATGAACAGTCGTCTCCTGACTGTCATATTTTAAATGACAACGGCTTATATAAGCTAAATGTTTAAAGTTATAAGTATATATTTATTAAGTATCACTGACACATATCAGCTATTCATTTTATATGAGTAATCATTATCAACATTGAGTATAAGACAAAAAAACTAACCATGATCGCGGTAGAAGACACAAATCGATTGTCAAAATAACTTTGTCAATATGATTAACTTGAGCCAAGTTAAAACATTGACAGGACATACTATAGTTGGCGGATGAGATTATTTAAAGGGTGACATAAATGTAACTCCAACAAGCTCTTAACAAAGATAATTAAGGAAATACTACTGTGCGAGGGAATACAAAACTATTTTACTGTACATTGATAGTCAATGGTATACCTATTTGTTAAAGGTAGACTTTAGTTAAAACTCTGCGCAACACTGTCATTACCTTCATTTCTTAAGTAATTTTCGTGTAGTATATTGTTTCGACAAGATAATGAACCAGCATTGGCACATTGTGGATCTGAAGCTAGATTCAAACTAGTTCTGTATATTTAATAAATCGTTTTAGATATTTGAAACTCTTTGTTACAATAATAATTCAAAACAACTGCCTGTACTACCTTTAGAGATAAAAGAAGAGAAGCCCCGTTCTTTACAACTGATTATAAGCTCCGTCTGGAGTAGTGACAGAGAGATCTCAATGATGACTGCGCGGGAACACTGGGTTCACTGTTTTATTAAAGCTCTACTGTATTGGTAGTGTTGTATGTCTCGGCTGTAAGAAGTTTTCAGGTGTTTACAGATCACTGTGAACGGTAAATACATTCTGTGTGTCCAACTTGGTGCACCATTTAAATGGCGCGCAGAGTTACAATGGCGCAGAATGTCGTCTGAATAGCGCGCGGTAAAGTATGACAGCGGAAAGACTTAATAGAAGCACGGTATTGTCACAAATCGGATGTGTTTGGATAACAGTTAAAGTGCAAATGGAAAAGTAACTTGGATTTTATTACCATAAGGTACACTTTATCGTAAACCTGCCTTAACTTACAAACAACATATATATAGTATGTTTAAAAGTATCTGTTTCACAGTTTATCTTACTTAAACATATTTTTGCCAAATAATATTGGAATCCACACTAACAACGGCAATATTAGTCATGAAAAAAGTTAAGTAACAATATCGGAGAACTCTCACCACTTCAGTTTTTGTCTTTCGTCGTTATATTACAAGATTTAAACTATACATTTCTGCACGGACCCTGTAGATCTTAATGCCCATATAACGTCTTGAAGACGTATTGATACAAACTTGATGAAATTGTTAGATAAAAAGCTGATAAATGAAATTATTCAGGATACAACGCTTCGAATAACCCGAGCTTAGCGTGGTCATACAGCCGATATACATTAAATGCTCTCTACCTAAACATTTTACTGATACCGTTGGCACAGATCTATAATATGATATCCAGATACCATTTTCTGACCAATGGTGCCCATACACGGCCTTTTATTTAAGTTTTAACTACAAATCAGAAGGACAAAACAGTCAGTTAGGCAATTGATCTATACCAACAACAGCAACAGTTGGATATGCATTATTGAATGGAACACAATAGACATTGAACTTTATATGAAATCGTTGACCGACCAGGTTATATTGCCCTATTCAAACATATTAAGGGCGGTGTAGCTAAAGTAATATAATGTTGACAGTGAACTGAATTCCCGATTAAACAGCGCGTTAAAATGGTACAACGTATAATTTTGAGTAGATTGTGACGCACTTGGGCTGGTAATAGTATATTCCTATGAGTATAAAAAACGTGTTCAAAGAACATCCACTGCTTTACTTCTAAATGTTGACAAAAACAAATGTTCGGTATTGACTTAATATGTTCGTTTTATTACTTTATGCACTATACAGAACTCGAGAACTAAAATCGGCATTTGATTCCTTTATGTACAATATAAAGTATTCTAGGACACAAATCGAAGTTTTAAATTTTGTGAACGAAACTGTGTATATAATTTCTTTGTGTACTATATATAATTCCATGACTAAAATCTGTGCATTATTACTTTATGTGAAATATAGAATTCCATGAATAAAAAGTTTTTTTTTATAGCGTGCAATATAGAATTCCAGGACTAAAAAGCTTATTTCATAGCGTGCAATATAGAATTTCATGACTAAAAAGCTTATTTCATAACGTGCAATATAGAATTCCATGACTAAAAAGCTTATTTCATAGCGTGCAATATAGAATTCCATGACTAAAAAGCTTATTTCATAGCGTGCAATATAGAATTCCAGGACTAAAATCTACATTTTATGTGCATCATAAAATACCAGGATCTACAGCGACATTTCATTACAAAATAAACAAAATAGAATGCTTTGCTTTGTTGTCTTACGTATAAGACAGAATGCCAAGATAGTCTTTACATATATTAATTAATATACGTGAACACGAAATGTCACTGGAATTCTCATAGGCCATCGAAGTTGCTGTAACCATTAACATGACATTGGCCCCAGAGAGTTACACTTATAAATGTTATGCACGACCCACCTTTAAGTGTATGTCTGTCAGAAGGTAAATTTTCAGTGAAGTACTGTACATTTTATGGAAGTTATTGTTTCAACATTGAAATGAGACGGGCGGATGGCACACTTGTTAATATGCCATCCATCGGAGACATTATACATGTAATTGTCACGATGATGCCATTTGTTTTGTGTTTTAGGGAGACAAGACCATGGAGAGTGCGAGCGACTCCGAGATCGACTCTGATGACTCGCTTGATGATGTGTCCGAATACACCCATGTTGACACCCAGTGGCTACTGAATCAGTCCATCGGTGTCTGGACACACAGCAAACCTGAGAATCTGACCCTTTTTACGCTCCGGCCAGATGACACATTCTTTCATCTGGTCCAGTATGCCCAGAGGAAACTCGACTTTAACCCAGACAAGGAGAAGATGATGGTGATGGAGGGTGGCGAAAAGGCGCCTAAGGATATCAAAGACGATTACAAGTGTAAACCTGGTAGTGTTGTTATGATCAAACCAAAGAAGCATATACATTTGTTGGTTGAGGTGAATCAACTCAAAGCAAAATTCCCAATGAGTGCAGATGTGCTTAGCACTGTGTATGAGGTAAAATCATACATAAAGAGAGTGAAAGGTGTTTCAATTGACCAACAGGATATTCTGTATCGGGATAAACCAATGGAGAATTCTAAACGATTGTTTGAATACAAGGTAAAAAACAATGCTGTGCTACATGTTCTGATTCAAGTACATTTCGACTTGATAGTGAATGTCGAGACATTCTGGGGAAAGACGTATCGCCTTTATGTCGACCGCTGCAGCACGGGTAGTGATCTGATATACACTGTATTCGGCAGAACTTTTAGTCGAACCGGACCAGAACACGTAACTATACATGAGCTGTATGTCCCTGTTCATGTCCTTACACTCCAACACAAAGACCGGTCTATCCACTGGGATTATTGCCTCGGGTATTTCGGTCTCAAAAATGGGGATACCCTTGTGCTTAGTACAGTTGGCAAGCAGAGTAAACTTTCGCTTCAAACAATCAATGTAGTCTCAGAGCTCGGAGAGAATTTCGTAATAACCATCTCGCACTTTGACCGCTGGTCAGTAGTTGCCTTCATTCTACATGGCCTGACAGACGTGCCGGTTGACCAGATCCGATTGTTTAAAGACCGGATGCAGCTTAACTTCACAAGCATTATCGGCGAAGTGCCCCGTAAAACCGCCATTGTCATGAACGTCGTCATGACTATCGTTGACGAGGACTTAATGTATGGAATACCTCTAAGAATAGGACTTGGAAATGGCATTGTCGAAAACATTAAAATTGCCCCAGGAAAGAAAATTCGCGATGTAAAAAGTAAGTTGGAACATATGGGTGTGCCAAATGCTAGTCTTTATGAATTAACTGTGAGCAGTTTTAAGCTACCTCACAATGGCATCATACAAGAGGTGATTAAGGATCTTCAAAACCCTTTGTTCCTCAAAGTTGAAAAGTTTCCAATTTTTGTTCATGCTCCGGACGGTGTAATTTATAAAACCATTGTTGATGTTAACCATTCGCTTAAAACACTGAAAAGAAAAATTGAACTGAAATCTGGTCACGCCGTTTCTTCATGCCGCCTGATCATGGCTGGTCAAGAAATCAAACTTAAAGAAGATGCAGTCCTGTATGATAATGGTTTCTCAACAAGGTCATCCATATTTGTCGAACATTCCTCTTTCGTTGAGGTGTTTTACATAACCATTGGGGAGGCACTAGTCAAGTTAAAACTACCCCTTAGACCGATGGGTGAGGACATCAAACGAAACATTTGGAACTGTCGAGACATCCCTGAGGGAGCGATAACATGTCTTCAGACTTTCTGCTTCTGGTTCTTTCACCCAAGGGTAAGCAAAAAATACACACAAAGTAGACGAAGAAAGAATCGCAAAGTTCTTCCGGCAGTTGAAATTCCTCTTGCTGAGATTTCTGACAGAAAAGCAAGAGACAAACACGAGAATGACCTTCAGCAGCTTGAAGATGAGTTGCTCAAGTACAGCAAGTTTTCAGTGTATAGACCAATGGGTTTTCCGAGACATTCTGAGGCACAGGACGATACCAAAACATGGCCTCTGTTCGCAAAGATGCATCTCAAACCAGAAAGAAATGTTGAAGAATGGATTAATTCGATACACAACGAAACAAAATCTCAGGTTAACTATCCCACAAAGATGAAGCGTCGACACACATATAGGGAACCTAGAAAACCTAAAGAAAAGGACCACGCACTGCATGAGTCGCACAAGCGGATAAATGCAGTATCGGAACACATTCAGCCACGGTGGATGGGGCATCTGTATGACAAAA
This sequence comes from Sinonovacula constricta, assembly GCA_007844125.1. Taxonomy (NCBI): domain Eukaryota; kingdom Metazoa; phylum Mollusca; class Bivalvia; order Cardiida; family Solecurtidae; genus Sinonovacula; species Sinonovacula constricta. Next base: position 49,544,560 of record CM017568.1, on the reverse strand, counting down.
ACGACGAGAACCGCTTGGTGACGATGGATTCCGACGGAATGATCTACAAACAGAAGCCTAACAGAGGCAACAATGCCTTTCTCATGAAAAGGTCATCTAAGAGGAACAGCAACAAGAAGGGACTGGGGTTACACGAGCAAGGTGCTTCAGCAGTAGGGAAGTATCTACCGAGGAGATTACAGTATGACAAACAAGATATTATGTTTACTGATTCCGAAGATTCGGCAGATGAAGCTATAACCATGAGACCCAATCATCTTTTGCGACTCTAAACAAAGTGATTTCCCTGGCTAAATGACTATGTTAGTATTTCATCATGCAAGCTCTATATATAATTTTACCCAGGTTGGTTGGTTGAACATGTGGATGTGGAACTTACAGAGTAAATCAGTAAAACCGTGTACTAAGTTTCATTACACCATTTTTGAAGGACGTGATCAATTCCAGACACCATTGTAACGTTTGAAATGATGCGCAGATGTGTTGAGTTTTGTCTTAATAATCTTCTTATTAACAGAATAACAACTCTAACAATACAACATTAGAACAGCTTTAAGCATGTAACCAATTAACTAAACGCATCTAACTGTCATTTGCATCTATTGATCCTTCGCAGTTAGGCAACTATGACTGTCTTGTAATTGCACTTTAAAAGATGTTTCATTTTCTTTCTTGCCATTCATTTGCTTTGTTTTTGTTACATCTCACCGATAGAATTATGGTCGTATCGGTGACGTCTAGCCTACATTTGGCGGAGCAGGACCCGGGCAAGTCAGCAGGAAGACCTTCCCACATGAAAGTTCGCAGCCCGATCGTGCAAGGGACTGAGACAGTGACTCTTACCGCCCGGTCAAGGGCGCAACCTCCTTGCCATATTAAGAACTTATCAAGTAACGGGACTTTTAAATATAACAATATATACTGTTTATTATGATGTGACAGCTGTGAGCGAGAGTGTCTGCTAAGGTAAATCGCTATCGTTGTCTTCGTTTGATTACATCATCACATGTTTTGTTGTAATAAATTGTTCCAAATGCAAAATGTTTTATTTATTTATGGATACATGTATTCTAGACTCAGACATAAAGTGAATGTTTTTTATAAATATACATAGATAGTAAATTTATCTCTTGAGAAAAGCAACTGGTGTTTAACCAGACAAGTCACATAATGCAACTACGTGTTTAAAACGGCGTACCGTATTCCCCATAATTTAAAAAGTATCACGACAGACTGAGCAGTCATAATTTGAATAATTGATTTGTTAAAACCTTGACCAACCTCCCGTATAAGTTCTTGCCTTTTTACAAAATAAGCACTCCTATAAGGAACGTATGACTCGTGTAATATAAATGCTTTTGAGCGTAAACACAATATATAAAACATAATATTTTAATTGAAATTAAATCGAGTCAAAATCGTTTCTTGTATCATCACCTTCGATATTTAATTAGTGTTTATTGTGCTCTTTAAATGGAGCAAATACAACAGAAACATATAAATATCAGGAATACACAAAACACAGAGTGACTACTCACCTCCAGTGGTTTCCCATCCTTGTACCATTTGACCTTGGCCTTGTTGTCAGACACGAAACATTCCAGCATGCCTTCTTTGTTGCCAAAGATACCGACAGTGGCTTTTAGAGGCTGGGTGAATGTAAACTCCTCGGGCTTCTCTGTAACATTATTAATACGGAATGGGGATCTTGGGACATAAAATTAAATTACATCTTTAACAGTTCGATTTTCTTATATTTTTCAGTAGCGTTGCGCAACCAGATCTAAAGACAACAGCCCAATATCGGTCTATATCGGTCTGTAAAAATTGCATTCAACACTAAATTTAATATTAGATTTTATTATTACATGTAAGTGCTAGTAAGTCGATGAGAACTGGTATAATAACTTCACCGACTTACCTTCGACGTATAGCCAAGCGCTGGTCTTGCAGGGTCCTTTGCCACACTCCAGTAGGTACTTGCCGGCGTCCCCAACCACCATATCCTTGATGGTGCAGCTGTAATCCTGGTCTACCTTGTTAAAATGGTACTTCTCGCCGTGGAATATCTCGTCCTTGTTCTTGTACCAGCGGTACACGGCATCCGGCTTGCAGAATTTGGCTGTGAACGTGACCTCAGTTCCTTCTATAGTTTTCTTGTCCTCGAGTTCCTTAAGGAACTTCTCTTTCTCCTGTTCATAATGTGGGACATAATGTTAATTGTTGAAGAAAATTGTCAGGGGCAATTTGATAGGCAGATTGTTTTTATTATTTTTTTTGACAAGGATAGTAGGTAGGATTTTTAACACAGGCAGAAAAGCCAGTGATTAACAAATGTGAAAGACAAAAAGAAAATTAAATTATTCAGGAAAAAATGACAAAAGGATGTAGAAATGAAAATAAAATTGATAGAACTGAAAACACAGGTGTTAGACATATATAGGTGTATAGATATACAGGATCATTCATATAATATACAGAATATACACAATGTAAAGTATGCTACAATTTATTAGTAAATTTCGACCTTATAATGAAAATAATAATAATAATTAAAACTAAGTTTTGTAGCCCCATAATCTCGTTAAAGGTGTGATGACGAGTAAATGTGTTCTTCATGTAAATAGAAAAACGAAGTTAAGTACACTTAAAGCCATAATAACTCAGACAGGCACATTGTTTTACATATATCATGACATTTGTAAATTTTAACAGTAGTTCTAAAAACCTAATTGGTCGACAAAGTCCAGTCGGTTTTCATAAGAAAAAGGAAGACAACACGAAAATGTAATACAACTCCAAATAAAAAAGATTCCCTAGCTTAGAATAATTTGAACATAGAAACTTGTATGACAGTCCTGTGCTCTCTTGACAGCGATACTACATTATATTATTTATCATACATTTGCGCGACCGGCACAATGTTTACTTGTACATTTCAATAAATATCACTATGATATGATTTGGACAGTTTTCAATCGGCGCTAGTCATTTCATTACGATAGCAGTCAGGCCCAAGAAGGGGTCAATCGCTATTGTCTTGGTCAGTCTTCTCGGTCGTATATTTTTTGTTTTGAACTGTCTTGTAACAATTACCTTTTATTCGGAGAAAGTATGGCTCTAGCGCAAAACTAATAACAATTAAATATTGAATACACATCTTACTTGCCTGAAATCTAAAATACAACAAATATGAATAAAATATTTATAATACATGTAATAATCACCTATGATTATGAATACTCAAAATATATTTAATGGCTGATTTCAAAAGTGTTTACGTTGAAATTAATATTAAATAATATTAACACATTTTCCATACAACAAACATTGAATTTATGCTAGTAACAAAAACATTGACAGTTCAAACTTCTGTACTGAAAGCTGTGCTAAAGCAAAATACAATCAGTCTTGAAATAAACACACTATATTTGTCGATTATTATTTATAAATTATTTAATGCTCACAATTGTTGTCTTAAAGATTATAAACATCATTCATAAATTATATTAAACAATTTAAAAGGAGTGTTTAAATTTAAAACAGCAAAACCAGTATAGTGTAATTGCTGTGGTTTTTGCAAAACGTATTTAAATATACACACAATATAAAGTGTTTATTTCAAGTCTCGTACAGCAACCAACAACCAAACTAATCACTAATCACTAAACAATAACGTGCACTATAAACATGAACTGACGCAGTAACCACTTAATACCAAAGACTCATATATGAAATTCAATTAAAAATAACTTATATAGAATCACGAAACATGTATTTTTTGGTTTGAATTACATGCAAATATTCCCAGAATCGGTTGCTTTTCAAACCACCAAAGATTTCATGATAATTTTATCCATATTATTATTATTATTATTATTATTATTATTGTTGTTGTTGCTATTATTATTACCAAACTGTCATGTTAAGTGGAGAATGGGTCAGCTCTCTTGTGATATCTGATATGTCAAGTGACAATTATCATATCTATCATATCACAACTACATACATAACATTCATATGTAACAATGACATTCACCAAGTAGTAACAATTCTGACTATATACTAAACGTGTGTTTTGCCATATTGGCAAGCAAATATTTCATGTCAATGCGTGCAAACTTTCTCATCTACAAAATACAAGCGATGTAAATTATTAAGTCAAGTATAAAATATGGTTTTAACTGAAACAAAAACAACTAGATGTATAAACGAATGTTACGCCAATCCAAAAGTATTATGAATACTTTTTAAAGTTGAATCTTAAGATGGATACTGATGATACTGGATGACTACAGGCATGACAATTAATACGATACCTTGTACAAACTGTTTTTGCAATTGCCACCAAAAGCGATTCGACATTTATAACATGCAGCATTTACAATTACACTCTCATCCATTTTTTCTCTTCTTTCACACATTCTTTGTTTCAGTCCATAGTTTCAAAGTGTTGTCCGTTGAAATTTTTTATGCTAAATATAGTTATTCAATATACTAATAGCAATCTGCTTTATGAGTAATTTACAAGTAAAACGTGGTTCCTTTGCCTGTTCCTATTGAAATTATCTGGATAAAATAAATACAGTACAGCAAACAAAAAATAAGTATAACGTTAGTTTAAAGGTAATGATATGTCCAAAATAGAGGCAGGTGTATTAAATACATAGACGCTTTAGAATCCGAAGACATATTTATTCTTTCAAGTGCATTTAATTTCATTTAAGCAAGAATTACTAAGATAAAAACAAATAATTAATTATATTGTTTACTATACTTGTGGACTAAAAGTCTCTGTGTTAAGGGACTGATTCATATTCATTTGCAAATACTTTTAACAGGCAATATTCAACATGTAACAGACGTACAAATACATAGCCATGATCACCAGTAGTCGTTAGTACATTTTTACAGTAGTAACATTATACAAAAACACAAAGGGTCACTGCTTCACCAATGTTATTACAATTAGCAAATAAAAAATACCAAACAACTGTGCAACATAAAATGTGTTATAGAAGCAAGACAAAGCAAAGTGTTTTCAGCAAATAAATTTGAACAAAAATAAAAATGTAACCACTAAAATTCTTTACCCTAAATCCTGTTTCTGACAAGGTATCTACTTGGCAGGCAAAAAGAAATAAATATCGAAAGAAAAGAAAAAGTAAAGGCAACCTGTTAAAAACTTTACCCTATTTAAATTTAGCCCCACCCACGTCGTCTACTTGATCGTTAGTTAAGCCACTGACAACCCAATCTTGTTGCTTTTTCTATGTCTTTGTACTTGCTTCGATTTCCCAACAAAAAACATAAATCATGTGCAACTCTCGGAGCGTATGAATCTAGACAAAATTCACTCTTTTTATGGGAAAAAGTAGTGCGACAAAAAGTAGTGCGACAAGTCACGGACTTCCCCTTGCCCGACGAGAGAAGAAAGCCATGATACAGACGGTGAAGAAGATGTCTACCTCTTCCTCTTTCTCCGGATGTTTCAGAGACGGCCAGTCTGGGATAGCCTCAACGAGAGACAGCCGCCGCCCCGACATCGAGGCCCGACGTTTCTGTTGCATCTCCAAGTCATCGAGCTGCTCGACTGACAGAGTCTTACTGGTAAACGGAACCTCGAGTTTATTGCTGTCGTCCACGGAGGTCCTTCTGCTGCTACTCTATTATGAGCCAGTCAAGTTGAAAACAAATGTAGTGAGAAAGCCTTAATACGTACGAAATAGGACTCGTCAAATACGAGACTCATCATGGTATGCGAAATTATCGCTAACCCCAAAATGGTGAACAAACTTAACTTTTCAGAGACCATATTCTAAAGTTTCTATTGACAAAAGGTGAAACTAGTACAAAAGAATTGTGTTTAGAAGAAAACGAGTTAATAAAACAATGTTAAATGATGTTAAAAAGAAAAGCCGTCAAAATTAATTAAGGGGCAAAGAAAATGTTTGGTGAAACAGGATGAAATATTATTATAGTTAAAACAATATAACTTGAAATGGGACACCACAAGTCCATGCAGTCAGCATGAAACACATAATGAAGAAACATAAATTATAGTAAAATAAAATGAAAAGTTGTATTAAAATAATCGGTTTAGTTGTATCTGTGACTTTGAAATTGTATGCAATAGAAGTTAAAAATCATGACGTCAACAAAACATTTAAACGTTTGACTTTTGTGAATGAATGAGACCATTCATGAAGTAAATAGATAAAACAAAGATACACGTGTTTTTAACACAACATGTTCCGACAAATGCCTCAAAAGCCCTTTTCGTAGTGCAGCTACTACCGTACTGTGCTATTTACAACAGAACATACCTCTACAAGCAAGTATACTTATATTGATAAATCTTTCTGATGGTTTAATCTAGCATGACAGACACGGTTTGTAAACAAACGTAGATATATAAGGATGCAACTGAACAACTTGTTTACCTTAATCACAAGTAAAATACCGCCAAGAACGATAACATTTAACAAACATTCAACCATTTGTTATGTAAATAAAAATAAAATTGACAGAGAAAGAAAAATGAAAGAAAAATGATGATCATAAGAAGCACAATAAATATTTTAGATACGTGTTCAAAGATTGTTTCTTTTAATGGTATTTGACAATATATTAATTTATTAACATATGTTAATTATTAAGGAGTTAGCAGCGTATCAGTATAAACAGGTAAATGGAACTATGTCGGCAATCATGGCACTGTCAGATACAATGGACATCCATCTGTAAAGCTAAAGTCAACATTGTCAAACAATGCTCTGTCCTTAACATTGACAATATACACTGTAATATTGTACATATACATGATACACTATATAATATATCAATTATCACAGGGCCTTTTCAGTTTGCACAAGTAGCCTTTAGCGTAGCCCATATTTAAGTTTTCAACATTTCATTGTATAACCATTAAAACTTACACAAACATATAACACAATCACACACAGATTCAGACATGTATACACACTATAGCAATAAGCACGATTTCATTTGGTAAAAAGTGAATCTAAGTGATACTAAATACTCTGAGATGTTATCAACACTTTGATGATAGAAAGTAGCGAAAGTTGACGAAACACTGGCTTTTTTCTCTCAAGTCAGCACAAACTTAACGCAATAGTGAGAGTTTGTGCTCCGCAAAGAGCTATCAGCGAGGTAACAAAGCCAGTAACATTCACTTTCTCTACTTGTTAAAAACTACAAACGGGCATGTTAACAACTGGAAATGTTCGTCAGTGAAATTGTTACGGAAAATATGGGTTTAAACTCTAATAATGAGAAGCTCTTTTGAAGCGGGTTACTACATTTCTAAGCGCTAACTATTTCGCCTACGACGGTAGAAAAGCCTTGCAAACGGTAAAGAAATAAGTTCATAAATATCTAGTAAAACTATCTAAACTGGAGAAACACTGTCAAGCCTGAGAAACAGGAACAAATCTGACAACTGAGCTGCAGCTATTTTAAAACCTGCCTCCGGTTCTGCCTCGATATGCTTCAGCTGAACCTTAAATATATCTTCAGCGATTTCCGCGGCAGAACGACGGCGATCTTGCAGTCTTTTAGGGACTTCAAGAGTACTGGACGGCATCTCCTGCTCTGCAGCAGTGAGCTTGTCAGCCTTTTTGGGCGCGGTCATAGTACCACTCTCTCTCTCATCTTCATCTTTTGATACATCGTCCGCATTAAAGGAAGGTCGCACCAATTCCTTATGGTTATAATCAAAACATTGTTCATTGTTTTCGGTATATTCAATTGTATTTGCAAAGTGTGTAATCAACAATACTCTGCAAAGTACAATTTTATGTCGTAAACAACTTAAATGATTTTCACATAGTCTTTGGGCGTAGGAACTTACTGAAGGCAGATAAGATTGTCTGCAATAACGTTTACATAAAATGCGCTAATTTACAAAAATCTAATAACGACAAAATAAAATAAAACTGTGCTTGTAATATCGATACTAGGTGCAATTAAAAGAAACAAAAATAAAACGGGAATCGAGGTTGTGTCAAAATAAACGCGCCGTAACAACTTGTAAGCAAGACCATCAGTGTTAGGACAATACCACATCTGAAGGCATATTGAGTGTCACAGCAATGAAACATAAAAAATATGCTTCAAATTAAACAAATAAAACAGCTCTACAGAAAAGGGAACAATGGCGTGGCCGTTAAAGGTGGTGCATGACTTGTACCCGCTGAAGGGCGGTCATCTTCTTCATGAGACCAATCTACCACACATTCGTCAGATAAATACGTATTAATTAATAAAAAATACAATATACCTTTAAAACCTGAAGCAATTAAATCGCATGATAAATAGAAAACATACTCTTTAACACACTGAAATTAAAAAATGTGATTTATACGTAACAATAAACAATTACATAAACACGATGTGACAAATTCAACACAACGACATAAGTGGACACCGGACGCAATACGCTCAGGACAAAAACAGCCGTATATGACAGAACTGCAGGCACAAGACAAATAACCAATCTCGACCCGGATTGTGGGATAAAAAGCATACCCGTTTCGTAATTATGTGCAAACATTTACAAAAAAAGAAAATTAATGTAAATGTTAATGTTATTGATTAAATGTGAATTTATGACAATCACAAAAAAGAACGAATGATATAAATACAAAATTGTATATGTAAATTACATGTAATGTCCCTTAGGTAAAACGATATGTAGTTACGACAACACTGAGATGGCGTATCAAACACACACAAATCATAGCTTGTTTCTGTGGCAATATAATGAAAAAGTCAGTTAAATTAAATACAACACTATTACCGTAAATGTAATGTGTTAAATGTATGAGACACAGCACGGCAACCTTGATATATGGGCTATAGTCACACAATAATATTGCAGCTTGCATAGACAACGCTATTTTTTATCACCAACAACAGCAGCAGCAGCGATATATTTCAACAGCAAAAACAGCAATATATGTATTGTATTATGAGAAATTGTCTTTTGTGTAATATTATGTACGGACCCCATTTCACAGAAAGTCGCAGGTGCCGTTAATTTCTACTTTGATTTTAAGATAATAAATAGCTGATGTGCGCTCGCCAGCTTCGTTTCATAATGATTAATAATTAATGATGCATTTACACTTTTTATGATTTTTACCATTAAAAATAAAAAATAAAAAGTTGACAATCACAACGCAAGTTTTAAGGGAACACCTAAACTATCAAAATTCGATAGAAAAACCTTCAGAAAGTGCGAAGTTGGAGCCCTCCATAAACCAGGGTTAAGGACTCAAGTCGGTCCTTGTGCCGACTGACCGTTCCAAGGCGACAACTGCTGTTTTGTCTTTTTGTGTGTTATGTATCGTCTCTGTGCTTTGTCACTTTTACGTTTACCCTGTTTGCCTTTGTCTAAAGGTAGTTTAGATAAAATATATATGGTAATACTTATAGAACATTTTCTTATTTACCTATTGAAGTTACAACGTACACACTTTCCAGTACATACCCGTTCATCTTCGCTGTCCTCGGTCTTCTTGAGAGACATCTTCGCAATGTCAATTTGTGAAAGACGTCGTTTTTGTTCCACTGAAAGAAGGCGCAAAGGAATTAACAATTCTGCTCTTCGATTTTGTGTGATAATTTCTTTTTCCTAGCAAATAAAGGGAAACATGAGATTTAAGTCACAAAACAAATAACTTTGAATAATTAGCATTTAACCAGTAAGGAAACAAATATTAAAATAATAAGAAAGGATACGCTTACTTGAGATTATTTAAAATTATCGCTGCGCTTAGTCAGGTTGTATTACAAAATTAATATTTTGAAAGAGATATGCAATCAACTACCACATCGCATCGCAAACTAAAGTGCTCCTATGACGCATGCAAATATTGCCAAGGAAACGCGCAACAGGCTTAAAACAATTTCTATGGCAACTATGATCGAAAATGATGACCTACCTACTGCTGGCTTGCAAGGAATATAAATGCAAAAGAATTTCAGTCGCATAAAAAGACAAACATAAACACAACAACTGGGTAACTTTAACAAAAACCATAGCTGGCTCTGAGTGGCGTGTGACCTTCACACTTAATCATGTGTGTAATGTGTGACATGTACAACTATCTACATTTTGTCGTGATTAAGATTTATCGGTGCAGTTTAAAGCTTATCTAATATCAAAATGTATTAAAACGCAAAGCTGAATGCACTGAAATAATGCAAAACTGTATTGCAAGTACACATTACTATTGAAAACGGAATAAATATATCAGTTTCTGCTTTGTTTTCAAAAAGCGAGTGACAATAACTGGCAAATTTATTTTACAACACTAAAATTATCACAAATATTTTCTGTTAAATCACACAAAAATGGACAATATGAAAACCTGTCCATTGTATTAAAACAATATCAAAAACGGTCCAGTCACAATACGTAAAACGGCTACAAACATATTACAGGAGTAACGAATTAATATACCAATATTTATATTTAAAGTTAAATTAAAGTCGATAAAATAAATGTTGTTATTTCATAATCAAGCGCAAAGCAAACTAATAATTTTGATATTAAAGAAGTTAATATGAGATCAAGCCGTTGTCTAAATTAGTTCTTATAGTACATTAATATTACGGCTGGTGCATCTACTATATATATCTATACGCTTTACTGATGGTATGAATATAATAACTATGGGCTCTGTTTTGAACTTAAATACACGTGTAATGTGTCAGAAAGCATGTATACCAGTGTAATTTACATTGTGGTTAATCGAACAACTGTCTTCTTAAACAAATTCTCGCGATTTATTTTTAAATTATTAGCAAAATATTAATCGCAGAACTGCTTGTGTTATACATGTTCCCTGAGCCACAAATTGAAACCATTTGGAAACAAAGTAAAATGTTTGCAAGTATGAACTGTTCAGTTATAAAGTTTTATTATATACTGGCTGTTTATACAAAGATCGAATTTTAGCTTCCAAATGATTACAAAATTCATGAAAATCTACCACCACCAAACAACATCGACAAAACTGAGAAAGTTTCAGACAGACGGACGGACATGTGTTGACCACATACAAGGTGGGGAGGATGAAGAATCTGAAACGTTGGAGTCTTCTGAAAAGATAAGGGTGATAACACAACTCAGATGAGGGTATAAATGGAGCATCGACGAGGCAATGATGAAGGACTCGAATATCAACACATCGGTTCCTATCACTATAAGTACCAATACGTATGACTGTGGAATAGGAACACATATAATGTTTTTAAGTAGTAACAATCAAACATCGCGCGCAAAGAGTGTGGTAATGGTAAAACTTTGACTTATGCATGGTATGGTTAAATGATGTGTAAAATAAAAATAAATAAAAAAAAGACATTTTTATAAAATAATATAACGAGTTTATCTAAGTGCTTCTTAAAACATACCGCTAACAGCTGATATAAAAACACCAGCAAATCCCAATGAATTTACATAACATAGAGTTTGTTTAATGACTATTTAAACAATTGTATTTGATTAAAAAACTATTTACTAACCAACAGACATTAAAATATTTAAAAGGCATTTATCATTAACTGAAAATATTTAAAATAAAAAGATGTGAATCATAAGGTTATAAAGCAACACTCATCACAATATCGTGAAGTTATATAAAAAGTAAAATAAAACATATTTTAGTGTTATGGATACAAATAACAATGAAACGATAATAAAATAGTTAAAATCCATAGGTTAGCGTATCTGGAATGCTGGCGTGAGGCTGTGTGAGTGAGTTTATATGGGAGTCGTTGTCTATACCATACAGAATCCAACGTTTTAGTTTGCCTTTTGTATTTTTTGTTTTCTTTCGTTTTGAGGTAGATATACTTTTGTAATTATGTTTTGTCAAAATTGAAGAAAATAATTCACTGATTTTTTTTACATTTAAATGCCGTTGTATTAGCAATCTATTTTATTTTCCAGCACTTAAGTTCTGTATGATAAATACAATATTTTTTTCATAGCATTGGGGGAAATATTAAGTTGTTTATACAAATGAATATATTGATCAGGTGGTTTTAAATTGTTTATTAATTAGGTAGCACATTATTTGCACAAACTGGTATTACATAAATCAGTTTTCAAGGCTTGACGCAAGCAGGTTCAGCGCCGCATTGCAAGTAAAAACAGAGCAGCAATAACATAATATATATTTCAAGCGCCGCACAATGGATTATTGTAATGGATTAATTATTTTTCTTTGAATAAATATGAATTTTATATTATGATTAATCAGCAGAGCATATCATTAAACACAATACTAATACTGTATGTTGATCTGACGAGAACCTGAAAACTAATCAGGAACAAATACCCAAAACATCCAGTCCTCCACGGCTACCTTTGGAGGCTTTACACACAGAACTCTAAGATTTTTAATTGATGACAAATGTATAAGAGCTTCAGGGAATTGCGACTCGTGTTTACAGATTATTCAATTTAAAATATGATATCATGTAAAAAAATACTGATAATTTAAAAATATTTCATGTAGAAAAGCAAGAAATAAATCAATAAGAACGTCAGTTATTAATGCACATACAAGTATAAAGCTGTTGTGACCATTCGATGTCGTAGAATTTATATAGGGAAACACTGTTTTATATTAAAATCATTTTTTGTATATAGTGTTTGCAAAACAGAAAAAGACATAATGCGCTTAAACGATAAGCTGTTTGTTATATTATGGACGAATATTATGGGGTTGGAGCATAATCGTACGTGTCGGAGATGGGAAGGGACGATAATAGGCAGTGGTTGTTGTCAGGTTGACAGTCCAGGGCCGGTTTTGGGAAGAGATGTGACTCGTACATACCTTTCTCTTTCTTTACAGGTTTTAAATCCACCTGTGGTACCACTATTACAAACAGCAGGAAGCATGTCAATCGTTTAAAGAAAAGTATTAAAAAGAACATATCGAAAACTGTTGGCTCCGTCATAAGGTGGCTAAACTTTTCTTAGGTATAAACATTTGCACTAAAGCTTAGAATAGCATCAACAATTAGAGCAAAGGTGGGACGGTGTAGCAGGTTTCTTTAGCATTCACCAAAGACACCAGTCTATCAACTTGATTACCTGAATTACTACAAACGCAACTTTTCGTCATTTTCATAACTTAATTTTAGAAAACAACATTGGCAAAGTGACAAACATGATCGCTGATGCAGATGCTTAAATCTTTCGCAGTATTAAAAAACGCAGTCAGTTTACATTAAAAGTTCTGAGCTAAATGGAGCTTGCGTGATTGCGCGTCACTCTGCGATCTTCTAACAATCTAAAACTATTAACTACAGCTAAAGGGTTTAAAGCAAGATTTGTTCCAATCTAAAGAGGGTAAAGCTTAAACAACTTCATCACACAAACTATAACTTTTCTGAAAACATAAACGCAAATAAATGTATATATTACACTTCTGCGCTATAACTATACATTCTAATACAGTAGGGAAATACGTAATAAATTCAAATAGTTTGTCCTTTTTAAGAAAAAAAATCATGTTCTCACAATTAAAGAAATCTTAAGATATTGTAGCCATGGCAACCATAGATACTGTAAAGATTGATTTGTACAGCGCATACGCTTACCTGGCTTAAGGGATCCCCAGTCCAGGTCTTCCTCATCGTCCTTCTTCTTCTTGCCTTCTCTGCATAAAACATTTTTTTGCAAATACAGTGCAGCGACAGTTGAGGACATTATAGGGAGAGTTGACAATATAAAATGACAAAAACACCTGATAATTATCTGGGTATAATAACAAGAGAAACGCAGGTCAGATGGGATCTCTTCCCACATGATATTTCGGCCAAACAAACCCATGGGAAAAGTTGGCTACACTAAGTGATTTGCTCGGTCAAAGAAACTGATACATCTGGTAAACAAAGTTAAATACTATAATAGTATATAACAACTATGGAAATACTAAGTTGACAACAAAAATCCAATAATAAATTTCGGATTGAAAGTAAATTACATCTTGCAAAAAGGGGATGACTGTTTATGTATATCACTTACTAGGCAATAGAAAGGTACAATGGTTGAGTATGTTTTGCTATCATGCAACAATAAATGATAACATATTGTGTGTTTACCAATTTTATTTTTCGTTTTCACTAATAATTTAACTCATAAATTTTTTTTGTCCTACACATGCGAATTTTACCTGTGCTTTAGGATGTTTCTGAAATCCATCGCCTGATCTTTTGGATCTAAAATAAAAATAAAAAAGGCGTTATTTTCCACAACCATATTCCCTTTACATGTATAAAGACTAACGAGATAACAGAACTGCTGAATTATGCCAAAGAGAATATTAACAAAGTGTGGAATGAAAAGGTCTTTAATTAACTTGAAAGAACTTATACAATCCCTGGTCTTAATAATTAATATAGTATCTAAAGAATTCATGTTTGAACATGTTTTCAACACCATTACTTATCACCAAACAGATACTGTTTAATTATAGTCCATCTCCCTTTTTTACCCATGACGTCGACAAATTTATTTCTCAACCCATTTTGTTCAGTGGTTAAATAACTTACTACAGCCATTGATAAGAAACATAAACCTGAATAGTATGAACACGATGGACAACTTATTAAGCCATTGTTGTTTACCTTTAATGAATACGCTCCAGACCACCTTGTCGACAACGACATCTTCTTGTAGAACAGCCAGTGAGTATTTGGCCTCGTCGGTAAACTTGGTTTTCTTCACCTGTAACAAGGCCTGATCATTGTTGAGGCCAAAGTTGGTTCGAGAGTCCTCGCGAATCTCTCTTCCTGCTCGATAGAACTTGATGGTTGGGGGTGGGATATTAGGCTGCAGATCCAGGCCAATCTTTATACGCAGAGGCTCGCCTGAAGTAGGATAATTTTTTTAACCATTTTGAATACCTACGCAAACAAAGGAAATGACATTGTTGATTAAATAAGTTTAATAAGCATGTCATTCACATTTAGTTCAAACTGCTCAATACATCTGATGACTTTGTCAATAAAACAGTTTCCTGAAAAATTAAAACCGGATATTTAATATAACTTGAAATCATATAAACAAACAATAGGAGATAAGTAATTCTCGGAATACCTTCAATGATACTCTGATTGTTCGGCTTGTCCTTGATCTTGTGTGTTGGTCCGTCAACCTTAGCTACCTCCTTTTCCGTCTCTCTCTTGACGATGGAAATACGACGGCCCTGGCTTGGCTCCTTTAATTGGGAGTTATATGGTTTTAGGTGTGTTTATAGCTCAATCATATCAACCGTATACAAAATACTAGAGGTAACAAAAATAAATACATTTGCTTTTCTGGATATTATAAATTAACTGAAATCTTATCACTTATACAAGACACTGATTGAAAGATAGTGGACCTTCTATTCAATTTAACCTTGACTTTCCCTTATACAGGTTATTGTTTTGGATCAAATGTTTGTTGGTAACTATTTATCCTCTACACGAATTTAGTAGTCATATTCAATAAAATTTATTTTGATCAGACTTATCGTCCTACTTAATACAAAATGATTGTAGAAAGATTCTTAAAACACCGAAGTGACGGATAACAACGAAGTTACACAAGAAGGTTCATAATTCCAGTTCTTTTAAATTAAAGGAAAACATGCAAGTAGGAATATAATCTGGCAATATATTTTATAATATTTAATTATTGACTTAGGTTAACAGCAGAGGACGTGTTACGAGCTGCAATATTAGATATATATACAAGCTTATGTAATATATTTAAAGCGGTAAAAAGATACATGCATGAGCCGATGTCATAACGAATGAATTTAGAATGATATTTCTCCTGGTTTTAAGAAATCGTTGACAAAAATATTTAATACTGCATTCTTTAAAACAAAATTGCAGTTATTTTGAGATGAATAATAAGAAACAAATAGTGCTTATTTTATTGGAATGATAGTGTACACGGCCTTAAGAAATAATATGAATTAATGAAACAATGCGTAGTAACTATTTTGACATTGTGGTATAAATGAACAAAATCTGATTGGATTTTCAACAATTGGTTTACATGACTGACAACTAATCTTAATGAATTAAGGAAACAAATCATTTGTGCGTGTTGATTTAAACTGAATTACTGAAATGGATTTTTAACAATTAGTTTAAATTACTGGTTATGAAACTTAATAAAGGATAGGGAAACAATGCGTACTTACGCATTATAAATGTTGGACAAAACAGACTTACTTTACTTGAATATTCAGCATAATGTAAAAATAAATAAACCCAAAATGAAGTAAGGAATAAAGATGTATTTACTATATAAGAATAATGGTTTAAACGGATATGATATAATTGGATGCTTAGACGGACTTGGTATCAAAGGATAAGACAGAAAATCGATATGAGGAGAATAAATTATTAGGATGAACAATGTGATTGTATAAGGGGTCACAATGAATATGATATACCTTCGGTAAAACAAGCTGTGAAAGAGAGAACAGGCATAGAGAGATAAAAAGAGAAAACTTGAACTAAGGTAAAGGTACCTACCATGTTTACATACGAACTGTAACTATGATTCTACAACTGAGTAAGCTGCTATAAGCAGACCATAGGATGATTCATCCTTAGTTATAATAATTTAAAAGCAATAATTAAACCCTACAAATTATTCAGTAATAATGTATAATAATAAACGTCACTGCTTTCTAGTTATAATCAGCCTTAGTCGTTAAAATACGTTTTTTGCAGTTTGCATACATTGTTAAAATAAAATTTAGAAAATGGATTTCTATGGATTTAACAATTTTAAATCAAGATTGTCAAATATATTAAATGTATACGTTATATTAACGTTCTATATAAACGCCTTAAGCATTTATATGATAAGCATGCCGATGTTTGCTTGTGCAAATAAGCATCTGTGCATGTATTTATATGTTGCCAGGCACAAATACTAGAATAAAGTATACAAATACCTTTGGTGCGATGGTTTCTTCAATCGTTGTACGAGTAACTAACTCATCCTTCTATATTCACAAAATAAAAGAAAAAAGCAACTAACTACTGTGATAAAGGGTGAAAACTAACTATGCAATCATAAACAACTGATAAAATGATAAGAACATAATTGAATGACTAGATCTAGAAGCAAAGAAATATTAAGACACCCCAAAAAAAGAACAAAACAAGAGGAGCATCAAAACACTAAAGCAACAATGGAGATATTTTAAACCTTCACAAAAGCTAAAACGATTTAGCCATAAGTTAATTATATATGTTTCACATAGTCCAGATAATTAAATTTAAACTTGCAATTATTCGAATAACTAGTTATATTGACTTCATAAGTAACAAATTAACCATTGGAATGCCAAAATAATTTTCATTACATTTATTTTAAACTGGAATATAAATTTAGAGTATTAAAATATTGAACTATATTATGTTGCTTTTACTCTCCAATGCTCCATAAATCAATTTAATTCAAACATGCCTTTCAAAGAAATAAATATGTTAGTGGAGAAAGAAATACAGGAAAATGTTTAGTCTAGTTTAGATTTATGTTTATGATAAATAAATGTAAAATGTCAATGTTAAGTTGCACAAATGTTACATATTGATAAAACATGTAATATTTTTATTAACAAAATCTTGAATCATTTTGTTTGCATATACTTAAAAGACAGAACAAGCATTTAAAATAGGTATAAATATCTATACACTTGCATGGCATAATTAGGTTTACATCTTCCATTAATTTTCTAAGACATGTAACCTATATATACAAACGCCTTGTTTAATTAAACAGTTTTGAAAACAAACAAAGCTACATATGCAATGAGAGAGAAAATAATAACGTAGACTAGATACAGTTTCTATAAACACAAGTCTAGACGGTAACAAAAATACTATATGTACATCGACTATGACAAACACCACAACACACAGACTATACGGCAACACAGCGCGCTCCATCTTTCTATATGATACCAGAAAAAACAGCTAACTTATATGAACTTATATTACATTTCCCACACCTAACACAAACAATACGAGTTGTCAATTGTTCTGCATGGTTAAAGAACTGCATAATCAAAAATCAATCACCACCCACCAGTAAGGCTCCAAGTTTTTGCCAGAAGTCGTATTTAAAATCAAGTCGTATATCTTAAAAGCACACATGAATATATCGTACATTTTGGATGCTTATTATTTGCAGCATATTCGTATGAATAATGAGCTATGTAAGTAATTGTTAAAGAATACTTATCCATCAAATTAGAGTAAGATGGAACCTGAATTGTCTACATGCAATTGTAGGGAAAGGTTGACTATATCTATGTGGTCTATGTTTACTGTACTAGTATTTCACCTCAAGATTATCTAAGGCATCTTCATTTGAGGGTGCCTGCAAAAAGGAATCTAGATTATTTATGATTTACCCTTTTATGTAAAAAAGCCGAAAAATATTTTTTTAAAACTTCTTAATGTGTATACATTTTGAATTTAACTGTTTGAAGGAAAATAAATCCTGAATATGCTAGAATCTACGAATTACAATTACACTCTACGTTTGAAAAAAATAATTTGAATATTTGGGAAAACGCACACTTTCATGTTTTCTGATATACAATATCATGGTATCAAACCCTTTATATAAGAGAATTGATTATACAATTCTTACTTTATCCAAGCATCTCGACAACATACTTTGAAACTAGACATAAATGTCAAGATCTATATATCTCTCTTCTTTTAAGAAATGTTATAAAACTAGGATGCTTCTAACATCTATAATAATGGTTTAATTTCTCAGTATGATCTGATGTTTAATCATATATATTGATTTAAAGTACACTTAACTTTAGCCGATTTAGTGTGATTAAATGCAACGAAAGAAATGGCATAACGCCTAGCATACAAATAAAGACATTGTCAAAACACATGACGATACAAGTGAAAAGACATATACAATAATGGTTGCGTTTATCGAATCGCAGACAATATCAAGAAGTATAAAGTCCTTGACCTACCTCTTCGACTTTGATCACACCTGTACGAAGAAATAAAAAAGAAAACATTACAGATCACAATAAAATATAAAAATAACAATGTGTTCTTAATAATAAATGAAATGGATGTTTATTGTTTCTTTATTGGGTTTATCGTCCTATCAACAATATTTATAAAAGAAGTATTTGTACATAATCTAATCTGTGTACGATTAATTAATTATGAGCACAGTTTCACTTGTTCATGAACAGGATATATGAAGGACACAATTGCATCTGCAATATATTTTACTTATGTTTATCATAAACATATTTTATTTTAAAAAAAAGAATAAAATTTGTTGTATCGCAAGAAATTACCATGCTTAGCTTTTCAAATATGTAGATTGTTTGTCAAAATTTATTTAATAAGATAACCGATATATTTTAAATATGAAGCAAATAGTCAATATATTTATTTTGTATTAAATAAAAATACAAACCCTCGCCAAAGATTAAAATTTCAAATATACAAAACACGAAATAGCCAAAACCGGTTGGAGTTTGGTTTTATAAATCTCAATAGATACAAGACATTCAAAAAAGCAATTTGTATATGCACACAAATTATCAAAAGTCCAAAACATACAACAATTCCCAAACCTACTGCCAAAGTTACCAAAACAGAATGAGCTAAAATAATTACGGTGCACGCCATATTAACAACCTTTTACATTATGTTAAACAATATTGTATTATTTAAAACATTTTAAGAAAAGTAAAAAGCTGTAATCCAATAATACATACAGTTTTGATAAACGTGTTGCTGCACAGGTTGGTAGCATGCATTGTATGCAAGCAAAAGGCTTGTATGAAATTATGCATGCTTACTAAGCTGAAAGCAAAGAAACAATTGAATAGTTTGTTTTGCCCCAAAGCACACCCTTGCAAGATTGTAAGAAGAAACAAAACAAGCATTTTAACGACGACTTTCACAAGTGCATTAAGTTACATTTCAAATTAATCATCAAACAGAACATTTACATACGCTACATTTAGTTAACAGCAAGTAAGAGTTTTCTTTATACTGATTGCAACATTCCATCCAAACAAATTGTCATCCTATTTGTATATAAATACGTTAAGAACAAAACATAACACCAAAAGTTATGTTTTAAAGTCCATAATGCAAAAAAAACAACACAATATGTTTAGTTCATCATAGTAACAATAAGAAGCACTTGTACTAATGAAACAATTAGCCAAAAAAATTAACATAATCAATATATGAAAAGAAATAATAGTAAATAAAAGTTAAAACACTAAAGTTGATGTTGAATTGCGTATGATAATGACTGTGATTTAAGTGCATGATATTCGTGTTGTTGTTGATACATAATAATGTTGTAATAATAAAAATAATAATAATAATAATAATAATAATAAAAATAATAATAATAATAATAAAAATAATAATAATAATGTGATAAAATTTTGTGCTCTGCATTACACTTATAGTGTAACGCAAAATTACACGTCACCTAATTATTTATCTATAAACAACATATTTTAACCCCATATCAGGTCACTGCAGCAAACATCTACCAAGACGATGATTCGAGAATGAAAACAACGCTTGTATGTTCAGGAACGACGCATCATTCCAAACGACGTCGTGATTCATGTGTGTATGTATGATATACGATACATTTGTACATAGTTGATTCTTGAATAAAGGTTTTATGAATGATTTAGAATGGCGCACTACCATAAGTAAAGTAATGAATCTTCAATGAACGTTAGATCATTAGATGAACGATTACTCTGTAAGTGTTAAAGAAAGGCATATTACAAAAGAAAGATGTGATTCCTTTATGCACGTTATATGATCCTTGTATTCTGTTGCACTTACTTGATATGTTGGAGTCGTTCAGTCGTATTTGCGGGGTGGGAGAGGACCCCTCCCGACTGTCCGTGTCCTCGCTGTCCTCCGCTACTACATTCCCATCTTTTCAAAGTAAAAACAACAAAAACAAACCAGTGGAAACAATCAAATGGCGTCTATGTTAACCGATATCTATTTCAAAGTACAACCGACAGAGAAGTCTGTTTCAAGCATAACCAAAGAGATTGTATGGAAGTTATCTGGTTGGCATATTAGAAACACCAAATCAAAGAGAAAGTTCAAATGGCATACTAGTTATTTTACGTGTATTCCTTTTAACAGGTACATATTACTAAAGGTTATGTATGCTTTGCACCTTGTTCCTCGCCATTGATTGTTCCCTTTAAAACCAAAATATTAAGAAAAATGAAAAACAGTTAAAATAAAAAGGAAAGGACCGTTGACCAGCTAAAGTCTGTGATTAGAGACAATTTGTAAGATTCAAAGGGTAATTTTATAGAAAAAACCTTGATAAGATTTATAATCATAATCGTAAAAGAGCTGTCCCATTTAAATAATAAATGGTCACAAGTTTTAGTTAGATATGTTATGTTGGGGTTATTTCTTGTATATATACATAGAAACTGGAACATGTATTGTTATTTAACAATGATGTATGTTATATAGATGTGTTAAACACGGTTTGCGTTTTAGATTAATAAATTCGTATTATAAGTTATATTGACAATATTGCCATTGATGCGTACACATACAATTGTTAATATTGCATTAAAGGTTATTGGGATCTTTTTGACTGTTTTACTTGAATGTACATTCCAAAAATCTCCCTGCATAAACTTATATACACAAATATTTAATTTGTTCGTTTGAAAGCGTTTTTATGAAGCTTTCTCCACTTTGAAAAGATTTTAATGAAATGTTATAACATTTAACTTAAGTTTAACCAAACATGTATTAATTTAAGTCAGAAAGCATACAAGATGTATACAAAGTTTTAATACAGTTTCCACAAATTGTTATATCCTACCATACGCAGTATTTGGTACTTCGTTAGGATGCAGTCAATTAGGTAAAATGACTAAGACGCCCACGAAACGTCCACATTGACAATAAGCGTTTCAATTCTATATATAGAGAGAGCAATGACATCACAGTTCTAGAGGGTCATGGTCAAGGTCAAGGGGTCAAGGTAATTTACTGAGGAAGGCTGGTATCTTGTGAATAACTAAACCAGTCTGCTTGCAATAACTTTAATATACAACCTGTCCTCTATTCTCAGAAGAAACGTCTTGATTATACTCTAAATCTTCTGACAGTATGCATGATGGTTTTAAAGGCACCTCAACCTTAGAAAAAATTTCACGCGGAATTCGCAACAAACAACATAATCATTGGTATTGCTAGAAAAATGACACAAATATATAGCAGACTGGTGTTAATTAGTCAACAGATAGGAAGCATGTTACATACTTATATATACATCATGCAAAAATAACCAACACTTTTGCTGAATGATACCTTGTCCCTTAACGAACTAAACAACTAACTTTAAAAGAGCAACGATTTCAAATATTTAAAAAATACATTTCCCATAATAATGAAGTTCATTTTTATTTATATAGTTGAAGTCTTCTCTATTCAGCACCATGTTGGTTATAGGTTTAAGATTCTGCACTTCATGTCAACCTTAAGTTTAAAGAGCGTCTATTAGAGAATATATTTTTACTTCTGTGACAAATAAATGCATGTTTTAAATTTTAAAATATAAACCGGTGTTACTACTTGAACATTTAGTTAGTCGATTCCAAAACCCCTATTTAACTGTAATGCAACCTTATCTGTGCATAGGTTTAATTGTGATCATTTAAAGTAATGTAATAATAATAATAACAATAATATATGACATTACTTTATTACATTACCTTATATATAAAAGGTAATGAGAACAAACTTTTAAATACGATGTCTTAAAATTCCTGTTTATTGTTTGAAACGTTTTCTTCATTCAACTAAAGCGACGGTTAGTAAAATTAATGAAGTGCAGTATCTTTACACTTAAGAAACGTGATCGACTTACCTTCTTCCACTATAATCGAAGGTTTTTTAAGATAAACCTTCTTTTTACGACTATCTGCTTTGTGTCTACCTGTTTAAAAGTAAACAAACTAAACACTCTAACCACTCAAAACTAAAAAATAAAATAAAGGGTCACGTCTAGAAAAAAATACAAACCTATTTTCACCAATTGCTATGAACCAAAAAGTCCCCTGTACTAAGAATGGAATGTATTACTCGTATTTGAGGTCCATCTATTTTAAACAATTGGCAAAAGAAAATTATAAAATATTAATTTATGCTGCCTGTATTCTTTAAAAGTCCATATAATATAAGAAACACTTCCTGGAATATGTTACATAATATATAATATAATATATAAATCAATGAAGCAAGGAAAATGTTGCTCATGTTGTAATATATTGGAACAATTTTGTAGAAGATCAAATATAGTCTGGAATAGTTTAGACATTTCAATTTATAATAAATGTTTGACACGATAAAGATGTATATATTTTAATGCACCCTCATGTCGTGTTTCTTCTCAATTGTTAATTATAGGGAATAAAATCTGGTACAAGGGGAAAATCACGTCAATTATGAAAAACACAATCTTTTAACAATTCATTCAAAACCGGGTTAGAATGCCTTTAAAATCTTAGATAATGATTATAAAATATGACTGAAAACAATCAACTTGTCCACTTGCTTTCTTAAATGATTCATTTCTGCACTGTATGCGAAAATCACTTATGAATCAACATTGGTAAATGGTATGAAAGGGCAGATTTATAAGCAGTAAACAGCATTAGTAATTGCAATTATTAAAATTTATGTTTCTGTTGTTTTCTAAGAAATGGCAGCTAATACCGGGTTTTATGTCAAACTCTGAAACAGAATTAGTTCAAAGAAATAGAGCAAAAGTACAAAAGCTCCAATGATGTCGCAGTGTTAAAATGGCTGAGTTATATATGACTGTGATGTAAGCTTTGCCGATCGATACACACATCAGAAGCGACGGTAAGCAGTCTAAGATGATACTGTTTTATACCTTTCTTTGTTTCTTCATCTTCGTGAATTTTAATTGCAGGCGGCTTATCATCGGCCTTTTCTGCTACTGGCTTTGTGACTTCAGGTTTAGTTTCCTCTGGCTTTTTAGGTTCAGGTTTCTTTTCCTCTGGTTTCTTAGGTTCAGGTTTCTTATCTTCTGGTTTCTTAGGCTCTGGTTTCTTTTCTTCTGGTTTCTTAAGCTCGGGTTTCTTTTCTTCTGGTTTCTTAGGCTCTGGTTTCTTCTCTTCTGGCTTCTTAGGCTCTGGTTTCTTCTCTTCTGGCTTCTTAGGCTCTGGTTTCTTTTCCTCTGGTTTCTTAGGTTCAGGTTTCTTTTCTTCTGGTTTCTTAGGCTCTGGTTTCTTTTCTTCTGGTTTCTTAGGCTCTGGTTTCTTTTCTTCTGGCTTCTTAGGTTCTGGTTTCTTTTCTTCTGGCTTCTTAGGCTCTGGTTGCTTTTCTTCTGGCTTCTTAGGCTCTGGTTTCTTTTCTTCTGGTTTCTTAGGCTCTGGTTTCTTTTCTTCTGGCTTCTTAGGCTCTGGTTGCTTTTCTTCTGGCTTCTTAGGTTCAGGTTTCTTTTCTTCTGGTTTCTTAGGCTCTGGTTTCTTTTCCTCTGGCTTCTTAGGCTCCGGCATCTTCTCCTCCGGCTTTTTCGGTTCAGGTTGCTTTTCTTCTGGCTTTTTCGCTTCCGGTTGCTTTTCTTCTGGCTTTTTCGGTTCTGGTTGTTTTTCTTCTTTTCGTTTCGGGTCTGGTTTCTTTTCTTCCGGTTTATCTTTCTCCTCTTGTTTGGCTGTAGGCTTTGCTTCTTCGTGTTTCTTTTCTTCCGGTTGTTCGGCTATTACGGGAAATACTTTATCACAACATACTGATACAAATTATAATAACAAAATAAGAAGGGAAAGGACGACACATCAACTTTAAGGGACAACACTCATCACATCAATACAGTCATATGAATATACAACATATGTGGATTCATGCTAAGGTCTCGTCTACATTTGAAGAAGACTTTCGTCTTTGCTATCCGTTAATATATCTTTGAATTAAAATACACTACTAAACAGAAATGTGCACTATTGACATTGTACATAATGACAATAAAAAGGAACCACAATCGTCATGCCTAAAGTAGTTGTTGCAGAGGATTTAGGACTGTGGTGTTTGAATACAAGTTCTCGAATAGATGTACAATAGTAAAAATAACGTGAATCCATATAAAACAATTTGTCAGTCAAGATCACATTTATCACAAATACAACACAGACGTTGCAAAAATACCCATATAAAGGTGCAGTGCATTCCGACTAAATATACTTTCATCAAGTGCATAGAAGATGCCTTCAGTGTGCGCTTGCTACTTGGCATACAAAAATAGTGCAATTTACATAAATAAATTGCTATGTGCAGTTAACGTAGTTTTTTCTTCACCAATAACATAAGGAAACTATTTTCAAAGTACTAAAAAATAACGAGCAAATATTAATTTCCATAATTTATTTCTTAGAAGGATTCATATAATAGTTAACTTTCTGCTGATAATGCTATATGCTTTGCTAGCAATTAATACGTGTGCATAACATGATATTTTTTTTGACGAAAATCCTTATTGATATTATAAATCAAAGGGATTAAAAAGGATCATCACCATGTAAGTATAGGAACAGAAATAACGTCGAAGTAAACAAAAAGGGTGAAATTATGTTTAAAGTCAATAAAGATGCAAGGTTTAAAGATACCTAAAAATGACAACGTAAATAAAACACAATATACATAAAAACAGGGAGGAGTCGAACAAGTTGACGATAGAAGAAAAGAGATAGACAAAGACCCACTGAACAGAGTTAATGATTTTTTACATATAAATTACCCGGTCTTTCAGAGTATATACCTGGTTTAGATTCTGTGTCTTTGGTATCTTTCTTTGTCTGAAACATAAAACAATTTCATCATAAAAGTGCAAGAGTAAACATCTGTCAAATATATCAAGAGAAATGTCTTGTTATTATACATTAAAATTTGAAATTAAGAAAAACACTTATTAAAAAACGTTTATTTATGGACTTTGCTGATAATAAATTTTATGACAAAAGAAAACGATACTGGGTGCTGCGTTTCCTATTGTAAATATGCTTTTTTTCTTTCAGAACAGATTCCTCCTGCTATGTTTATTAAGGATTAAGATGTTTTATAAATAAAATGTTTTTTTGCCATACTTACCATTCCAGGCTCTTGTACTTCTGGGATGGCGGCACTTTCTGTAAAACAGAAACTTTGTTGAAATAAGGTATATATAGTGCTTTAAAGACAGTGCTTTTTTATTTTTTGCAATCAATATGTTTATTAATCAATTGTTTATTAAAACATTTCAACACCAAAGTTTCACACATATGATACTTTTGTTTCCATGTGAATGAGCAATTATGGAAAATGCTTACTGTAACACAGGAAGACACTTTTTTATGAAACAGACAAACAACTTCTCAGTCCCCAACATGGATCTCTCGAGTTTGAATTCCTAATTAAGCTTTCATGACGAAAATCTGCTAGAGTATGTCGTTACGATCAAATGTGAGTGACTGCGACTTAATTACGAAAGGAAAAAGACAATAAACAAGAAACGTGCCAAACATAGCAACGATAGATAAAATAAAATGCCATAAGAAACCCAACTTACCCTTGACCTTTACTGAAGCTGCGCAGGAGGCTTTGCCAAACTTGTTGCTGGCTTCCAAAGCGTACATGCCTGAGTCGCCGGGTGAGGATTTAGAAATAGTCAGGTTAGCCACACCCCTGGCATAGGTGACTTTCACAGAGTTGGCAATGGGCTGTTTGTCCTTAGTCCACGAGATTGTGATCGGTTCTGTGCCAGTAAGTTTGGCTTGCAGAGTGAGATCCTCCCCCTCACTTATGTTCTAGAATTCACAAAGCATTGTAAAATGTCAGCTAACAAGAGTCTGCGAAGAACCTTTTCACAGAAGTGTGAACGCCATGAACGAAGCATGAATTTAGGTATTTGAAAATACGGAACAAACTTGCAGTATAAGGATGCCTAATTTGTGTGTTTGAGAAATACGTCACAGGGACCATTTATGATCATTTAAGCTACGTCCAGCTGTGTGGTGGAGGAAGACCCCAGACTAATAACTTGGAAGAACCACCGGCACACCTCAAGGCAGCTGAAAAACCTTCCCACGTTAAGTCCTTCGTCCCGAATGGGACTCAAACCCAAGCGGTGAAAGGCTTAGCAGTAAGAGACGTTGCAAATTGGCGACTTTACCATTACGCCACGGGCACCCCGCCTTTTTGCATAATATATCTTTACAGTCTAAATCGATAGTTGGATGGCGATACGTACCAGTGGAGCTAACTTCATGCTGAACTTTGGAGCGTCACCATTGCTTGCTGACATAAGTTCTGAAGTAAAAAAAACCAACAGTATATGAGATAAATGTTTTAATTAAACATAATATTACCTAAATTATTTTAAATGAATGAAGAATAGAAATGTGATTATAACGAAATTTAGTGTAATCACTTACTAATCGTCATGCAATTGTTGCAGACAATTAAAGAAAATATCCTTCACAATGCACAAATATTATTTTCTTTGACAAATGAATTAATTTGCGTAACTAATAACGGCACTTGGTTGTGTTTATTGTTATATGTTTAAATAATTATAATCAATTAATATATAGAGCTAACTTTTATTTAAACGTTTTTGCCAGACACTCTATATATTTATCTCTATAAACTTCTTCGTGCTACATACGCCGTCTTACCTTTAATGTTGATGGTCTGTTCCACTGGTAGCTCCCCTGAAGCTGACTTGATCACAGACTTGTAAACCCCTGAGTCGCGGTCGTTGGGCTGCATGACAACGTAAAACAGACATCATACATATGAAATAAGAATTCAAGTAATAAAAAATATACTTTTATTGTCCTTTATTTTCTCACGGATTTGTAAACCCTTGAGTCGCGGTCGTTGGGCTGCATGACAACGTAAAACAGACATCATACCTATGATTTAAGAATTCAAGTAAATCCAAGACAAGCTTTTCTTGTACTTTATTTTCTTATGGACACTAAGATATTCTTTAAAATTTAATTAAATTAATTTTCTAGCAAAGACTAAATTAAAATACTTCAGTAAATCAGTTGATATACCATTATTTCCCTTACTGTGATCAGCAAAGATTGCAATATTTGTTATGATATAAGCTCTTCCATCGTTTATCTGCATGTATTTATAATCTCTTTTTATAAATGAATTGTATTTTTCTACTTTATTTTCTATATCTCTTACTTTGTCTTAACTTTTATTTTTTTTTCAAAATTTGTAAGAATCCTGAATCACGTACCGATTTGCACTCGAGTGTCACGTGGTACTCGTTGGGTGACTTTTGTTGTTGGATACTTAGGAAGTATCTGCCAGCACTCTTGACCGGCATGCCACCTACCGTCCAAAGAGCGGTTGGCTTTGAGTCGGATTCGATGATGAATGTGATAATCAGACGCTGGCTAGACTGATCGAGTTTAACTATCGGCCCCTTGAAGATTGGGCCTGCAGCGGCCGGCTTGGCGGGCTGTTGCTCAGCCGGCTTATCTTTCGGCTTGGATACAGACTCTTCGTCCTTAACTTCCTGCTGTTTGTCTCCGGGAATACTGTCGGTGCACATTAGTACAGGTATCGTAAAAGAGATAGAGTTGGTACAAATACAATTTGAATATCACTTATTTTCTGGAATGTATAGTATATCACCTTCACTTGGCATATACGCCAATCATTTGGCAAGGACGGGGGGTCTTTTTTCTCAAGTTATGATGTTGTAAGACCTCGTTAGACCTCGTTGTATCAAAATCTCAGTAACCAGTCTTCGTTTACAAATACAATAATGCAAACTATAATATGTGCTACATTCAATGCAGACTTTTGCACATTTCAGGAACCGGTTTTAATTTACTCGTTATACATTCTGAGGCAAGGTTAGGTAAAACCGTGTTCTTTTTAAACAAAAAAGGATTTTTTTAAAAACGTTGTAATAGTGAACGTTTTTACGATGATAACTTTAATCATTTTCCTGCTAAAACACCCTTAGGATGGGGCAAGTTTTATTTAGGTGGTATGAATGGTGCTTCCTAGAACAAGGTAGAAAATGATTAAAAATATAGTTGTGCATGGAATCTTTTGCCTTCATTTCGAAACGTGGGTAGTGAAACACTGGTCACACTATAACAGATTTAATCGGATGACACTGTTAACGTTTTCTTTCTAATTTCCAGTTGACAATTTGTTACTACTCCTCTTAAGTTTTACATATGTACAAAGAAGAGATCAACTGAAAATTTAGTAAATGATTAATAAACATCGATATTATTCCAAATCATCACCAACTTACGTAAAATATACAGTGATACATTATGGCTAGACATCGAATATATCATTAACGAAGCCGAAGATAACTCCAAAACGTCAATCCTTAAATATATTCGTCTTAATTCTATCTAATCTCATCTCATTTTATTGCCTCTTTACAAAGATTAGATACAAGTTATTTTACAAAGGTAGTAAATATTAACAGATCATGCGGACAAACAATAGAGAACACATCCAACAAATATATAGGCAGTATAAATTACATGCACGTGTTGACAATTAAATAACTTAACTGACGATTAAAATCAGAGCTCAATTAAAAGTTAGATTAGAGTATAAAGGAATGGGAAAATTTGTTTAAAATACAGTTGAGATTGAGTGGACGTAACAGTGATATGTAGAATTATAGAGCATTGTGTGGAAGACAACATCTACATGAAGAATTGTCAAAAAATAAACTGTTCAGTTATAAGATAAGATACATTATTTACATCTAAATATCACGATTTGAGTGTAGAGTGGACAGTAATTGTCAGGTCCATCTCACATCCTAATCAACTTGTCGAAAAGAAACACAAGTAGGTTATGGTGTGATATGACGTACATATTTTACAGGTTTTTCTTAATAAACTGATTCAATGCTACCCGATCAAGGGTATTATTTAGGTAGTATTAATTATGAAGAAACATGTGTAGCAGGTATACTTACTCTAGGTTGAGGGTAATGTTGGCTGTCCCTTCACCACTGTCGTTCTTGGCAACAACCTTATAAATACCACCGTCGTCTTTGGTGAACGACTGTGGAGACAATGCGATAAAAACAAATCAATAACTTAAAGAAGAATAACTGATAATAGAAAATTACATTTTATATTTACCACATTGTCAGCTGATTTAGAACTGGGTGACTAGTCAGCATTACGTATCAAAGCTACATTTTAAGAATATAGTTATTAGGCTGTTTTTGTATCATTTGAAATAGACACACTGGAATCTGTATCGTTTTTACTTGCTAACCGCACTTTTGTTATCGGAAGATTAATGGTTAGCCGACAATAACGACGACAGAATAAGTTCAATACAGTTTATACTGATAATATCCTGGTAATGTGGTTGTATCTTTCCTGACTTGTTACACTCAAGTGAACACGTATGTTATGTTTCAATCCCAGATTTCGTCTTGATTAGAATGTATTATTCGGTTTCGCAAATTCTTTGCCACGCGTTATGCGAGATCCAATGTGATTCAATATCAATCATCTATATTTCTAGCAAAATTCATCGATTTCTTAAATCTGAATTCTGAATTCTATATTTTCGAAATGCAATAAATGTATCACCTGACTTCTGTGTTGGGAGGAATTTTCATTTACTTTATATAATTATTATTCTTTATTTTTTAGTTGCTTATTTTCATCTTCATCTTCAAACATCTGTATAACAAGATATAATTGTATAACAAGATATAATTGTGTTATTTAACAAGATATAATTGTCTCGTATAACAAGATATAATTGTGTCATTTAACAAGATATAATTGTCTCATATAACAAGATATAATTGTGTCATTTAACAAGATATAATTGTCTCATATAACAAGATATAATTGTCTCATTTAACAAGATATAATTGTCTCATATAACAAGATATAATTTTCTAATATAACAAGATATAATTGTGTCATTTAACAAGATATAATTGTCTCATTGAACAAGATATAATTGTCTCATATAACAAGATATAATTGTATCATTTAACAAAATATAATTGTCTCATATAACAAGATATAATTGTCTAATATAAAAAGATATAATTGTCTCATATAACAAGATATAATTGTATTATTTAACAAAATATAATTGTCTCATATAACAAGATATAATTGTCTCATTTAACAAGATGTAATTGTGTCATATAACAAGATATAATTGTCTCATATAACAAGATATAATTGTCTCATATAACAAGATATAATTGTCTCATTTAACAAAATATAATTGTCTCATTTAACAAGATGTAATTGTCTCATTTACCAAGATATTATTGTCTCATATAACAAGATATAATTGTCTCATATAACAAGATATAAATGTCTCATATAACAAGATATAAATGTCTCATATAACAAGATATAATTGTCTAATATAACAAGATATAATTGTCTCATATAACAAAATATAATTGTCTCATATAGCAAGATATAATTGTCTCATATAACAAGATATAATTGTCTCATATAACAAAATATAATTGTCTCATTTAACAAGATGTAATTGTCTCATTTACCAAGATATTATTGTCTCATATAACAAGATATAATTGTCTCATATAACAAGATATAAATGTCTCATATAACAAGATATAAATGTCTCATATAACAAGATATAATTGTCTAATATAACAAGATATAATTGTATGTGTGTATGTACTTGCTGCAGATGCAGACTGAAAATTTAAAATTAAAATGAAAGAATGGAATTTGTCTACAGTATCTTAAAGGCAAATAACTACATCAAGGGAGGTAACATAATGTAATTTGAATTCTTCATCCATAAAGGAAGAGTGGAGAAAATGACTGGCAATAACTAGCCGTAAACTTGCAAAAGCAGCATACAAATGGGGCCAGGGCGATTGCGCTTTTACAATGTTACTAAAAATGCTCCTCACGATCTTTTGAGCTATTTGTAATGAAGCAAAAAGATATGTAAAACGAATATATGCATTTAATCTATTTAAAAGAATTGCATAAAATTGACTCCACTAAGAAAACAGGTCAATGTCAGCTCGCACAAAAAGAAAATTTATCGCTGAATTATAGCCTGCTTGATCTGTATGTCACAAAAAAGTGTACATCCAGATAAGCCAGCGCTCGTTAGGAAGTGTCCGATCAGTATCAAAACTTTTTACGTCTGAGTCTTTAGCAACAAGTCTCACCATCCTTTCATTTAGCATTTGAAAATAACTTCTGCAGCCTTGCATGTAATACACGGCCAACATATAAATGTAACCATACTGTACTTACATTGATATCGAGGTTGAAAATCCAATCTTCTCCAGAGCCAGACATTCTGCTCTTGACCCTGTTAGTTTCTGTCAAAAACCCAACAAAAGACAATAAATAAACTAAATAAATATTGCGGTTCTTATTGAAGCAGTCGAGACAATGAACTCATAGCCCTGCTGGCTTCTATCAACGGAAATAAAAAAAAACTGTTTAACAAAGTTCTTTGGCGAATATATATATATATATATATAATTGTAAATTTCAAACTTAACACAGAAAAGTATTTAAAATGAATGATTATCAATATCCTTATCGTACATTTTGCCAAAGGAATGTAATCATTATTTAGGTCAAAATGGATTTGGCTTCTGCTTTTACATGTATTTTTAAATATTGTTCTAGGTCTTCTGCCAAAGTAAAGCAATGCTTAAAATAGATTTCAACTTGATTAAAATGAGCAATACAGGTGACTCGTGAAAGAAAGCTAAATCTCTAAAATTCTTTGTTATACATGTAAATCATCACATTTCCTTTCATTTTAAAAATAGATCGTAACCACAAAGATTCTATGGTTTTAATATCTTTTTATTTAATTTTTCTATTTACTGAATTTCATTCTTTAAAACATTCAATTTATGAAATGCTTTATCATCTTATTTATTTTTTTACAATTTAAGATAATTCCTTATTTCGAGTGGCAAAGAAATTATTAATTTACTTCATACATACGACCCATGAATTCACCCATTTTAGTACAGTCTGACCACCTACCTGTAAGCACGGTGTTGTCTCTGTACCAGACGATTGTGGGTTTGGGGTTGGCGGTACACTTGCACTCAATAACAATATTCTTGCCACCACCTTCTTGACTGATCTTTGGTTTCTCCTTAAACTGAGGGGCTTTGCCAGACCCCTTCTGCGCCCCTGATAAAACAAACGTATGTCGTCATAAGGAAGTGTTATTTTGTCATAGAACGTCATCTAGAATAGGCGCCGTGCAAACGACGTCATTAATTACATGAAATAATATAAACAAATTAAATAATAATCAGCAACCATTATATATTGTTGCAAAGTGTTGAACAAAATAACACGATTTAAAACTAAATCCGGAATGCATCGTAAAGACAAGTAAATCATGGAGTTTCCAAAAAGTTTTTTATCTTATGTAGTGATAGAGAGTATATTTCCATGTTCTGGGTAAATTGCTGCTTTATGGAATGTCTATATAAAAGAAATAATTTTATAAAATAGATAAAATAGTACAATCTTAGTAGATCTACCGATGTGTAAGCGAAAACCTAAAGCAAAAACCTAAGCGAAATTAGTCAATATACGTGTGTGTGTGTGTGTGCGTGTGTGTGTGTGTGTGTGTGTGTGTGTGTGTGTGCGTGCGTGTGTGTGTGTGTGTGTTAGTGTGTGTGTGTGTGTGTGTGCGCGCGCGTGTGTGTGTGTGCGTGTGTGTGTGTGTGTGTGTGCGTGTGTGTGTGTGTTAGTGTGTGTGTGTCTGTGTGTCTGTGTCTGTGTGTGTGTGTATGCGTGTGTGATTAACAGTGGAAATATAATCAAATAGATCTACATTCTATTCATTTGTGCTATGAAAAATATATGTAGAATGATACGTGAATCTAGTTTTAGTAGCTAGTTGCCTACAATACCCTGTCGCTTATTATGTATACAACTCTCAAAGAAATATAGATAAAATAAAAATGTATGCATATGTATATCAATAACATGCTATTGAAAAATATAAAAAAACGAAAATAATTGCAAATCTTAAAAATTAAAAGCTTCGTCTTTGAAACTCTACGACAATGCATATGTCATAGATCTACTCAACTCAACAAAATGCTTTTATCGTGTTCTAAAGCATATGTCATTTGCACTTATATGTGCATAGTTCGTTTAAATAAAAATTCAGAACATTCCGATTATACCTCACCTTTCTTAGGTTTTGCTGAAATAACAGGTGGCATACTGTATGAACAGCTGAGTCGCACAAAGAAACACGCACAAATACACATATAGTCCATATAAATAAATATAAACATATACACCAATAAGACATAGACAAGATATAGAGACTAGTCTTTTCGTGCAGCTCATTAAAAGAACAATCCATATGCCTCAGTAAGCAACATCTATATATGCGAATTTAAAATCACTAACGAAATATAATACTGACAAACGATCAGTATAGAATTTACTTGTAATTTCCAACCTATCAGACAGAAATCAATTTCGATTTTCGCCGAAGCATTGTTCTTAATTCATTGCCCATTAATGTTTGCCCCAGTAACATATCTAGACATAGTCCCTCCACCGTTAAGCATGTGCTGGTGCAGGCAAACTGCCAGGTATGTATTAAAATATACGTCCGTCTAGCATCAGTAAATCTTGGAAGGCAAACTTTCATTGGCACTGTTTCCTTCAATAGATACGCTAGCTTGATTGCCTTTAAAGATAATGGTTTATGCAATGTTCGCAGGTTGGCTTCGGGTTCCACATTTCGTGGCACGTTAGGAGAGCCTCTATGAGCGATCTATGGATCACAAGAGGCATCGCATCAAACATTGATTTATGATATAAAGGCAACGCACCGCTGAATGAATTATCCCTACAAGACACATGTTAATTTTTACAGTTTACAGAATTCACTTTAAAAGCGCTGCAACGCATTTAACAAGGAACACGCAGACTTATAATAACAGTGTTATCTGATAGTCACAACAAATAAAAACAAACTTTTTTTCAGATTTCAAACAATTCAATATTGTCACTCAGTACATTTTTTCTGTTGTCTTCTGATCTATGATAGGACCAAGTTCTGAAAGCTCTTACTTGCGAATTACAAGTACAGAAAAAGAGATGTAACTCTAAATAATTTATAATTTCCTTAAAGCATTTTGGCATTACAGCCTCTGCTCTTTAAGCATGCCAATGACCTTTAAGCTAGCAATTTGGTTCTAATGTGCATTCTGTCTTGATAGGCAAACAAGTTATTTAAACAATTACCTCGAATTCGTTTAATAAAGCAAATGTTTAGTCTTCTTAATGTTGAACTACAACTTTGAGCTTGACATTTGAGCTAAATATAGCTATCTAGTTATTGCGTGAGACACATTGGCTTAACTAAGCAAACATTTGTGCGAGTAAAGGGAAAATTCACTGAATCAGATCTTTGTCATATTATAGTCATGAACGGCAATCTTGCAGTCATCCCTGTGACATTAAAGTTTAACATCAATATTTGAGCCAAAAATCTGGTTCATATGTTCAAAAGTCGTTTTTTTCTTATTTGACAAACGTTTGTGCCACCAAAAATATCTGAGTATCTGTTAGTTCTTTTAACCCTTAAAAATATTCGGGACGAACTGACTGATTACTCCATTCAACCTGAAAATAGTGTGGGGGTATAAAACTTCAAAATTATCTCATCACTTAGACAGTACACTAGTTTAACTCCCTCATGGTATCATAAGATGCTTCAATCTTGTGAAGTGTTCACACCTCTCACGCATCCCGCAAAACCTCCGACAGAGACTGGCATTTCATTCCGCCATACAGGTAACCGACAAGGGTTAACTTGGAGGGGTTAAAAGAGAAAGCTGTTCTGACTTCGTGTTTTGCTGGTTCCAGATAAACCTATATAAGCGCTTTGATTCCTATATTAGTTCTTTAAGTTAATTTTAGTGCACATTTTGTACATTGACTGAGAATTCTGTCTGGATGTTGATATACTCAGGCAGTTGGCTTATAACATCCACAATGATGCCATGATAAGTTACGTTCTAATCATATATAAGTTGGTTTATCTTCTTACCATAAATGTAGAAAAGAATCTATTATAAAAATATTTTTATTTATTACTGACATTCTTGACAACAACAGGTTGTCAAGATCGGCGAGAACATACATATTATAGAACCATACTATTTATATAGTATGAAGATACAAAAAAATAAAAAAATAATAACAGTAATAATAATAATAATAATAATAATAATAAAAATAATAATAATAATAATAATAATAATAATAATAATAATAATAATAATAATAATAATAATAATAATAATAACAATACACCTAGTAATTAGCAGTTTTAACTCCCCAACGGCCTATTCTCTATCATTTAGAAGAGTTACTTAGTTATGAATGGTTAAAAACTCATTTGTTAAATTGATAAAGTACATTATGGACAAGATTTTGCTTATTTCTAAGGGGTCCAGGAAGAAGTAAAGTACACACAAGAACATTTATGTCCACAGATGGTTGACGAAAGAATTCCAATTACAACATCAGCAAACATCAACTAAATGGCACAACAAATAACACAAGTAGAAGCACTGCATGTGATCGTACTGCTAGAATGGCTCACCAGAGAAATTGAGGGTGATGTTGGCGTTGGACTCTCCATTCTCGTTGGCAGCTGTACATTTGTAGGCTCCCCCATCTTCTGGCTTTGGGTCCTGAAGGAGACAAATACATTGGAGTTAAACAGATGAGAGGGATTTGGAATTTGCCAGCATTTTTGCTGAGACAATGTAGCGACATTTCTATCATTATAGCAAAGGGGCACTTATGAGATGCCCAGGGAATAAACCCGGCCAGTCCATTATACTGACACCGATGAGTCAGGCGTAATGCTGTCCCCGTAGCCACTAGTACCAACTCTAAAGACTTTGGTTTGAACCGGCCGCGACGTCTCGATCCGCAAGCCGAGCCTCTTCCAATTGAGCTATTGCGGCCGGTTTATACAGATGAAGAGATCAAGGCAAAAACAAAAACTGAAGGCAAAACCCGAAATAGGCTTGTTATGTAGCCCCAAGACATTACCTAATATGATACGTATGTCACGTCTGAGAAATCAGTAGCCGTATTTACCATATTGGTACCATTTTTTGACACGACAGTTTATGCCACGCCTGAGATATCAGTAGTAGTATATATGACATTGGTACTATTTTTTCAATACGACACTTTATGCCACGCCTGAGATATCAGTAGCTGTATATATGACATTGGTACTATTTTTCAATACGACACTTAATGCCACGCCTGAGATATCAGTAGCTGTATATATGACATTGGTACTATTTTTCAATACGACACTTTATGCCACGCCTGAGATATCAGTAGCTGTATATATGACATTGGTACTATTTTTCAATACGACACTTTATGTCACGCCTGAGATATCAGTAGCTGTATATATGACATTGGTACTATTTTTCAATACGACACTTTATGTCACGCCTGAGATATCAGTAGCTGTATATATGACATTGGTACTATTTTTCAATACGACAGTTTATGTCACGCCTGAGATATCAGTAGCTGTATATATGACATTGGTACTATTTTTCAATACGACACTTTATGCCACGCCTGAGATATCAGTAGCTGTATATATGACATTGGTACTATTTTTCAATACGACTCTTTATGCCACGCCTGAGATATCAGTAGCTGTATATATGACATTGGTACTATTTTTCAATACGACACTTTATGCCACGCCTGAGATATCAGTAGCTGTATATATGACATTGGTACTATTTTTCAATACGACTCTTTATGCCACGCCTGAGATATCAGTAGCTGTATATATAACATTGGTACTATTTTTCAATGCGACACTTTATGCCACGCCTGAGATATCAGTAGCTGTATATATGACATTGGTACTATATTTTAATACGACTCTTTATGCCACGCCTGAGATATCAGTAGCTGTATATATGACATTGGTACTATATTTCAATACGACACTTTATGCCACGCCTGAGATATCAGTAGCTGTATATATGACATTGGTACTATTTTTCAATGCGACACTTTATGCCACACCTGAGATATCAGTACCTGTATACATAACATTGGAACTATTTTTTGATACGACAGTTCTTGATAATATAGGAAAGTGATCACTTGGGAACCAGCTTTGATGTCTCAAATTAAGATAAGTTACTCGTGTTAAAATGTTAAACAGGCGTTTGATTAAATAAATAAAGACCCATCGTGTCTGGAGTGTGTTTACTCGGTGTTCGATTCAGTTTCATTATGTACAAACAGATGGGAATATCAAGCATATGATTTGACAAGTTTAACGTAAGAGAAACGAACACACAACACCTGTGATCTAAGTGGCACAGGCTTCAGGTCTCTTATCACTTGAAATTCAGTGGAAAATGTAATTTTCAGAGGCTGTTTCTTTAAAAAATGTGTAAATGCAGAAAAGATAATTAAGATCATTTTGTTAAGTGAGAATTAAAATTAGACACTATGTTGATATACACAATAAAACTTTATTTAAGTGAATAATTAATGTCAGATAAATAAAAAGAAATAGAAAATAAGGATGTCGAAAATATTGTATGTCTATAAATGTACGTTTAATTCAAATGTACATCTAAGCAATCAATCGACAAATAGAAAAGAACAGATGGTATGAAACTGTTAATTTCAAAATATTGGGATAATTTTCATCTTGAAGGTTAGCACTTAAAACAATACGGCTTCTACGTGTTAAAATGTCGAAGAAAAAGCATGTGAATGCTTGCACACAAACACATAACTAACAGCTGTACGTAGGATCAGGATGGGGTTTATTTCTTGAATGGACAGATGCTTCACTGTTCATTAAGTGCAGACGTTTTAATATGTGGCTTACTCAAAGAGTTCCCCTCTCAAAAATGTATTAATAACAAAACTTCAAACATGTTTAACAACTAGAAATATAGCGTTCAGAAAGCATTATCGAGAAGTTTAAAGTACGTCGGAAACAACAAAACTGAAAAATGTTACGAGGTCCTAAATAAACATATATTTTTTACACAAAGACACATTGCAATTTTTGTATGCATGCTGCCGTTGCAAAAACGTTTATTCAGTTTCAGTAAGCATATCCATAAAATATCAATAAAGTACTAAAAGTGATGAAAGTAAAATATTTTTTAATCTTTCGACACTTTTAAAATTTTAGGGACACATGAAATATACCTCATCATCGGATAGCTCCTGTATTATCGGCAGCAGCAAAGACCGTTTCCTACTCATTTATTCCATCTATTGTTAACTATAATCCAAACAAATAACACTTAAATCCAGTCTTACAACGAAACACCACCGGCAATGGATGACAAAACAAATCGCTCCTGAAAATACTGTCAATGTTTTTCCTTTTGACAGCTTTTTTGATAAGCACATTTACAAACAACAACTTTACTGCTGGCCGACTTGTTGTTGTCCCGTCCGAAAAGCTCTGCAGTTAGCGCATAGTTTAGCGGCTTTTAATGCAGAGCTAGTTACTTCTCCTTCTTTTTTCCAGCGACGTTCGCCAAACAATCTACCAGATAAGCATCGGTTAATTCAACAGTTGAACAAGAATCTTCCCACAGACATTAAGGGTCTTTCTTTGTTATCTTCACCAAGGCTGCAAATATCCATTTACATTCCACCGTGTAACAATGAACACCATCAAAGACGTCATTTTTAAAAAAAGAAATCTCTTCATAAGAGCTACAGTTTCGCGTTTAAACCAATATTTAATTCACGCAATTTTACTCTGATTATGTCTTTTTTTATAATACTATTAACTATTTTTTCATCCGTCAAGCAAAATGAAATTAAAAATAAAATTGAAACATCAGAATTTCTTTATCGAAAAATAGCAAACGCAACAAGATGACATTAAGTACACAGTTCTCACATTAATATTTTAAGCATCCGTGACCATTATGATAGAACACTTTAAACTGTAGCACCGGAGACTAACTGAAGCGCTTCCTGAAATGAGTCTTAGCGGCAATTTTGGTGGAATGTTTCGTTGATAGTGGACTGCCCTGAATGTTGCCCGACCCTCACCAGCTGAGGGTAGAGAAGCAATTTGTAGCGGCCTTTCTGTCCTACTGATGATGTGCCTATCTCCGGCAAGTTATCTTTCTCTTGTCCATCACAATAAATATGTTTTTTTACCTGTCATGGTTCAGTTTCTTTGCTAAGCATACCAGTATAGCAGCGGCTTGGCACCCATATTGAAACAGTGGGAAAGTCAATGCGATACGTCAGTGTACGCGGAAATGTGCTTTTATAGTCGTAAATGTAAATGTGGTAATATGTTTTAGAAACTTTGCGATAAGTAACACGAATGGCCGAGGAGCAATGCAATAAGGCATGAAAAATATATATTCTCTTTCAAAGACATTCATTATGGAACTGTAAAGAAGTAGCGAAACAACTGGCATGCCGAGAGAAAAACGTGTACGGGCTAACGCAATGCGTTCCTGGCCTTGGCGTTAAGATTTAATATTTATTCATAAAGTAATAAACCTAACCGTTAATTAACAACACAATTCCATAATTAACAAAAGACTGTAAACAGTCTTACAGATGTTAATAATCATACGCCAAGCTTTATTACTCTAAATGTGCAAACCGCATCTTGTCTCAAGCTTGAAAATTAAATTTTATATCATGTATTTTCAATGAGATGGTGTTCTCAAAAACATCAAAGATAAGAGCAGCACATATGGTTTTCAATGTTAATATGTTCTGGTTCCAGAAATCGACGCTGTCGAAATAGATTGTGAGTCTCACTGAATCGCGCAATTATATACATAAACATATGTCGTATATAAATGCTATTTTAAAAAGGAAGTATGTGTTTGAATTATGGTTAAGTTCATGCATTGAGTGAAGCCTTCTGGTAGATAATATCTTAATATCTTTTTATTTATTTATCTACATAAATTAGCAAGCGGCAGCACAGATTTAGTAATTGGATTCTTTTTAAAGGGTTTATTAATATTATATTTTGTGTATGCTTTATCGAGGTCAGCAAAATGTTTCAAATTAATATGAAAATATGCATCAGCAAATTAAACCTAACCATAACAGATTGGGATTTCTTCTTGTGTATACTGACTTCATTAAGTGAAAAGAAGTTACGGTTGTGTGATATCACGGTTCATTAAAAGGATGTATATCATATCAGAAGTCATTACGGAATCTCCGTTTTACATCAGATGGGATAATAATGCCAGAGCGGACTAGATCCTAGGGCGAATCCAGGAAATCTTGGTGTGCGGGGTGGGTGGTATTAATCAAGATCCAATCAACTTAATCGCAGTATATACTGGACATATTTAATATATATATATATATATATATATATATATATATATATATATATATATATATATATATATATATATATATATATATATATATATATATATATATATATACACACACACACACACACACACACACACACACACACACACACACACACACACACACACACACACACACACAAACACACTAAGGGACAGTATCTTCGAAGTAAGCTGTCAACAGACAAAATTCTTTTTAAAAACATAGCATTTTTAAGCCTACATGTACGTGTTTTCATAACTCTACACTTTTACCTAGTTAGGGGTGGAGTGGGTGCGGGGGGATGCATCCCCCATTTCCCCCTCCCCTGGATCCATCCCTTACTAGATCTTACGATACAGAGACCCTTATCTACCCGTTCGCAGTAAGTGTTATTACACATTCCAGTCGATGAGCATAACGGGTGGGTAACTCTTCTGTAATAACTAGCAATAATTAATAGGATGATTGGCGGCTTATTCAATTACAAGACAATGATATAAAGATTTGCATCTGTTCGCTAGCTAGCTTTGATTTTCTATCCAAAAACACTAAAATCTAGTCAAGCAAATGCGTATAGGTTTACATACGTTTGAATCAGTAAAATAATTGTTCTTTAATAATACTAACTTTTAAACCTTTTATGAATTACAGCCGGCAAAAAAAAAAAAACACACTAAAAGGTAACTTTGAGATGAGATATATCTCTAATCACATAGAGACAGAAATGTACCTACAACTGATCCTATGTAATCGAACCTAAAATTTTCGTACCAAGAGATAATGGAAAAAACAGAACACAATTGCTATAACATTGTGAAAAAAATCTCCAACTATAAGAAGATGTGTAAGGTTCAATTGAAATTTGACAGAACAGCAGTGGTTCTACTCTGATGCTATCATTCACGTCAACAAACGAACGAACATCCGTTTATATGATGTGAGACGCACGTCAACAAACGAACGAACATCCGTTTATATGATGTGAGACGCGACTGCAACAAATTACCAAAATGGCTTCATGTACTTGTATTGTTCTCCCTGCAAGGTTTCTGTTATAAATAATGGAACGCTACCAAGTCCATTGAGTGAAGTTCTATTTTAAAAGTGGTCCAGGTGAAACACGTTTATGCTAACTTAATTAAAAACCATGTCGGAAGCATTAGATGCCGACCTTTAATGGATACAGTGATGTACAATTTTTACATGCTCTGGAACAAGACAGAGAAGGCAGCAAAAAGCGTACCCATGAATGGCAGCAACGAGTTGTTATGAGCTCTTATAATCTTCAAACAAAAACATTCTTCTTGTTATAGAATATTATTCAGAGATATAGGTATTCATTGTTGTGTAAATAGGTTATGTAAAGTATGTTCAAAATGGCACTTAAATGTGATTCTACAATTTATAGTTTCCAACATAAAATTTATCTGTATCGTCTCACATACAACTGCAAAACAATAGAATGGAATACACATATTTCTAAAATATTAAAATGCGACAGGGCAAGTTTAGATGTCATACTATGCTTTTGTCAATATCTCAACACTTTGAGACTAAAACCCAGATTGATAATTGTAGACCGCCTCGTTCATTTTTTTAGTACAGAAGCCTTCAAGTATATGATTTGCTATGGTGACTTTGACTTAGAAGTCTCCGCCTCACTTCTACCTGCTCTATCAAAATGGCATGCAATCCTCCCCATTAAACTGTCAATCAAATTGACAATCGTCTTAACGTGTACAAACTTGACGTCAGAAGAGGAGAAGTCACGCCAGAATGCGTGGTTTGTTGCACATGCGCAGTTGAAATAAAACCATTTAGTAAAATAGATCGATCCTTTTTTGTTCATTGTAAAATAGAAAAAAAGAAAGAGTTCTATTGAAATAAATCGCTGAGAAATTTGAATGTTCATATCTTCTGATTTGTTACAAGTGAAGGGCCACTTCTAAGAGTGGTGTTTCCGTCTAGTTTGACATTTTAAACAAGCATTGCAGCTTGGTTTAGGCCACTGAGCTTTTTTGGACTAACGCTTTGGAATGAGGCCAAAAGATATTTTCATCGTTTAATTTCCTTAAATAGCACCGACACAATTATGGTCATTTTGGCGGCGTCTGTGTAGAATCGGCGACATACCGAATATCAGAATATTTGTAAAGTCACGAAGCTAAATAATTCAATATACAAGGCGTGTTGATTGGGAGAATTGTCTATATGCCTTCAAAGGTTCATTTTCGACATTGTTAGTTTAATTGCAACTTTATTGTAGTGGCAGGGCAGTATATTTCTCAACAGAAGTATTTTGTAATAAGGTTATTGAAACTGACTATATGTACTAACACACATGTTCTCAAACCCGGAAACTTTTGCAAGTAGGTACTCGAGGCAAATCTTGGTTGCCATGCTGGCATCTGAGGTAAGATTCATCACTCGTGACGTTTGTTGTCCGTGATCCATTACATATACTGATGGAGAGATGTGTTATGCCAAAGGCTCCTGCCGAATATAATTATTAACGCAAGAAAAGAGCTTAGAGTAGTATGCATATAAAAAAAAGACAAGGTCACTAGAACTTTGACCATGAGGGCATTGACCGCTTAAACTTTTCAAAGACATTAATGTAACGCTGACTTATTATAGCTACAACACACACAGACAAACACACACACAGACATACACACGCACGCGCGCGCACGCAAGCACGCACGTACACACTCACCAAGAACAACATACAAACAAAAAACAACACACAAACAAAAAAACAACACACAAACAAAAATGCGCAACTGTTGCAACTTGTTTCATTTCCCAACATACCACTTAACCAATTGCTTGAAAACAGTTGAAATCATTTACTAGTTTAAGATCTCATGTATGTATTTTTGCAATACACTGTGAAAGTGCAGATGCAGGTGTACTTTACAGATTCAAGTCAATCTCGTTCTAAAAATAATAAAGAAATAGTTCCTGAGATTTGCATAG
Source organism: Sinonovacula constricta (assembly GCA_007844125.1). Lineage (NCBI taxonomy): Eukaryota > Metazoa > Mollusca > Bivalvia > Cardiida > Solecurtidae > Sinonovacula > Sinonovacula constricta. The sequence continues at coordinate 49,500,005 of CM017568.1, read as the reverse complement.
ATATATCAGTTGTTTTAGTTTTTGAAAGACCATCCATTCCGAAAAAAATCATCTCTCATTTTGTTACTAAGCTGTTGATGATCTTGGTCAAATATTTTATCTAGGCATTGTCGGAAAATCCTGTAGAGTAAGAACAACTCCGTACAATCTTCTCGCATTCTTATGCCACTAAGCGGCGGTATGCCATCCCAAGTCAGCCGCACGTGTCATTTCTATCCCGGAATTTCAGGTCTAGTAAACGCCTATCACTTTCATGAGAGTTGTATAGCTATCGGCTCGATCATCGCATGTCTATCTTATTCACATCGCCTCTGATTAGAGCTACCAACGCTTTCGGGGGCATTTGAATTGTAACACGGTGTTTGTAACGTGGTAGAGTGGTTGCGAGTTTCACCAGTATTCAAGAGGTCCACGGTTCGAATACCGGCTACGGTGTTAATTTTTTCATAATGATTTTTGATATAAGTAGACTCATCTCCTTCATTACAAACTATATCGATGGTCAGGCATTATCTTTGCTAATGTGGATGCGGATGCTTGATTAAAGTGTGTTTGAAAAAGATGACTTTTGTTAATACATATTCTATGATTCCAATTATAAAGCAATTGAACATATAAGATTTCATCAGTTTGAGAACTTATTTATGTTCATATTTTGGTGTGCGTTAATTTTAGAATGCAAATTTAATGCGCCCCAAAAAACTTTAATCTGATTGTTAGATTATCACAAGTAAAATGCAAAGATTTCTGTGATACATTATCATCATAAATACAGATACCATCTTGAACCATACAGTCTTATTTCTTCCCATCATTTACAACCCATTTAATCGTAATTCAATTTTCAAACTTCATATGCTTAAATATAAAACATCATGCTCGACTACATTTTGCAAGCGTTTAAATTAAGTTTATAATAATTTGCAAAGCACTAACTGACTTGTTTTGTGGATTGACCTACATTTGATACCATCTGGCTTTTCACCAAGCATGCCCATGCTTACATCCCTTCAAATAACGGAACATAGCTGGAATCGGTATATTTTGATGGTTGCGTAATAAATGCTGCTAAACGCCGTAATGTATAGTTATACAAATTAAATCATTTAAAAAAAAGTATATATGTTTTAAAGCGGAAATAAATTTATGTCTATGATATCAAAAAGATAGCTGTCTGACTGACTGAAAACTGGTTTATTAAAGGGTCAGCACATACATTCGTATTTTATTGTGACCCCTTCGTGTTGTTGGGCAAGCATGGCTTAAAGAGGTTTGTCCAATGTGATAAATGGTAGGCCCC